>CM021104.1:275265168-275458797 GCA_007115665.2 Sequoiadendron giganteum | reverse complement strand
TTGCATCTTTGTTGCAAAATTTTGCGATTATTTGTATTGTATAGTTAATCATAGAAATAAACTTGATCCTAGGGCCAATTTTTAGTTGATGAACAAAGTGTGGACATTGCAAAGACATATGAAGCTATCGGATTATTGAATGATGTATCTACCTTCCAAAGTAGATTGGATGTATTTAAGAGGCAAGCAAACATCAATAAAGGCCACAAATAAAAATAATATTTATCTAGAAAACAAAGGAAAATTAAGAATCAAAACATAGTTCTTTTTAATGAATAATGATGAAACACAAAATAGGGAAAATGCAAAAAATACATACCTTCTATGGAGAATGACTGGAGAGTCTGCAAAAATCACCTTCTGCTACTTACGAAACCCTACTGAAGTAGAACAAAGGCTAGATCACACTACAGGATGAAACATTGGCAAAGCAGACAACAGTAAAGGCCACAAATAAAAATCCCTACTTGTATTTTGGGAGAATTTCATTTTAAAAGCTTTCCAATGAACAATGATGAAACACGAAATAGGGAAAATGCAGAAAATGCATACCTTATGTGGAGAATGACTGGAGAGTCTACAAAAATCACCTCCTGGTACTTATGAAACCCCACCAAAGTAGAACAAAGTCTACATCATGGTACATGATGAAACATAGGCAAAGTAGAAAATAAACGGTGAATCAATTTGAAGCACACTTATACGAAGCCATGGTCATGATGAAGCAACTTCTATGGTAGACAAGCAACTGTGTAGTGAGGTTAGGGTGCATGAGGTGTCTATACAAAGTCATGCTAGCAACAATCAAAACCTATCGTTAACCAACACACTTCGATTTTCAACCGCCAGCAGTTAGTTTCCCCGCGTTGACAATTCCCGGATAAAACTTTCTGGTGTGACAACTTTCGACATGAGACAACTTCTTGGTCGGAAGCTCATGCATAATATAGCCTATTGGCTAAATAAGATGAAAGTTTCTCAAATGCTTTTTTCATTGCACAAGCATTTCATACAAAATGAAAGTTTATATTGATGATTTTACCTCTTATATCTGAAGCTTGAAATAATTGATGACATAACAGGCCACAATGAATTACACCCTATCCTCATATAGTTGCTTAAGTGCATTTTCTGCTTATATTTAAGTAGTAGGACTGTTCCCATGCAAATTTAAAACTGTGGGAAAAGGATAATTTAGAATCTTACCTATTTTTGTGGAGTAGCTATTGTTTAGGAATTGAAAATAACCTGTGGAAAAAAATGGGGGCTAAAAAAAAGCAATGGTTGCATATTGAAAAAGATATGAGGTGGCTCCATAAATTTCTTTCCCTCTTTTTTATTTTTCCTCCAATTTTTTATTTATACATGCAAATAAATAATAATTACATATTTTTAAGATGACTGCTTAAAAATAAGCAACAAATTAAAATTCATGGGGCCACCAGCCACACAAATTATTCCTAAAATAGTTGAGCAATGGTTGCTGGGTGAACCCACAAAAGTCGTTTACAATTCGAGTGAGGAAGGAAAAATTGCAAGAAACAACCCCATACAAAAAAAAATTGTTTTTGGGGGTTTGAACGAACTTCTAGTTCGAGCAAACCCAAATAAGGTTCGATAGAACCCCCCTTTGAGCGAACCCATTTAATGTCAGGTCTCACATTTCCTGAAAAAATAAGCAAAAAAAATGCTTATGGAAAGGGGGTCCAAATGAACCCTGGTTCGAGTGAACCCCCAAGGGTTCGCTAGAACCCCCCTTTTCCCCCATTCTCCCCTCCTAGCACCAAAAAAATCCAAAACTTTTCCCTTCAAAGCTTGGGTTGAGGATGAAAATGGAGGAGACTTCACAGGCCCAACTAGATGATGGTAGTCCTCAGAATGAGCTATTCAACGAATATAATTTTGATATGTTTTAGTTTTATTATGTATTTGTTTTTTTACTTTGATTAAACATAGGTTTTTCACCGAAAAATCAAGCTCTCTATTTTGCACATGTGGAAAAATAGAAGATTATCAAAATAAAATTCTAAAAAATATGTTCATGCTAGGTATTGATGTCCCTGATCCAGTAAAAATAAAATTCAATTTCGATACATACATAAAAAGTTATGTTGTATATGGTTCACCTATGTCTGAATTGTATTTGGTTTGACTTCAAAACTTGATTAAGGAAAAAATATTCAATAAAAAAATATAAAACCAAATGAAAGTGCTACATATCGTAGTTGCAAATCTAAATTCGAAAAAATTAGAATTTTATCCCTCATACAAAAAAAGTTATCTTGTATATGGTGAGCTTCACTCCTTAAACATGTTTTTTTTTAAAAAAAAACTAGTTTTCGAAGGAGATGGAAAAATAAGTGCAATCTGATTTGAACAAAAATGAAAAAAAAATATTTAGAATCTATAGACAAAACGTCACAAATCACTAGTTTTCATCATTTCCAAATTCCTCACGGTTTAGCTGCTATAGGAGCCTGAAAGTGAAGATTTAGTTAAAAAAAATTAGTTCGATGTCCAGTTTGCCCAAAAATTATAAACCAGTATTGTGGGATCACCTTGCTAGCCAAAATAAGCTAAGCAACTGCATGGGGACATGCCCTTAGACTTGATTTTGTAGAGGGTAGGTGTGTTTTATGTTTCACAGTACAATTTTGATTACTTAGTAGTTTCCTATCCTGGCTTTGGACATCTAGCAGGCTCACCACAAACAAAGGATAAACATCACCCACATTACATAGGCCCTTCACAATCATGCCTTTAATTTAATCTACATTTTGTATAAGAAATATCATATATAGGAAAAGACAGAATATATATTCTTTTACAATCAATTAGATATATTTATTGTTAAAAAAATTAATTTTATTTTTATTTTATATTATAATTGGATTAATGAAAGAACACTTATAATTTTTTTCCATTTGTTACAAATATGGATTTATTGTAAAATCATAAGACTCCATAGCACTATCATATATCCATTATAAATTATATGGTTAGGATCTATTTGATGCTAGTGTTTTTAATCTTAGCCATCAATCTATTTTTTTTCATCTAGTGCTTCTCACTAAGAAATTTCTATCAAACTAACTAGTCGATTGAATTTCGTGTGTTAGTTAAAATTAGTATCGTTATTGTAATTAAGGTTTAAATCTCTTTTAAGTTGTTAAATATATGGGTTTAGATCATTTCTATTTATATAAGGGAGGAGGTCCCCATTTATGAATTTGAGTCACTCTAGCTAGCTAAAAAGATTCTTGAGATTAATATCAATCAAAAGAATTATTTTATTGACTTACTAGTTCCTAATGAAACAAGAGATCTATAGAAAGTGAATAATGCATTATTAATATTGTTCAAAAAAGTTATTAGCTGGTTAAATTTCTTGTGTAATACTTATAATATAATTTTAATTTTTTCTTTTCAATCTTATATTATTGTATTAGCTTTAAAACTGTATGTAATTGTTAGTAGTATTATTTTCATTAAAAACATATTATATTGTAATTAGTTTTGATGAGTCTTAAGTTTTGATTATTGAAGTGAAGTGATTCCATGTAGATACACAACTATTATAAGTTTACTATTGAAGTGATTGCATGTAGATACACAATTGTCAAGAATCTAAAAAATTGAAGCTTAAAAAATTCATGAAGTGTCTCTAAATTTCTACTTGTTTCTCTTTTTCTAAAATCCGCGCCTTCTACAAATTTTTTGGTGTAATATAATTCTCTCATATTCAAGGCACAATTCCAGTAGAATAATATTAACATTTGAAAGTCAAAATTTCCTTCTTTTTTAGTTTTTAGGTTTCTAATTTCAATGTTTATTAAAAAAATTAAATATTAATGTAATCATGGATGAAGGTTCTAATAAAGCACTATCCAAGGTTGTGTAGCCTTAATAAAAAACACAAATTTTATGTACAATGATAATCAAAACTAATACATTCTTCTAAAAATCAACTTGATTCTATACACAATTAACAATTATAACTACATCCTTAATCTTTGTCACAATGGAATTACATGTTAGGACTTAAAATTAACTCAAGGAAAGTATTTTAATTGGTGAAAGATGGATTGTTGGCCTAGGATGTTCTTGCATCAAACACCCTTGGAAAGTTATTTGTATGAATAATCATGAAAAATAAGGGCTAAGTGATAGAATCAACCTTTACGATGGTAAAACAACCTCAATGCACTCTTGACACATGAATAGGCTTATGGAATAAACTCAAAGTTTCTTTTCCTTCCACCTCTATGAGTCTCAAGTAAGGAGCTACAACATAATCTAAGTTCCACTTCTTTCTTACACCTACATTTATCATCAAGTGTTCTTTCATCATCCATTTGACTCCTCTAGGAATTATTCTCTTCCGCCAATCTAATCCCCTTCTTGTACTATTCCTATATTTTTATAGATCCATTCTATTTTCTATTATCCCAAACATAACTATTTCTATCTATCTATTGTCATCCTTTGAAAATATCACAATCACCACATATTCTACTATTCCATATCTACCACAAGATTATATGTCATATTTCCCTCGATATCCATCTTCTTTGCTATTGTGGTATGAACCAATACATTTTTCCATCTTCCAAACACTTTCATTTTGTTCTCTATCACTATTTTTGCTTATTCTTAGAATCATACCTTTTAAAATTTCTTGTTTTCTATCCTACATCTTTCCATTGCCTTTTGTACTTTCATAACTTATTCTACATTGCTCTTTACTTGTAGACGTCTATCTTTTCTCACCACATTTATTTCTTTTACACATTCATCTATTATTACTTCAACTATCTAGTCAATTTTTTACTCTATCACTGATCTTTAACTTCATCTTCACATTATTTACATTCTACTTTTTCAAGTCTCGTCAGCTTTAGTATCAATCACACCATCTCTTTATCTACTATTAACTCTAGATTATTGTTGCTATCTCCACAATTTTAACTTTCTCCACCTTAAAGTAATTACTCGCTTTAATCTAACTAAATTATAATATCTCCAATTCCACTTACACCCACATATACTCACTTCTCTCCAATTATATATTTTTAATTTATATTCATTACTAAAAATATTGATACCAACCATATTAATCTCATAGTCATTTTATTCATCCACATTTCCTTTTCAATTGACGTTTGCTCATTTACAAATTTGTAGAATATTTTTTAAAGTTCCAAATTCAAATTTTGTGCCCTCATTTGTTATTCTAATTAGCCGACAGGCTTTTATTGTGGACTTGCCCATCCACAATTCACTGAGATACTTGTCTCACACGCTTGAAACAACTTTTTAACTCCCATGAAATAGATTCTTGTTTCCCATTTCCACATTCTATAGCAACTTTCATCAGAAAAGTTTCCACCAGAAAAAAATCCAAATCCAAAGCTTATCTATGCAATGAATTACGACACAAAAACCAAGATGGAATGTTGCTCGCACTAAATGCACAATATCTTTTTTATAGATTTTATTCAGTGTTGGCAGTCCAAGATGTTAGTTTGAATCAAATCACTTATTTGAAATATATGATATGATTTTAAATACCGTAAATTTTCTCTTACTGCATTAAATGCAGTACCTATAACACAAGTCTTCTCGTATCTTCCCCTCAGGAGGAGCGTACAGATTGCATACCTGTTCTCAGGGTGAATCACCTAGCATCTATAATACTAGATGATGATCTAGAAGAAGTGAAGAAAACAAAAATTTATGTTCAGAAATGGAGGTTCTCAAGTGGGCAGAGGTTGTATGTTCAAGTCAATGCAGCAATAAAATAAACATCCCATCCAATTTCTTAATACTTGCCAGCATCTCGAAACCCTAACTGGAAAAAGTCTTCAATGCATTCTACCTGCATAGGGGAGAATATGGCAGCGTTGGTTGTAACCAGTTGTCAGGTCTGCGTGGTCTCCTAGGAATGCATGAGGCCGCACCTAAGCTTCATACCGGCACCATAACATGATTATTTTTTTGAAATCAGTAACAGAGATGGAAAATTTTCATTTTTTTTATGGTTATTTATTTACTGATTCTATGCTTTACCTCTTTTTTTACCATTGCAGACCACTACCCATTGTGTTTACAAATAGAATCAATAGGCTGAAGAATACAAAATTTGACAATAGAATACTTGGAGCAGATTACCTAAAGAAAACTACCAACGAAAGGAATTTGAAGAATCCCCGGTACTTTCCTACAAATTTTGCCCCCTTTTTCTCATAGAAATTGATAATCATAGGAAAAAAATCATTCTATATAGAAAGGTTTGATCTTTTGATCTGTTATATGACAATCAATTGGAGCTCCTTTGCTCTATTGTTGATAAGGTTAAAACCAAATGTCCCCTTTATATGTCTCAAAATTTTCTTGGTCGCAATGTAATGAACAATATCGGATGTGTTATAAAACATGAATGAAGCTAACTCAATAAGAGGTCTCTTGCATTGTTGATTCAAATATATTATTCTTCTAACCAGCTTCTTTAGTATTGAATCATTTGCCACATTGCAATCAATCTTGGCTTGTAACTTTTATGAATTTTTCAATTTGATTTGTAACTATGGAGTGGTACCTATTGTTCATAATTTCAATGTCATTGCTAATGTAATATGTAATCCTCTTTTCTTCATCCTTTTGGGATCTCACCCTATTAAA
Source organism: Sequoiadendron giganteum (assembly GCA_007115665.2). Classification (NCBI taxonomy): domain Eukaryota; kingdom Viridiplantae; phylum Streptophyta; class Pinopsida; order Cupressales; family Cupressaceae; genus Sequoiadendron; species Sequoiadendron giganteum. The sequence goes on along the minus strand of CM021104.1, from coordinate 275,452,116 downwards.
CTGTAGCCTTTTGGGACATAAGAGGGCAAGTTGATCTAGGTAGCATTTAGACTTTTTACAAGGTGAGAGGGCAATCCCCCCTACGCTATTGCAAGACAGGGTCAACATGCTGATAGACTTAATCCATTCTTGAGCCAAGCAAGTTAGCTAAGAATGAGCTTAAAAATCAAAGAAACTGGCAAAGTTAATCATTTAGTTTTTTGTCCAACCTGATTTCCTAGGCATAGAGCCAGAATGAGACTTGTGGATGTGAATATGGGTATTGTGCGTATGGAAGAATCCAACGACATTTTATCCCCTTTCATTTAAATCTAAGAGCACTGCCTACATTTTAGGGTATGCATAGAAGCTACAGGTTCTTCAAATTCATACTTGTGTTCTTCTAATTGTTTTATATGCCTCCTCTCCTCCTTCCAACCTAAGACAACAACATCATTGTCAAGATTGGGCATTTAAACAAGCCAATATATGCTCAAATCTGGAGCCATTCTCATAAATATAAAATAAAAAATGTCTGCCTAGGTAGAAAGCGAATTGGAGAACCTTTAATTGAAGTACAAATTTTCAACCATAGCTACAGTTTTACTCCTTTTAACTATAGCTAGACCCTTACTCCCTTATAAGACTATGATAGTTGTAGAGAAATTCAAACTACTCCCCCAAAAAAATACATTGGCAGGACCATTTGGTAGCAAAGAAAGCATTTGCAAAGATAAGGGCATCTTGTTGTCCAGGTGCATTTTAAAAGCAACAAAATTTTGCAAGGTGGTGGGGAAGAAACACGTTACCTATTAAAACCCTCCATGATTCCCACCTATATGCCCATGTGTCATTTGTTTGCCATAGCTCGAATACCTGAAAAAAGGCTTTATCTCCTATTTGCTACAGTAGAAATCGATCAATTTCAATTATTAGAATATTGCATAGGAGAAAAAAATTAATCAATGTTGGAAACTATAGTTCCATGGTCTACTGCGGGATTTCAATTATTAGAATATTGCATAGGGGAAAAAAATTAATCGATGCTGGAAACTATAATTCCATGGTCTACTACGACATAAGCTAATAATGTAGATTTTATGTAAATTACAACATTCTAAGTTCTACAATTTTCTAATAACAAACAAATATATTAACTACATATCTAGACATAGTCAAATTCAACAGCCAAACCAATTTCTAACCTATTACAAATTCTATATTAAAGGTGAGGAACCTTACACTTGTCAATTTGTTATTCCTCCTCTTCATCAATCTTACCTCTCAAACTATACCCAGTAGCCAAATTTTTACCATACCAATAACAGTCCCCATAGAATAATATTTCTACCATACCAATAATAGTCCCCATATCGATGGTTTGGGGCTATTTTTCATCCTTTGTTAGTTGTAATCCTTTTTTGTGTTGTACTTGTGCCCTTGAATGTGCTTGGTCAATCCGTTGCAAGAATTAGGTGAGTTACTACTACATACGTTCAAATTTATTTTTATTTGATTGTGTAGTGTAAATCAATTAAGTGTACAGACAAATTTGTTTTTATTTGATTGTGTCGTTTTTATTTACTCTACAATCAATTTTTTTGATTGTGTAGTGTTAATCAATTTACTCTATAGTCAAATTTGGTTTTATTTAATTGTGAAGTGTAAATCAATTTTTTCTTATTATATCTTTACTGTCCCCTTATTTTAAAATTTCATTACTAGCGAAGGTGTTATTATGTAACTTATCTAATTGCCTGAAATATCACCTACCTAATTTTCTGAAATATTGTGTTCCATATGTTTCTCCCGATAATACATTCCTTACTTTTCTCCTTGTTCTCCTTGTTCCCCTACCCATCTGAGTATCTTTTAACTCACCAAGGAGGTCTCGGTTGGTCCATATCCCCTGACCTTAAGTTAAAGAAATATTTAAGGTACAAACCATTTTAATTTTTTTTATGTGGCAAGAGTGTCCCCGCGACTCAGCCCAATAAAATTGCACAATTAAATCCAATAAAATTTACAATTTAATATTTTTATTTTATATTTCATTAATAATTCGACTAGTTTAATAAACATTTTTTAATGATAATAAATTTATTTTATTTATGTATTTATTTAATTTAATATTTTTCTTATTTTAAATAGATATTTTTTCATATTTATATGATTATGGTAATATTATTTTATATTATGTGGGGTTTAAAATTAATCTATTTTTTTATAAATTGTTCAATGCATGAATCTATTAGTCTATCATTCTAAACAAATTTATCATTTAAAATTAAAAACTTGATTATTCCTTATTTTAAACCAATTTTTTATCATTACAATTCATTTATGTTTTTCTTTTAATTTTCTATCGACGTTTCCCTTGAACCTCCTAGAGGTGGAGGTGCTAGTTAGCTGATAGGCTTCTATTGTGGACTTGCAAGTCCACATTTCCCTTGTAAACCTGTCTCACACATGCTGTTAAACTACAAGTGGTTAATGGTTTCTAGTCACCAAATTTGTTTCCATATAAAAGAAATCTTCCACCGATTCTGGTAGATATTAAATACTGTCAAATTTATTTGTGAATGCAGTGTCATAAAGGCCTCTACGATGTTAGTGATATTTCAATCTAATTTTTATTAATTGTGAACAATTGTGAACAGATAGAAGAAATCATTGTATGGAGACTGGTTTTGGTTCATCTCATCTTTTATAAATCTTTGCTTTTGATTTTGGTTCACCTCATTGTCGTACTTTTCTTCCAAACTTTTCCCATTTTTACCATCACTATTGTTGACAGCATGACACAGTTTGTGCAGAATCTTGAGCTAAGTCACTTGCCATGGTGTTTTTTCTTGGAGTCGAAGCTGAAAAGGCGCAAGGCTGAATGGGAACAGAGTTGGGTAAAACAAGAAGTAGGTATATGTTTGGGAAAGGAAAATTTAGCACATGAATTTCACCGGTTTGACGCCACCACAATGCCGGTGGTTTCACATTGTACTGTATCTCAAAACTGTCGACACACTTTTCAGGTTAACAAACAATTTTTTCTTCTAGCAATACAAACATTTTATATGTATTGTTGAAAGAATGGGAATTTAGTTTTACTGGATATTGTGGTTCTTTGCCTGTGCTTTTTCAAAACTTGAGGTTGTCAAGGGGGGAATATTTCTAGCACCAACACCTGCACCAATTTCTTGATGGGCACCTGAACAATCCCCATTACTACTGCCTTCATCATCTTCTTTACAATCAACAGTAAATGTAGAAAGCAGGCTTGAAATGTAATACCCCTTTGTTTTGCTCTATTGTGCGAACTATGTTGTTTCCCCTTTCATGCCTTTGTATTCTGGTGTACTTTCACATTGTACTTGGTTACAGCTGATCACTATTTTATCATGATGTATCTTGTTTTGATGACACTATATTTTGATGTGATTATGATGGCATGTTTGGAATTAGCATAAGTGGATATTTAAATTTATGATGTTTCATGCTTTCGAGTATGCTGCTATGTTAGATGCGTCAGTTAGTACTACTGTATTAGTGAAGAGGACGGTATCGCATCACTTGCTTGTGAGTGCCCTGCGATTTCATGATTTCCTCTTCACGGTGTGCCTTATTTATGACATATTATTGCACGTGGATATATTCCTTGTTCGCAGCTTGACAGGTACAGGACATCGACTCCACCTAGTTTCACAGGTTCGAGCGTGTCCATTTCCTAATGGTATTCGATTGGGAGATAGTAGCTAGGCTTTCCGTGCTGAGTCATCACCCTAGGACGAGCATAGTGTGTCGTTGGTCGTAGTGTAGACTAGTTATTCTATTTTGTTCCATTTGCCTTGTTTCAGTTTGTTTCGAAAGTTAGAATGTGTGGGAAATGTGATTTAAATTATTGAGTAATTTAATTTAATTAATAAATAATTTAATCTTATGGTAGATTTATTTTATTAATTGATTAAGTTATTTACGTTGAAATGATTTACATTATCTATTTTGGAAATGCACGCATATTTGAGTTGGAATTGAAAATTAAGAAAATGAATTAAAAGTCAATTTAGAAATTCAAAAAATTCAAAAAAATTGAAAAGAAAGACTTTTGCTATTCTGTTTTTAGAAATTTATGATGGTGGTTGTAGGATTTTTGGGAAAAATTTGCATTATCTTTGAATTTCTTCACAAATCTTGTTAATGGAGTTTTGGAGAGAAAATTGAGAAGAGAAGAGGAAGGATTGTTCAATTTTGTGGGTTTGGATAAAAAGCTAAAAGGATCTATAGAGCTTAAGAGGGTTTCATAGCACCAGCACGATCTGTAGCATACTTCAAGAAAAATCAGGTTCTCATCTTGTTTAATTGAATTCTTTTGATTCAAAGGCACATGTGTTGTAGGGAAACCAGTTGAACATGTTGATTGTGTACAAACAAATAACCATTCAAACTGTAGCTTTCCAAACTTGTAGAACACCATTTCTTGGAAAGATTGTTTGCAAAATTGAAATGAAATCTTGTTTATAAAATTAATTTTTCTTCAACTATGTGTTCTTTAATTTGTTGGGAATCTCATTTGGAAAATGAAATGTATGTATATATATATATATATATACATCTATACCTTGTTTATTATTTTTTAATTTTTTTCCCCATAGTAGGGTTATGCTGGCCAACAAAAAAGTTTCTTTTAAAAATTAAAGTCTGGTTTTTTTTGATGAAAAATAAAATAAATGACAGTCTGATTTTTAATGAAAAAGCTTATTTAAAAATAAATAAATAAATAAATAAAAAATTTAAATGTTTGGGGGGCTGGGGCTCACCCCACCGCCGCTCCCTTGGGAAGTGGAGTGGGGGAGCATGAACAACGTGACCCCCTGTCCACGGCCCACACGGGCTGTGTAGACCATGCCACCACTATGGGTGGTTGACGCTGCCAACTCTGCACCCCGCATTCTCCTCTGTTTGCGCCGTCTACGCCGCCCACGCCCTGAACGATGATCTCTCCGCCCGTGCCTACCTCTACCCAATGGCGCCGCCTCCTGTGGCCACCCCACCTTAAAACCGTCCCCTCGTTCTTCGGCCACCGCCCACTGTCAAACTGCCGCCGGCCATGGTGAAACCCGCGTGGCTATGGGAGAAATGTGGTCGCCCCTACCCTAATTTGGCGCACGGCTTGAGGGCATGAGTGCCTAAAATGTATTTTATAACATGTTTTAATATTTTAAATATTTTATTTTTTTAAATATTAGATATTAATATATATTGTATGATAAAATATATATTAATATTTAATGTTTGAAATTATAATATTTAATAATATTATATACGGATTAAACGATCAAACGTATCTTTTTTTTTACAATATTCATATATATTAAAATTGTAGCAAATGTTTTGGTTAGTATCATGATTTAAATATAATGGAATGATTTAAAATATTGTTCTTTTTAAGCATGTATCATTCTTATTTTGTTTAAGGGTAATATATTTATAAAGGCAATTAAGGGAGTTGTAAGTAACATGTTTAATTGTAAAGATAATTGATTTCTTTTAAAATGATTTAATTTCTTAGAGGGAATGATTATTAACTCTATATTGTTATTTCCTAAATGGTTGAAATAAATGATCATTGTATATTTATTTATTTTGCAATTAGAGAAAGAAATACTTGGTTGCAAATTTCACTCTTCGTCTGAAAGAGACGATATTTAATTCTAATTTCCTAAAGGCAAATAAGTAATGTATGTTAGTATCATAATGGATTTAGAATGTCTGAAGGTAGTTTACTCCATGTGCCTTCAGTGAATACTCCTTTCGTGTTCTTGTTTGGGAAATGGGCTAAATAAATGTGTAATTCATAAGTCTTCCAGAGGGTCTTGAGGATGGGGGTTGTCATCTTGTTATGTCAATTTGTTTTGTATTCTTTGGGTGGTGCATGAGATGTTATCCGTTAATAATCCGGTTTTCACAAATGGGGGTGTTTTGTACCTCCTCGGTTTAGGAGTGGATTATGTGGTTAGTGCTCCTTGTCAGGAGTGACTTTGTTGCCTTGTTACCTCCAGTGTTTGGAGAGAGTTTGGATTTAGGTTGCCTCCTGAGAAATGAGTGGTCATGGTATCTTGTTTGTTTGCACCTTGTTACCCTTGGAGTTTGGAGGTTCTGTATGTTGTCAAATAGGAGAGTGGCTTCCGTAGGAGCCAGAGCCCAAAGAGGTAAACTGGGAAACCTTCGGAGGTGGTTTAATCAAGTGATAACTAAAACAAAACTTAGAAGATTAGGTGGTACTTCACACTAATCAAGATAATTATACCTCACTCATAGACACAAGGGCTCGTTTAGACTTGGGATGAGTGGGAATGCCTGGAATAGCAAGGTCATCTATCTTGTATGTACGAAAGGTATTTGATTCCATATGAATGAGTATGGGGGCCGAGATTTGATTGAGGCCACCAGGATAACCCATAGTGGGGGTTGGAGCCTATGAAGATTCCCAGAGGACAACCCATGACGAGTTGTGTGATGACACTCTGTCTAGGACAACAGTTGGTACTTGTTTATTATGGGTATGGTTTCCGTAACATACCTGATGTGACCACAGTTGGTATTCAATTCTTTGTGTATGGTTCTCGTAACATACTTGTTCTGCTTTATTTTTAGAAGTAATGTGACCATGTAGAGTTGTACTTGTGTTGTACTTGCATGGTATTTGAGTTGTACTTGTGTTGTACATGTGATTAGTGGTTTCAGTTTGGTTTAGTTTGAGTTAGTCTGTGTCTAGTGGTAGATAGTCTTGGTTAGGACCCTGATTACTATCTCCTAACATGGGAGGTGGGCCTTTGGGCTCCACTTGGTTGGGTGGCGTGCACCTAAATCCGTTGGACTATCTTCATGTTCATGTGGGCGAGACTTCCAGTTGGAGAGCTCGTTGGTTTCAATATTAGTTCTTGCTTAATTTCATTTAAGTTGATCTTGTATTATTTTACCCCTCAATTGTTATCGACGTGGAAGTTGTAATTGTAATTCTATTTATTGGTCTTGCCTCATTCGGGGAAAGAGTGTTGTAAACGTAGTGTTTAATGAATGGTTTATTGAAATGGAAAGTAATCCTTATACTTGTTGTAAATTTATCTTATTGGAATATATGTGTTTAAATTATTAAGTAATTGAATGACATGGTTTAATTCATGTTTTTCGTTGAGGTTCTATATAACCTCTGTCTCGTAACCTTAGAGGTTGTTGGCAATGGGTAGTGTACTTGCATGTTCATTGTACTTAAACAAAAAAAAAAATAGCTTGTTTAAGTAGTTGTTTGCAACTTCCTCTAGGGTTGTGTGGCATTACACAACTCAATGTATAAGAGCTCAAAAACTAGATTTTAAGAATATTTTTATTTTACAAAGTGTACTTTTTCAGACAATTTAAGTCTAAAGGGAACATCCTAGCGAACCTCTGTAATTCGCAACGTTTCTTTATTATATTCAGGTTTAGAGTTTTCCTAAATCAGAAAATGTGGGTTTGATTTGATCATCCGATGATAGTAAAATGTGTTGTCTTAAGAAACAATGACATAAGGTATTACAAATATGCTTGACAAATCTCACCATACCAACGACAAGATAATCTTGACAATCAGTTGCTGCTGGGTTGATCATGATTTCTTCAATTTGTACTTGGCCGTATATAAAAGCGCAAATCTCTTCTTCATCATCTCAAGCTAAAGCACTGGGACAGAATGTAGATTCAGACATTTTATCAATTACACGGTACATTTCACCGTTTATCTATTCATTGTGCAAACTTTGCATTCTCCTTAAAGCCTTGGCATTCGTTTCTCATTCATGTTGAATAGATTGATAGCCGGTCAGGAGATAAGCTTTCACAAATGTTACATTGGATTGACTATCAGGGCCATTGTGTGGATCTGCACTTACATGGTATTTGTGCATGAAGATAGCCCTTGATTTAGCAAGGTATTGCTTATACTATCAGTTTGACTCCTTTGCGTTGAACCATTTGAATGTCTCTTACCTTACTCTTGCCTCAATTGGCCTGAGCAGCTCAACCATGTGTTTCCTCCTCTTAAAAACTCGGTGCTTTTGCAGAGGGCTAGAACACTTACATGAGCACTGCCATTTTTTTAGAAATTGATGTTATATTTACAAGTCGAATAATTCTGTAGGTATCATCCCGATAAAAGTTCTAATAACCATGAAGCAGCTGGACTATTCAAGGAAAAAACCTTTTCTTATGGTATTCTCTCAGATCCAGAGAAGCGTCGTCAGTACGATGCAGCTGATTTTGAGGTATGTTTTTAAATTTATTTGCAAATATTTTGAGATAATTTAGCAATTAGTTTGACATCTGATAAATTTAGCGTTTTCCTTCCTTTATTATACTCTTTAATATTTTTTCTTTGGAAGTGGAGTAGATGCCTTGCACTATCTGTAAGTGGTGGGGTATGCAGATTTCTTTGAGTCAGTTTCCTGTGTTGGAGGCATATAGACTATTTAATTGTTCAATGTGTTTATGTTATGCGTTTATAATAAACTAAGAGCTAGGTCTTTATTGAAATAGGCAATTGAATCTGAGAACCAAGTAATGGAGTTGGATTTATCTAGCCTTGGAGCAGTGAATAGTTATGTTGGAAGATACATAACTGGTGCAGTTACAATTAAACCACTTATTTTAGGCCAGCATGTACATAGAAGGGTGAGGAGAAATCATCTCTTTGAATTTTCAAAGTGTTTTATTTGTAATATTCATTTTCTTGTCTCTGGAATGCCATAAACATTGAAGGTGGATGTGAACCTAATACAGGTTGAAAAGCAATGTGCACACTTTTATTTCATTACAATAACAAAAGCAGAAGCAGAGGCAGGGTTGGTAATACGAGCAACATCCTCTGATAAAAGAAAATTCAAAGTCAGTTGTGCTATTATTGTGCATATACAGGCTTTTACTAAATTGTTTTAGAAGAACTGCTTGCTACCAATTACTTAGAAATATTTTGACTTCTAAAGATTGAATGATCTTGTTTGTTTTATATCTTGATAAAGATTATGTTGGGGCTGCATCATGTCTTATCTTCTCTTAGTGGTGGATCTGTATACAGAGATTTTTGGACAGGATTGTAACAAAAATGCCCAATTTTTTTTAAGAAGCTGAACTATGAACTTCAACAAATACTTTTGTCTAGGCCTGGGTACTAAAGGATGTTCTAATGACTATTCAATAGTGATACTCTTTCATCAACTTTAACTGCAAATTTTAAGCTTTCAAAATCATTAGAATATATTTACAACAATTCTATTAGAATACAGTTATTGTCCGAAGTTCTGAATTAATGAGGAAGGGTATTATGTATTTAAACTTGTGCATAGGTAACATGGCTTGGATTCATTAAAGTGTCTTCTTAGTTGATCCATTGTACATCTATGTATATTATGTGAGGTGTTAAGTGACTGGCAATTTCAGGGTGACATTGAACATTCTTGTGTATGTTAGCTTAAAGTGCCATTACAATTCATTGCTTATTAATTATTTATAGAAATTCATTAATATTTCATTATAATCATTTTTAATGATAAACTGAAATGGGCAATTTACTTACATCACTATTGTTTTATAAAACAGTTGTTGCACTTTGAAAAATAAGAGAATGGGGGATTGAGTCTTACTTTGTAGGTATGATAATTTTTTCTAAATTTGAATATGCATTTTGAAGGGAATTAACTTACACTCAATTCTGGCATAGTGAATTTGGAGCTATTTCTAAATTATTTTAATATATTGTCAGCTATTTCTAAAATATATTGTTATCCTTAATAATCATAAGACATCAGCTTGGGATAGTGACCAAAGAAATTTCTGGACCTGTTGGTTACACATTTGACAGAACTGTGGAATCGTAATCTTTGGAGATCATGCTTAGAAACTCTGAAGTTACACCTGCTAGTAAATACAGATCATGGAGAGAAATTAATATTCCATTCCTGAAACAAGAAAGTGATTCAAACTAAAATAAGGTTGCTGTTAAAATTTTCAGGTAACCATTTTACCAGGGGTTTTGCCGCAGAAAATTCAATTGATAGGCTCCTCAATAATTGAGAGATCTTTTACATTTATTTTTTTAATATAAATTCATTATTTAAAATAAAGTAGATTATTGAAATATATGCCCATTTCTAATTGATTAACAACTTTATCAAACAAAACCATTGTTTCTCAAGGCACGAGGACATGCAAAAAGAGAGAAGGGGGAGGGGAAGTAGGCGGCAGGTTGAAGGGCTCACAAACTCATGATTTATCTCTACTGTTATAATCTTGGATCATAATAACAATGGTATAGTCTTTTCAGTATTGATTCTGTCAATAGAGTTTTATTTTTATATCATTGTTCATATATACTGTGAATTGCTATCTTGATGCTAAGAAGAGTTTCTTAGAGAAAATGCATTGTGAACTTTGTAAAATACTTGTAAAATTATAAATTGCAATTTGAGAGCCTAGAAAAAAAATTCTTAGAATTAAATGATTTCAGAATATGTTAATAATCTTTGGCATGTCATTATATTTGACCAAATAGCAAGAAGTGTTTATTATGTTTACAAATGATTTTTTTTTTTGCTTAATCAAGCAATAGTTGTCCCATGAAGGCAAAAGGAACCAATAGTATCCCATTTTCTCAAACCTACAAACAATATGGAAGAGGCCAAAATGATTTTTCTTAAGGATATTTCACCTGCAGCTACAAATACAGTGAACACAAGGTTATCATGTTGAAGAAAGGGAAAACAATGAAAGATGGAGGAGAAAGGAATTGTTTGACTTTGGTAGCTGATCAATCTGCTTCTGTCCACTTTCAACTTTGGGGAAATGAATGTGATGCTTTTCAACCTAGTGATATTATTCACCTAACTAACAACATTTTCTCCTATCTTTAAGAGTTGGAAAGAAAGGGAAGGCACAAAGATTGGAGAGTTCACTATGACCTTTGTTGAGACACCTAATATGAGTGAGTTGCGTTGGCTATGTGATCCTTCTGATCACAAAAAGTTAATATCTGATCCTAAGTTCTCTGCCCCTCCCTCTTCCAGAATCTTTCCTTCAATTCCAAATTGACCAACAAATGTCATTGGTAGTAGTTATTCTTACAAACAAATGACTTATATTTGGATTGTATAAAAATCTTTTGAAATATGACATGAATATATATACAATGGTGATAATTGACCAAAGTTTTGTGGTTTTTGGCATTTGTATCTCTTCTATTATTACTGTATTTTGTCTTGATAAATAAAGAGCATGTATGTTTAACTGATAAAAATAGTTATATTTTGATTAGATTTTGTATTTATAATAATCTAAGTAGAGAGTATGTACATCAAGTTTAACTGATAAAAGTTTTTCTAGTGGGATATTTGAACTACATTGTTCTTTTGAGATCAATTGGATTGTTTAATTAGATTTTGATGCCTTAAATATTTCTATTTTATTTGCTTTGACTCATTCCCTTAACTACGCAATTGAAATGAGAAGAGTTTTGCAATATATACTTCATCTTGTAGATATGTATTCAAAATATTGAAGAATACACACAACAATTTTGAATTCTTTGACAATACAAAGTCTCTCATTGACTTAAATGATGGTAAGATATGAAAAAATGGATTTGTTGAAAAGATATTGGAAACTTTTGCACAAATGAAAGTAGATTAGAACCTAATGCATATATAATGTATATTTACTATTTGTAATTTATTTGGGTGTAAAGCCTCATCCATATCTCATCATGGGATTCGATACCACTATTGAGAATTACAATAGAAGAAAATTAAATCTTAAAGATACAAAATAAACATATAAATGAATAATGTAGAACTAAACTTACATAGTTTTCAAAAGGTCTTTGTAAAGGCTTTCTACAAAACTAACATACGAAAAAACTTTTAGTCTAAAACTATCCAACCAGCTATACTAATATTAAGTAATGTATTGATATGATAACATCTAATAGCTCTAAAGTGGGTGTCCCACATGAGAAAGCATGCTCCAACAATATGTCAACATATGTACAGATTTATATAGTTATATAATTAATTATGTAATGTTAAAATATATTTAAATTCTACTTTTTATTTTAATTTCCTATCGACTTATCCCTTTAACCTCTTATGAATACAAATACTAGTTAAATAATTTTCTCCTCGATGTCACATCCAACTGTTCATACTATCTCCAACACACTTACTTTCCTTAACTCTTTAAAACAATCATATCTCCATTTCCAACTTACTTCCTTAGCTCTTTAAAACAATCATATCTCCATTTCCAACATTAAATCAAGTTATTGCATCAGATGTATAACTCTAAACTTGTCGTGTCATCCAAACGGAGTTCTGGATATTTAATCCGTGTTGTCATGTCACCTATGGATATTAAGGATGTAATTGACGCGTGGAGAGATTCACGAGTAGGGGAAAAATCAATTGAAGTCTTGAAAGCTCAATGTTTCTAGAAGGATGAAAACATTGTACCGCGCACACCGATGGGATGTGACGGCGGGGTACAGGTATACAAGCCCACCGTTTATTTCTAGAACTTCTATGCACTTCGTATCCTTCTCCGAAACCCCCAATTTGGTTTCCGTCTATATAAATTCTCCAAATTGCTTATCCTCCTTACTAAACCAAGATTTGTTTCTTCATTCCAATCTATTTGGAGTTTGGATACAACATCTATATTTACAGGCAAAATTGTTATTGCTTATCAATCATAAGCTTTCTACAACAGATTCATGGAGTACAGTGCATCAATTAAAGGTTTACAGGTGCCCCTCTTATGACCAAGTGTGCTTCTGCTGGAATTTCCCGGGTTAGAATTGGAACAAGGCCAAAGCATTCGACATCTATCAGGGCATTTCAATCTCGAAACGTTTCCTCTTCTTCTTCTTCATTGTATGATGTTCTATGTGCCTCCCCTGACATGAGTGCGCGTGATATAAAGAGCGCATATCGTCGGATGGCTCTTAAATACCATCCTGATGTCTGCCTTGCTGCAGAGAAAGAAGAGTGTAGCAGATTGTTTCTTCAAGTTCAGGAGGCTTATGAGACTCTGTCGGATCCTCTCCTCCGCCAGGATTACGACTGGAGACTGCAGAACATGTTCACAGTAGGGGAGTTCGAAGGCAGATTAGGGAGTAGTCATCTGTGGGAAGCTCAGCTGATGGAGTTATTTAGAAGGGGATCAGGAAATGAGTCGTCATGGGGTAGCAAAATAAGAAGACGAAACCAACAGAGGGCTTATTTTTGCTGATGAAGAAATCGACGTTACAGTGAGTTAGAGTTTGCTGTAATTGGATTGTAGAAAGGGTTTATTTGGGCTTTGCAGACGTGTAAATACAAACAAGAATTGTGGGCATTTTTTTAATTCTGTGCCGATGGATGTTTCAGAAATACCGTTGTCACATACGCGCAGCACTTTTAGGTTCTCACTGCTGATCCACACATTAAATCATTTACTGTTATTTTCATCCCATATAATGTCATATATATCTAAATCATGCTCAAGGCTTCAATTTCTAAATTTAAAATCGGATCCCAGATCAGAGTAATTTAGATAAGAGGTATGCAAATTAATGATTTATCAAAATTTGTTGCTTATAAACTATGGAAAAGTCGATGCCTTCATTGTACCCTCATAGACTTACTTCATATGCTTCCCTTCTGCAGGAAAGCGTAAAGCACAGAGTCCTTCCACGAGCCAAACTACTCCACGCCCATCTCATTCTCATAGAATTTATACGCCATCTCTATATGCATACCAGAATTGCTATCATGTAAGCCAAGTAAACCAATCTTAAGGATGCGCAGAAAATGTTTGACAAAATGTCTCCCGTAAATGCACTTTCATGGACTGCAATTATATCAAGATATGCACACGATGGATGTTTGGATCAAGCGCTGCAGCTCTTTAAAGAGATGTCGCAACAAAATGTGGTAGCATGGACTGCATTGCTTTCAGGATATGTTCAGAATAGGTTTTGTAATGAACCTTTGAATCTTTTTAGGTAAATGCAGCTTACAGTTGTGAAGCCAAATTTGATCACTTTGGCCAGCTTTCTCTCTGCATGTGCTGGCTTGGAAGCATTGGAAGATGGCAAGGAAATTCGTGGACAAATAATTAGAAGCGGATATCAATTTGAGGTCTTTGTGGAAAATTGGTTTACAGAAATGTATGGTAAATGTGGTAGAATTGAGGAAGCACGCAAAATGTTTGACAAAATGCTTATCCCAAATGTGATCTCGTTCAATTTTATGACTACCATAGTCAAGAATCAGATAAGAATAGTGGATGGTGTCATAACATAGTCACAAGACTAAGTTTCAAAGCAGGACCATGGGCTTTTACACCTTATGGAAAAACAAGAAGTCCTACTATACATAATCTATGGGAGGGCTAAGTTTTAGGGTGTGGAATAAGCAATCAACCTTGCTGTATTTTTCAAACCGGATCATACAAAAACTTAAAATATATTAGGTAATTGCAGAAATGTTTTAGCCAAGATGAAAGCTTGTCAAAGGATTTTATCTTTTATTAGGTAATTGTACAAATATTTCATCCAAGATGAAAGCTTTTCAAAAAGATTTTCTCATTTGTTATTAGAAAAAACATAGTCATTAGTCGGCAAGCTTATATTCAACAATTTTACCTCTTGTATCTAAAGCTTGGAATAACTGATGATATAATAGGCCATAATGAACTGGACTTGATTCTCTAGAGGGTAGATGTGTTATGTTTCTCACAATATAAGTCTGATTACTTAAGAGTTTCCTATGCTGGCCTGGAACATCCAGTAGGCTCGCCACAAGCAAAGGACAAACACTACACACATTAGGCATTCCTTGTACAATTCCAACTCCGCCTTTAACATAATCTCCACATTTTATATAGAAAATAACATATTGGGAGAGAGATATTTTGTAGAATCAGATATACTAATTGTTAATAAATCAAATATTTTATTTTATTTTACATTACAATGAATCAATGAAAGAACAATCACTAGATCTTTTCGATTTGACACAATTATAGATTTATTATAAAATGACAAGGATCTATACCATATTCATGTATTAACTATAAATTGTATGGTTAGGATCTATTTATTGATGGTGCTTTTAATCTCCACCATCAATATAATTTATTTCATTTAGCGCTTCTTACTAATGGAATGTTTATTGGCATAATTAGTCTATTGATTTTGGTGTGTTAGTTAAAATTTAATATTGTTATTGGTGTAATTGAAGTTCAAATCTTTTTTGGTTCATTGAACTTTTGGGTTTAGATCATTTCTATTGGGTAAAAGCACAAAGATGAATCCACTTCTAGTGGAAGTTTCGGACTTAGAAAAAAACCCGAAATAAGGTAAATGAAACAGGATCCTATTTTGGTTCGGGATCTTGTGCCTAAATTTACAACAAGATCCCGTTTCATGGCAGGATCTTGAGCCTAGAATTAAGAAAAAAAATCTCATTTACAAATCCTGATTGCTACGAAATGGGATCCCGATTTGTAATAAACGTGATCATGTTTTGTAGAAGTATTTAATTTTTAGAAATGGTTTGCGACCCCATTTTCACCAGCACAGTGAACCGGATCTCGGGTCACGGAGCGCTATTTCCATCCATCTAATAGTCTAGGTGAGTTTTCTTTCCATTTTTTTTCATCTTTTGGTATTGAGTTATTTGTATTTAGGCTTATTTTGTGTATTTTGTAACTTAGGTGTTTATATTTTGTTTGAATCTTCTTGCAAATATTGAAACCTTACATTCAATTTAAAAACTTAAAAACTTACAATACATAAAGAAACCCTGAAGTGAATCCAAAAAAAATATTTACCCTTCAAACCTGTGAGACCCGTCTTTTCATTGTCAAGGGTGTTTTGATTCATGGACAATTTTTGATTTTGGATAGTTTGATACCCTAGATTCTGGTCTTGACATATTGGTGCTATCACAGATATGTTATATATATAGATGTGTGTTGATCTTCGTTGATATGGTTTTGTGATGTTATGTTGATTTTGGGTTTTGTGATTATCTTGATTAATTTGATCATCTTGTTAATATTAAATTATGAGCATATGATAATGTGATTTTCTATGCAGTTAATTAGATTAACTTGATGATTCTGTTATCACTATCTTATGAGCATATGGAAATGTGATTTATTTTATTGAAATTTCTCTTGTTAGTAATAAGTTAATCATGCCATGGAATGAATAAATGTGATGAGTTGCATGATTCTTTAAAATGCTTCTACATAGTTATCATGTTGTAATCTCATACTTGGTTTTATCGTGATGATGGATTAACGTTGTAGTGAGTGTGCAGGTTAACCATGGCCAGTGGACTAAGGGGAAAGCAAAGTGACATATTTCATTGTGGTTTGTGAAGTGTTACTATGTGTCGTGTTAGTAAGCACATTTCCTTATTGTCTTGTACCATGTTTAGTGTAAATGATTGTTGTAACATTTTAGACCAAGTCTTGGAGTGATTTAAGAGGGTTTTAGTCATGTTTGTAGTATTTTCTTGATCTTAGGTTATAAAGCTAAGTCTTGGGGGTAATTTTATGTGTTTACAAATTAATTTGAAGGTCATAGGTCCCCTTTTTGGAAGCACTTTTTAGAAATTACGAAATTCAAAGTTAAGGCAACTTTTAAATGGTTACTCACCAAAGAGAGGTTTGTGTGTGTTCAAAAGGGGAGGCAACACATGTCTCCTAGAGAATTGATCATGGGTGTTTAGGGCCTTATGTAAGCTTTTATTTCTATTTTTCTGGTATACTATTTGGAAAGAAAAGAAGGTGGCCTAGAAGGAAGGATCAAGAGAGGAGTGTTGTTGTTGAGAGCTCCATTGCCAAATTGAAGGGTTTTATAGGATGGTTTTCTTTTTTTTCTTCTTCTTGTGGTAAATTTTCTAAAAAATAAATGTGAGTATTAGTTTGGGTAAATTTATGTGTTGTTGTAGCTATTTGTTGAGGTAATAGGTTTCTTTTATTTTTGTTGAGATAAACTTTTTGAATATTAAATGTGAGTATTGCTTGGGTAAATTTATGTGAGTTGGTGTGCTGCCATGTTAAATAGATCTTTATGATTTTAAGGTTCATTCTGTGAGGGGTCTTGAGTGGGTGAGATGTCCAGGGGAAGGGAGCTAAACTAATGGGTATGAGTGTACCCTGTTGAGACTATGGGTTGTGTAGAATGGTTTATTGGTGTGTTAAATGAAGTGCGTTGAGAATGTGGGTTGTGTAAAATGGTTTATTGGTGTGTTAAATGAAGTGTGGAGGTATTGGGTGTGGGAAAGAGGTTGGAAATGGGAATATGGAGGTTGTATGTGAAGTATATTATGGAATTTAGTAACTGCAAATATTTATAATTTTGTGCTCCCCACTCCTGTAGATGTCCCCACTCCCCCTAATTTTGGGGCTCATAAAGATGACTCATGTGTTTGTGTGTAGTGTGATGTTGTAAACCTAGATGGTGTTGTCCTTGTATGAAGTATTTTGTAAAGTATGGCGGTTGCTTTGTTGTTGCAATGTGTTATGTTATGTTTTGGTTAAGTGAAGATTATGATACTTGGTCACCTTGGTTCTTCCCCTTGCTCGGGGGTAGGTTGTAGGTTTCAGCCCCGTGGATGGGAGGTGATCCTTCCCACTAGCTATGGAGTCTTATCTATTGTTTTTGTGCATAAGGTTTGTGTAGAAGTTCTATCTGAAATTGGGTTTATGATGGAGACTTGTTATGTCATCTAGTCACAGTTCCTTACTAGAAGGGAAATGAGGGCCTATGCCATGTCTAATTGCAATTACATAATTGCAATATATATATATATATATATATATATATATATATGTATATGTATATATATCTTATTCTTTGTTGTATATTTTTGTTGTTAAAAGTGGGTATCTTTCAAGAACGAAGGCTAGAATATGGAACTAGGAAAAAAGGAGAAATGACAATTCAAATGTTATTCTTCTTAAAAGTTCTACGAGATAATTGATATAAATGATCTTGTTGTATTTTACATATGGAATGTTCGGAATAGAATATAACTTTGTAGAATGCATAACCTTGGTACCTACAACAAAGGTTCAAATAAATTAAATTAGTAAGGCTCTAAACATAAGAAGGAAATAAGTTCATTGTTACAGATTCTCATAGTTACTGTCTATGAATACTTATCTAGTAAATGAGTGGGTGCAACTGTGAAATATGTTCTCTTCCATCCATTTTGCATTTTCTTCAAGAAGCTCCTCAATAGTGTTTGTAATATTTTTGAGAGTAGTTAGTGTTAAATTTAAAGAATGATTATTCAAAGGAATGTGAGAAGTACAAAAGATAATAGGATTAAGAATTGCTTTACTTTACAGAGTGATGAGATTCCATTCTACCTTATTATTGTGCTAGCTAGGACAAATGTGGAAAATTCAGTAATGCAATAGAACTATGTCATAACTATTGTTACTCTTAGTCTTTTAGGGGGGGTGCATCACTAGTACCTTTAACTTGAAACGATTTTGGCTGTAAAACTAAGGGACTTGGGTATATATGGTTTCCATTGGGGTTTTATTTGCCTATTCCTTGTAAATTTGTGGGTTGTGTAGCACACAACAATAAAATAAAATAATAATAATACAAAAAGTGGTAAGAGAGAACTTGTCTTATCACCCTGGGTTTTGGGTATCAAGAATCATCCTAAATGTCTTCCCCAAGAAGCATTTTCCCTTGAGCGAATCTTGTGGATGGCTTGCGAAAAATAATATTAATAACAAAAGAAAGAAAGAGAACTTTGAGTTGCTTAGAATGGATTTAGTCTGCACACAAGCAAATAACACTGAGGGATTTTCCTTAAAAGCATCAAAAGAAAACTATAGCCCAAAATCTATCATTAAGTACATTAGTCTTATTTATTTATAAATATTGCCAAAACCTTGAAGCCATGTCCAGATCTAGAGAAAAATAACACATTTAGGTTTTAACATTATTACATTCCTCACCTCCTTCAGGCCGGTTGCAATATTAGCGCTCTTCACTTGGGTATGAAATAAAACTGAATCAATAAGTGAGCAAATAAGAGTCAAGAGAAGGGAAAATAAAAAAATTGAATTTAAGAAAAGAATCAAGCTCCACCATAAAGCCAAATTTCCTTACTCCAGTCGCCTGGCTTGAAATGACTTCAGATTGGTTGGCCATGAGCGTGGATTAAAGTCTACAAACATTTGAGACCATCCCTCTCTTCTCCAATGCCGCCTCAAACCTTTCCTCCCTACTAATCCATAAAAGAAACATTAAGAGATAAAATTAGGGTTGTAAGTTAGAACTCAAGAAAATTAGGACAAACAATAAAATAATAAAAGAGTAATAAAAAAAGCTTCCATGACTTAGTAATTTGGGCACCTACTATATTTACCAAATATTTGAAATTGGGGTGTGATGTTTGGGACATATAGGCAAAAGAGGTTTATAAAAATATTCGTGTTGTCATTAGAAGAGTAAAACTATATTAGCAGAAGGAAAAAAGATAAGTGTAGATTAAACTACATCCTCCCTAAATCATGAGAGTGGGTGCCTCTTTGTTGAAATCCAAGCATAGACCTTCATTCTCCACATTTAAATATAAGACAAATTTTTTTTGAATAAATCATTTCTAAAATGGAAGTGGAGGCCCATTACATTAAGTATATCCTATTCCTAGCGTACCTTAATTGGCCTTAAGATTATGTGTTGCATGTTTAAAATAAAGATGTTATGATTAATGTCTTAGCTATCCTAGACACCGTGTAGTGGGAACTTTACAAAAAATTAAAGACAAAAAGATAATTAAATTACTTTACACCAAGAATACATGGTGGAAAGAGGGACCCACCTCAATCTTCATAAAACAAAAATAAAAATAAAAGTTTAAGCTAGTTTAAATTTAGAACTCCTTACGTATGAACTAAATAGAATTCTTACCCCCCTTACCTAATCTTAAAATAGGCCGCTAGTTTAATAAGATAAAACATTATAGTTTGAAAGGAGTTAAATTATTTAGTATAATATTTGATATCTGAGAATAATTCCACATCTCATATTAGGATAGGAAAATAATAATAATAGAGTAAATAAATAAATAAGTCTTCTTTCCTTTCTTTTAAATTTCTTCAATAAAGTTAGTAAATTAAATTAATGTTAAAATTTATTAATTTAATAAAGTTAGTAAACTAATAAACTGCTTATAATTATTAATTTATTAAGTGTGTTGAATTTGAATGGTAATATGATTTTTATGGAAAAATGATAAGTCAATTTATTAATTTATTTTTTTAGCAAATTACTTCATGAAAATTTATTTTGTGAAATAAATTTAACAAGGATAGGGTATAAATCTTGAGAATTTAAGGATTAAAGAAGATATCCTTAAGATATATATTTTCATGAATAATTATGAAGTTTGTGACTTAAATGAAATAATGTGAGAATGAAATAAATGACAAGATTAAAATTAGCATTAGGGTGGCATGGGTTGAACCGGTAAATTAAATTATTATTATTATTACTTTATCTAGTTGTTTCTCTTTAAGGGTATTATAGTAACAATAAATAGTTTCATTTTCTTTTAACTTATAAGATTTAATGATTGTTAGAAAATTATTTTGAATATTATTGAATCTAGTTGCATAGTATAATGTAATTAGTTGATGTAAGAAATCTGCACTATAATGGTGCACAAATATATGTTATAACATCAGTTTGGAAATCCAAAGTTAGTGATATAATCAATGATGATCAAAATGTAGTTTTAATTGTAAAACATATATATAGGTCTTGACTATACTATGGATAATGTCTAGGTCTGTGTTGAAAAAAACTAATAAATAAAAAGAGAATTGACTTCGAGTGGAGGCTTAATTTCCCAAGAAATATTACTAGTAGTTTCAATAGATAATTTGGTAGGTTGTGACCATACCACATAGTATGATGTCCTTCCAATTGCTTTCTCAAGCATATGGGTTGCCAATTATTGTTTCTTTTGCATTAATCGAGAGAAAAAAAATTGGGCATGACAATAGGTATCAAAGCCTAGGTCTACAAACACTGGGATCTTTGGGACAACAAGGAACAAAAAAAAAATAACTAAGTTAAAACCTTGGTATGTTTAGGATGCCTCGTAGAACGAGAAGAGGAGCTCATGGGCATGGGTTTCCACTAGAGTTGTACCACAAAAAGGATTTCCATCATGGAGAGTAGCCAAAGTTTGGATCGCAAATACTCCAAACACTTCAGAATATGATTGGAGTCATAGAGTAGAGGCTAGTAGTGGTAGAGGTACCACATGTAGAGCAGTCAGAGGTTGAGGCTCAATGCGTGGAGGAGCTAGAGGGCGAGGTGCATAATGCAGGTTCTCATGAGTGCAGTAGGAGTCCCCCACATCATCAGGGGATACAAGCAGGGGAATCAAAGGAGTCTGTGCATATCCCACTACCACCTAAGGCACCGAGGGTTCTCTAGTGTTCAGGAGATTAGCTCTAGGATCTTCTTCACCTCAAGCTACCAAAGTTTATAGGATCCACCAATGAGGTGGAGGTTGAGTCATGGTTACTTAGCCTTGATAGATACTTCAGGTTGCAAGCATATGGGAGCAACCTTAAGGCTAGGGTGGCTATTCATTTATTGAGACAAACCGTTTCTACTTGGTGGCACCAAGAGGAGAGGAAGCACCACTTATCCATGTACACAATCACTTGGGACACCTTCTTGGAGCATTTCAGAGCATGCTATATCTTAGAGAATTTATGTCATTGGTGTATTGATGAGTTCCACGACTTGCAACAATGGGGTCTCATAGTGGCATAGTATGAGAGTCGATTCCTTGAGATTTTGGAGTATGTAGACTATATCCAAGATGAGAATTTGCTCGGAAATAGATTCATTAGGGGGTTGAACCCTAACATTTTAGGACTTGTGTGGATGGCCGATCCCACAGATCTTAAGGTCACCATGGAGAAGGCATTAATAGCAGAGGAGGTATATAGTAGGGCCCAAGAGACTCATGAGCGGTTTCAAAACTGCAACTAGGGCCGGTAAGAGCACAACTCTCGTAGACCACCCATTCTAATGAAGGGGGGATTTAGACCTACATTTGGGGCTCTTAGGTCATGATAGTCACAACATCAATCATAGAGGGCTAGACCACAACAGGGTGCAGAGGGTGGATCTACCAGGACATAGCCTACACAAAGCCCATGTAGAGACCAAAGGCCCTAGGGTCAGCAAAAACTTCCTCCTCGATCCCAACTGTTGTTTAGAGGAGGGCATAATAGTGTTGGGAGGTCTAGATCCTCTTAGTTTGGTAGGCCCCAACTAGCACCAGGTCAGTCGTGGGGACCTTGTTATCTATGTGGTGGAGTGAGTCACCAGGCTAGAGAGTGCCCACAGGGTTTTGCAGCAGGACCATGTCCTTTAGCCTCGAAGCTGACAGTTGGAGATGTGGGTAAATCCCACAAGATGTTCATGGTGGTTGAGAACCACCAAGCCGAGCATCAGACCACCATTATTGAGGCAATAGGTATAATTGATGGTGTATCATTTAGTATATTTTTTGATTCAGGAGCATTAGATTTTTTTATTTCCCTACCTATAGTGGATCATTATAGGCTAGTGGCATCTAGGCAAGACGATAGGTGGGAGGTGAAGTTGGCTTCGGGGGCCAAGGTGCTTGTTGAATCAGTAGTTCATGGTTGCTAGCTGGTTACCAGGGTTGTTACAACCACAGTGGATCTTTGAGTCACTCCTTTGGGATCCTATGATATAGTGTTGCGTATGCATTGGCTTAGTGCACATCAAGCTAAGATTGGTTGTCATCGCAAGACAATTGAGTGTCCATATGATCAAGGTACATCAATAATATTACTAGGGATTCTTAGACCCATTTCGCTTCACATGATATCAGCTATGCAATTAAAGCGGTGCCTTAGGAGAGGGTGTTAGATGTTTTCCATCACTATTAGCGATAGATATGAGGATTTGACATAGGTTTCATTATATGATCATCTTATTCTTAGGGAGTCTGTAGATTTTTTTCCTTCATATTTGCAAGGGATGCCTCCACTTAGAGAGGTGGACTTCCACATAGATCTAGTTTTAGGAGCTCAGCCAGTTTTGAGGGTGCCTTATAGGATGACTACACAGGAGCTCCATGAGCTGAAGATTCAGATAGAGGAGCTATTAGAGAAGGGGCACATTCAACCTAGTGTCTCTCCTTGGGGTGCACCTAACATCTTTGTCAAGAAGAAGGATGGGTCTCTTTGCCTTTGCATTGATTATAGGCAGCTAAATAAATTGACAATTAAGAACCACTACCTGTTTCCTAGGATTGACGACTTATTTGATCAGATGAGGGGAGCCAAGGTGTTCTCCAAGATAGCCCTAAAGTTTGGATATCATCAGTTGAGTATTATGGAAGCAAACATCCATAAGACAACATTCACGGCTCGTTATGGGCACTATGAGTTTAGAGCGGTACCTTTTTGGCTGACGAATGCCCCCATGGTTTTCATGAGTTTGATTAATGGGATATTCTGCACCTTTTTAGATAGATTTTTGTTGATATTTTTGTACAAGATTCTGATATAATCCAAGAAAGTAGAGGAGCATGAGGATCATTTGAGATAGGTTTTGTAGTGCTTGAGATGACATAAGCTTTATGCCAATTTGGCTAAGTGCTCATTCTTTCAGATAGAGGTTCAGTATTTGGGACACATCATTTCAGGTGATGTTATCTCAGTAGATCCATTGAAGATTAGTGCCATTATGGATTGGTCAACACCCACTAGTGTTACAAAGGTTAGGAGTTTTATGGGACTAGCGGGTTACTACCGTCGCTTTATGGAGGGTTTCTCCAAGATAGCACACCTCATTACTTCCCTTCAGCAAAAAGGGAGGAGGTTTGAGTGGACATAGCAATGTGAGAGGTTCTTTCAAACCCTCAAGGAGCATCTCACGAGTGCTCCCATTCTAGCAGTACTTGATCCAACATTAGATTTTTTGGTTTGCACAGATGCATCAGTAGATGGTATTGGAGAAGTACTCATGTAGGAGGGATAAGTGATCGCGTATGATTCATGAAACCTTAATACCCATGAGTTGAATTACCCTACACACATTATTTAGAGCTTACAATAGTAGTACATGCACTCATGAGATGGAGACATTTTCTCCTTGGCCACCGCTTTGAGCTTCATTCTGACCATAGTAGTTTACAGTATATCTTCACTCAGCTGAACTTGAATGCTCGACAAAGATGATGGATGCAATTCTTGTGTGAGTATGATTTTTATGTACATTGCATCAAAGGGAAGAAGAATGTAGTGGTAGATGCTTTGAGTAGACGACGACATAAGATGATGGCTATGACAGTGAATACAAAATTGAGAACTCGCATTTTGTATCTCTTACTAGTGGATGATTGGTAATGTGAGTTTCAGTAGGAACTTCAGTTTCAGCAAGCCCTTAAGGGCAAGTATTCTATTTACATAGTGGATTCTTATGGGTTATTGCATCATAGAGGGCGTATATATGTTTCACAGATTATGGATCTACGAACAGTGATTTTGATAGTGGCACATAGGGCTCCTTATGTAGTACACCTAGGGGTGAATAAAATGCATGCAAATCTAGTTGTATCATTGGGTAGGGATGTGTAGAGATATTACATATTTTTTAGCTTGATGCCTTGAGTGTCAGAGAGTCAAGGCCGAGCACCAGCATCTAGCAAGGATTCTTTATCCCCATGAGATTTTTGTATGGAAATGGGACACCATCTCTATGGATATTATTGTTGGTCTACCCTTTTCTGCTCATCAACATGATGCCATTATGGTGATAATTGAAAAGTTGACCAAGGTAGCTCACTTTTCTCAGTTCAGACTAATTTTATAGCTCCAATAGTAGTGAGGGTTTTCTTGGTTGACATAGTTAGGTTAAATGGGATTCCTCGCAAGATTATATCAAACAGGGATCCAGTATTCACCTTAGCCTTTTAGCGAGCATTATAGCAAGCGTTGGGCACCCAACTCAATTTCAGTATCACATATCACCTAGAGATAGATGGGACAACAAAGAGGGTTAATCAAGAATTGGAGGATATGTTATGCATGTATGTGATGGATCATCAATCTAGATGGGAGGAATACCTATACTTAGTAGATTTTTCTTACAACAACAGTCATCATAGTTCCTTGGGTATGGCACCCTATGAGGTGTTGTATGGAAGACCTTGCAGGACTCCATTGAGTTGGGATAGGATTGAGGACATAGTTTCTATTGGTCTAGAGTTGTTATAGGATATGGAGCGACAACTAGATCTAATCTTACATCAGTTATAAGAGGCCCAAGATCGACAAAAGATGTAGGAAGATGCTAAGAGATCGAATCAGAATTTTATAGTGGGTGATCAGGTATTCTTGAGAGTTCGGCAATATAAGAGTCCAATCCGATATGGAAAGTTATCTAAGCTAGCACCTTTGTTTGTGGGTCCCTTTGAGGTTCTAGAGAGGATAGGACCTGTTTCTTATCGTCTAGCCTTGCCACCTAGCCTGTCATATATCCACAATATCTTTCATGCTTCCATTTTACGGTATTATGTGCATGACCCATCTCATGGTTTGTATTGGAATGCCTTATAGGTGGAGTCAAAAGGCCATTTGGCATTGGAGCCCATTCACATATTGGGTCGTTAGACATTGGCCCTTCGGGGGAGAGAGTTGGACCAAGTCAGGGTCTAGTGGGATAGATATGATGAGGTTGCCACTACCTGGGAGGACACATCATGGATGATGAATTTGTACCCTAACCTCTTTGAGGACCTCTAAGAGGAAGTCCAACCCTAGGGGGGAGGATGTGAGACCCATATTTTTAGTGCCAAGAGTTTTATGAT
Organism: Sequoiadendron giganteum; assembly: GCA_007115665.2. Classification (NCBI taxonomy): domain Eukaryota; kingdom Viridiplantae; phylum Streptophyta; class Pinopsida; order Cupressales; family Cupressaceae; genus Sequoiadendron; species Sequoiadendron giganteum. Next base: position 275,426,164 of record CM021104.1, on the reverse strand, counting down.
TCATGTTGTTTTGTATGGATAATTTTTGATTTTAGATATTTTGATACCCTGGATTCTGGTCTTGACATATTGGTGCTATCACATATATGCTATATCTATACATGTATGTTGATCTTCATTGATATGGTTTTTTGATGTTATGTTGATTTTGGGTTTTGTGATTATCTTGATTAATCTAATGATCTTGTTAATATTAAATTATGAGCATATGATAATTTATGATTTTCTATGCAGTTAATTAGATTAACTTGATGATTTTGTTATCACTATCTTATGAGCATATAGAAATGTGATTTATTTTATCGAAATTTTTCTTGTTATTAATAAGCTAATCATGCCATGGAACGAATAAATGTGATGAGTTGTGTGATTCTTTAAAATGCTTCTACATAGATATCATGTTGTAATATCATACTTGGTTTTATCGTGACGATGGATTAACGTTGTAGTTGAGTGTGTAGGTTAACCATGGCCAGTGGACTAAGGGGAAACCAAGGTGACATATGTCATGGTGGTTTGTGAAGTGTTACTATGTGTCATGTTTGTAAGAACATTTCCTTATTATCTTGTGCCATGTTTAGTGTAAATGGTTGTTATAACATTTTAGACCAAGTCTTGGAGTGATTTAGGAGGGTTTTAGTCATCTTTGTAGTATTTTCTTGATCTTAGGTTATAATTTTAAGTCTTGTGGGTAATTTTATGTGTTTAAAAATTAATTTGAAGGTCATAGGTCCCCTTTTTGGATGCACTTTTTAGAAATTATGAAATTCAAAGTTAAGGAAGGTTTTAAGTGCTTACTCACCAAAGAGAGGGTTGTGTGTTCAAAAGGGGAGGCCACACATATCTCCTAGAGAATTGATCATGTGTGTTCAAAGCCTTAAGTAAGCTTTTGTTATTGAAAACCATATTGATTTTCGACATTTTTTTTTTCCCTTGTTCATGAAATTTTCTGGTATACTGTTTGGAAAGAAAAGAAGGTGGCCTGGAAGGAAGAATCAAGAGAGGAGTGTTGTTGTTGAGAGCTCTATTGCTAGTTTGAAGTTTTTTATAGGTTGGTTTTCTTTATTTTTTCTTCTTCTTGTGATAAATTTTCTGAAAAATAAATGTGAGTATTAGTTTGGGTAAATTTATGTGTTGTTGTAGCTATTTGTTGAGGTAATAGGTTTCTTTTATTTCTGTTTTTCTGGTATACTATTTGGAAAGAAAAGAAGGTGGCCTAGAAGGAAGGATCAAGAGAGGAGTGTTGTTGTTGAGAGCTCCATTGCCAATTTGAAGGTTTTTATAAGTTGGTTTTATTTTTTTCTTCTTCTTGTGATAAATTTTCTGAAAAATAAATGTGAGTATTAGTTTCTGTAAATTTATGTGTTGTTGTAGCTATTTGTTGAGGTAATAGGTTTCTTTTATTTCTCTTGTGATAAAATTTCTGAAAATTAAATGTGAATATTCCTTGGGTAAATTTATGTGGGTTGTTGTAGTTGTGGGTTGGGGTGTTGTCATGTTAAATGGGTCTTTATGATTTTAAGGTTCATTCTGTGAGGGGTCTTGAGTGGGTGAGATGTCTAGGGGAAGGGAGTTGAACTAATGGGTATGAGTACCCTATTGAGATTGTGGGTTGTGTAGAATGGTTTATTGGTGTGTTAAATGAAGTGTGTTGTAAATGTGGGTTGTGTAAAATGTTTTATTGGTTTGTTAAATGAAGTGTGGATGTATTGGGTGTGGGAAAGAGGCTGGAAATGGGAATATGGAGGTTGTATGTGAGGTATATTATGGAATTCAGTAACTACAAATATTTATAATTTTGTGCTCCTCACTCCTATAGATGTCCCCACTCCCCCTAATTTTGGGGCTCATAAAGATGAGTCATGTGTTTGTGTGTAGTGTGATGCTGTAAACCTGTGTTGTAGTCCTTGTATGAAGTATCTTGTAAAGTATGGTGGTTGTTTTGTTGCTTTAATGTGTTATGTCATGTTTTGGTTAAGTGAAGATTATGATAATTGGTCACCTTGATTCTTCCCCTTGCTCAGGGGTGGGCTATATATTTCAGCCCTATGGATGGGAGGTGATCCTTCCCACTGGTTGTGGAGTCTTATCTATTGTTTTTGTGCAGAAGGCTTGTGTAGACGTTCTAGTTGAAATTGGGTTTATCATGGAGACTTGTTGTTACGTCATCTAGTCACAACTCCTTACTCAAAGGGAAATGAGGGCCTATGCCATGTCTAACTACAATTATTGACTTGTAAAATATATATATCTCTTACTCTTTGCTATATATTTTTATTGTTAAAAGTGGGTCTCTTTCAAGAACGAAGGCTAGAATATGGAACTAGGAAAAGAGGAGAAATGGCAATTCAAATTTTATTCTTCTTACAAGTTCTACAAGATAATTCATCTATAAATGATCTTGTTGTATTTTACATATGGAATGTTCTGAATAGAATATAGATATTTAGAATGCATAACTTGGGTACTTGCAACAAAGGTTCAAATAAACTAAATTAGTAAGGCTCTAAACAGAAGAAGGAAATAAGTTCATTGTTATAGATTCTCATAGTTATTGTCTATGAATACTTATTTGATAAATTAGTGGGTGCTACTATGAAATCTATTCTCTTCCATCCATTTTGCTTTTTCTTAAAGAAGCTCCTCAATAGTGTTTGTAATATTGCTGAGAGTAGTTAGTGTTAAATTTAAAGAATGATTACTCAAAGGAATGTGAGAAGTACAAAAGATAATAGGATTAAGAATTGCTTTACTTTACATAGTGATAAGATTCCATTCTACCTTATTATTGTGCCAGCTAGGACAAATGTGGAAAATTCAGTAATGCAATAGAAATATGTCGTAACTGTTGTTACTCTTAGTTTTTTTGGGGGGTTGCATCACTAGTACCTTTAACTTGAAACAATTTTTGATGCAAAACTAAGGGACTTGGGTATAGATGGTTGTCATCGAGGTTTTCTTTTCCTATTCCCTATAAAGTTGTGGGTTGTGTAGCACAAAACAAAAAAATAAAATAAAATAATAATAATACAAAAGTGGTAAGAGCAAACTTGTCTTGTCACCCTGGGTTTTAGGTATTGAATCCTCTTAAATGTCTTTCCCAAAGAATCATTTTCCTTTGAGCGAATCTTGTAGGTGACCTGCAAATAATAATAACAATAAAAAAAGAAAGAAAGAGAACTTTGAGTTGCTTATAATGGATTTAGTCTATGCATAAGAAAATAACACTTAGGGTTTTTCCTTAAAAGCATCAAATGAAAACTACAGTCCGGAATCTACCGTTAAAAACATTAGTTTTATTTATTTTTAAATATTGCCAAACCCTTGCAGTTGTGGCTAGAACTGGATAAAAAGAACACATTTAGGTTTTAACATTATGATTTTCCTCACCTCCTTCAGTTCGGTTGCCATATCAGCACTCTACACTTGGGTATGAAAGAAAACTGAATCAATAAGTGAGCGAATAGGAGTCAAGAGAAGGGAAAATACAAATTCGAATTTAAGAAAAGAATCAAGCTCCACCATAAAGCCAAATTTCCTTACTCCAGTCGCCTGGCTTGAAATGACTTCAGATTGGTTGGCCATGAGCATGGATTAAAGTCTACAAACATTTGAGACCATCCCTCTCTTCTCTAGTGCCACCTCCTACCTTTCCTCCCTGCTAATCCATAAAAGAAACATTAAGAGATAAAATTAGGGTTGTAAGTTAGAACTCAAGAAAATCAAGGCAACCAATAAAATAATAAAAGAGTAATAAAAAAAAGCTTCCATGACTTAGTAATTTGGGCACCTACTATATTTACCAAATGGTTGAAGTCGTGGTGTGATGTTTGGGACATATAGGCAAAAGAGGTTTATAAAAATATTAGTGCTGTCGTCAGAAGAGTAAAACTATATTAGCAGGGGAAAAAAAAGACAAGTGTAGATTAAACTACATCCTCCTTAAGTCATGACAGTGGGTGCCTCTTTTTTGAAATTCAAGCATAGGCCTTCATTCTCCACTTTTAAATATATAAAAAAAAAATGAACAAATCATTCTAAAATAGAAGTGGAGGCCCATTAAATTAAGTATATCATGTTCCTAGCGTACCTTAATTGGTCGTAAGTTTATGTGTTGCATGTTAAAAAAAAAAGATGTTATGATGAATGTCTTTGCTATCCGAGGCAACCGTGTATTGGGAACTTAAAATAAAATTAAAGACAAAAAGGTAATTAAATTACTTTACACCAAGAATACATGGTGGAAAGAGGGACCCGACTCAATCTTCATAAAACAAAAATAAAAATAAAAGTTTAAGCTAGTTTAAATTTAGTCCTCCTTATGTATGAACTAAATAGAATTCTTACCTCCCCTTACCTAATCTTAAAATAGGCCGCTAGTTTAATAAGATAAAACATTATAGTTTGAAAGGAGTTAAAATATTTAGTATAATAATGGATATTTGAGAATAATTCCACATCTCATATTAGGATAGGAAAAAAATAATAATAAACTAAATAAATAAATAAGTCTTCTTTCCTTTCTATTAAATTTCTTCAATAAAGTTAGTAAATTAAATTAATGTTAAAATTTAGTAATTTAATAAAGTTAGTAAACTAATAAACTGTTTATAATTATTAATTTATTAAGTGTGTTAAATTTGAATGGTAATATGATTTTTATGGAAAAATGATAAGTCAATTTATTAATTTATTTTTTTAGCAAATTACTTCATGAAAATTTATTTTGTGAAATAAACTTAACAAGGATAGGTATAAATCTTGAGAATTTAAGGATTAAAGAAGATATCCTTAAGATACATATTTTCATGAATAATTATGAAGTTTGTGACTTAAATGAAATAATGTGAGAATAAAATAAATGACAAGATTAAAATTAGCATTAGGATGGAATGGGTTGAACTGGTAAATTAAATTATTATTATTACTTTACCTATTCGTTTCTCTTTAAGGGTATTATAGTAACGATAAATAGTTTCATTTTCTTTTTAACTTATAAGATTTAATGATTGCTAGAAAATTATTTTGAACATTAATCAATCTAGTTGCTCGGTATAATGTAATTAGTTGATGTAAGAAATCTGCACTATGATGGTGCACAAATATATGTTATAACATCAATTTGGAAATCCAAATTTAGTGATATAATCAATGATGATCAAAATGTAGTTTTAATTGTAAAACATATATATACATCTTGACTATACTATGGATAATGTTTGGGTCTGTGTTGGAAAAAAACTAATAAGTAAAAAAAGAATTGACTTCGAGTGGAGGCTTAATTTCCCAAGAAATATTAGTAGTAGTTTCAGTAGATAATTTGGTAGGTTGTGACCATACCACATAGTATGATGTCATTCCAATTGCTTTCTCAAGCCTATGGGTTGCCAATTATTGTTTCTTTGGCATTAATCGGGAAAACAAATTGGGCATGACAAAACAAATAAAACTTACCCTACACAAAAAAATAACCCTAAACTATTTCCATTTACAATGTTTATTGTCAATTTGATGGAAATATTTCAAAATCAGATAATACTTTCATTAAGAAAAAAATCTTTAAAAAAGTACTTTCATTTGCATTGCTTTATGTTTTAAATCTATATGCAAATATTTTAAAATCAGATAATACTTAATTTCCTTGAGAAAAAAATCTAGATCTGTCTAAGTTTATTTCATTCCATTATTTAGCAGTTATTATTAATTGTTTAATCTCTAAGTCACATACAACTAGAATTTCCGGCATATGGCATCCATATGTACCCATGCAAGAACACCTACTCTCTAACATATTAAAATACATATAGTTTTCTATTGGTCTAATCCTTGAACCTCGTATAGGAAAGGTTTAAAAAACTCTCAAGTGAACACAATTTCAATGGGTATAAAAGGTTAGACTCTAGCAATGTCACCAACATCCTTTGTCCATGGTCTCATGCCCTCTTCCTCACAAAAATCCTCCATCTTGAACAAACCTTTAAAGCAAAAATTTTATAAATCAACCAATCTAGAATCAAATCAAATCAACCAATCCAGAATCAAATCAATCAAATTAATCAATCTAATCAACTTAACATATCCATGAAGGATTTTATCCTAAGACTACCAGAAATGAATAAAAACATAAACCTAGGGGGTTGCGCCACACCAACACAAGCATGAGAATTCCAAGATCATCCCAAAACCCCTAACATGGATATTTTTGCAAATCAATATACACAAAAGGCTAAATGAATTTCATCCACCCCTTTCATTCTTTCCATAAATCCAAGATCCATAAATCTCATAAATGTAATAACATCTCAATTATTGACACTTGATGTTTAATATATACATACAAAATATCATTATCAAAGGCAATGTTAAGCTTAAAGTAAATGCACCCACAACGTCAAATTAACATCAAGATCCCTATTCAATGTATGACCAAACATTTTCACAACCAACTCAACGTAAAAATTATCATGTTGATCCCATTAATCAAATCCAAGGATAAAATTCATCTCAATCATCCTAAATATGCAACCAACAACATAATACTAGAGACATTAATTTCTTTGACTAAGAGTGAAAAATCCGAGCTTATGCAAATGAGGTCATGTTTATGGCTTGGTCTTGAACAAGGTTTCATTGTATGATCTAGTCTTTCCAATGCAACCTAGTCTAATTCTAATGTAGGGATCTATGCGCATATGTGTCTTGACACATTTGTGACAATTTTTTGTGCCAAAAATCATAACAAGATTGCTTTCAAGACAAGAGGAGAAGACCTAGACAAGTATCTTAGTCACAAGCCAAGCACTTATAATTGTCAAACAAGATTGTTGTCATTCCTTGAGCACAAAGATACTAATGAAGAGATCTAATGAACAAGTGTATAATGAAGATATGTGCCTATAAATTCCTACTAAGGTGTATTACTCTTATGTGTGATTCCAAGAATTCCAAATGATTTCTTATAACCTAGGAATGCCCACAAATATTATTGCAAAGACGGTTGTTGTTACACCAAAAGATCGACCTATTAATGCCAGATACAATAGATAGATTTATACAAGATCCAAGATCCACAAGAGGTGGTTAAACCATGTCACGAAGCCCGATTTTTGCAGTGGCCCATGCCGAGGAGACCAAGGGTGACACCTTGCAACAATACCCCTAGCGCAAGCGAGGGGCTCGAACTTGTGACCTCGGCTCTGATACCAATTATTGCAAAGATGTTTGTCGTTGCACCAAAAGATCGACCTGTTAATGCCTTATACAACCGTTGGATTTATACAAGATCCAAGATCCACATGAGGTGTTTAAACCATGTCATAAAGCTCAAGTGCCACACTGACCCATGCCAAGGAGACCAAGGGTGACACCTTGCAAAAAATATATGTTCTTTGTCTCTCAATTGAATATTTTTGGTGCATAGGCTAACAAATTAATTACTAGTCTTCGTAAAGGTTGGCTCAAGAGTAGGAGATTTGAATTTTGGATGAGGTGGACTAGGTCATGTCATGCAACATAATCCACATATTGGGTCAAGGTGTGTGGCCTAATCCATATATCAAGGCATGTCATGTTATCTAGTCTATTGTCTAGATCATGCCACATGACCTAGTTCCAGATGGGAAAATTGTATCATGAGGATATATGGTTATTATATTGAGAGTAATAGGATAAATGTGAAATTCTATATTTGAACGAAAATCAACCCCTTAATACTGGTCAATTGCTTAAGGAGGTAGATGAAGGAATGTTTTAGACATGGGAGTGATTCTAGATATGAATAGGTAGATTATGGGGGGAATAGAAATAAAGGATAAATTCAATAGCATTAAAGGACCTCTATACATGACAAGGCATGCTAGAGTATAGGGAAATAATTGAGAAACTTGAGTGAGAATTTAAAGGGATACTAAGGACATAGTGAATCATTTAGAATAGTGAATTATGTCTATCGAGATTAAGGAAGAAGTATTAATTTTTTTAAAAATATTTCTATAAAATTTATCAATAAGATTCCATACACCAGTATGAATAGAAATAAATAACATCTCATCAAAATGGTAAGTTTATAGTTATTCATTAACAATAGGAGGCCATCATATGTTATTAATTACCTCCTAAATGTACATTTTAAAAAATGTATAGGTAATTTAGTGAAATTTGGTTGCCTTGGGAAACTTCACCAAATTTGATCCCCTTACTTGACATCATGATAAATTGACTATACATTAAAAATAGAAGGTCATCATATGCTATTAATTACCTCCTAAATGTATATTTTAAAAAATAGTACATGTAATTTAATGAAATTTGGTTGCCTTGGGAAACTTCACCAAATTTTATCCCCTTAAGCCATAATTTATCCTTTAATGAGATTTCACATCACATTAAATTTTTATTTTTTTTTCAAAGGTAGACAAACCACATCTCATTCCGAAGGGATGATCTCATAAAATTCATATCATGATCTCATACCACATTTTCTCTTTACACACTTAGGTGACATAAGAGGGCTACACCAACATAGTCCACATTATTCACAATTTACACCAAGTATGTATAGCAACTTTTATTTCATCAATTGCTTTGAGTGAGATTTCACATAAATATTTTATATGAAACCATTCTCCATCTAAAAACTACAAAATAAATTTCATTATCATCATAACCACAAGCATAGTTTTATATAGTCAAAGATCTATTTATTAAACTTGGTCAACTTAGGAAAAAATCATCCCATTAGCATGGTTTATGGACCTAGGAAAGATAACATGTGGGTTAAGGGAATTTAAGAAAATAGGAATTAAGGGGAAACTTCATTACTCCTTTTTTAAACACTTTAAAGTACATCAAGCCATAAAATTTTACATTCCTTAGACATAAATGAGCCTCACACATTTTTTTCATTTGTATCATTCAGTCCTTTATATCATGGATTAAAAGGATTTTTAGGAAAATGGTTTAAGGGGATAAGAAATTTACCTTTTTGTGTATGTTTTAAGTTTACTTTTTAGTATGTACATGTATTAAAATTACATAGTTAGATCTTAAATTTTGAAGTTTTTATGTATGCTCATGTTGAATGATGTATGTATGTGTATATATCCTAGTTTCTATTTTAAACATGTATCTTAAATTTTGAAAATTATATGTATGCTCAAGTTGAATGATGTATGTACGTATGTGTAAGTATCCTGTTTAAACACTCATGTACGGTTATTTAAATATTTCTTGTAATTTATCAACATGTATAATATCTAGTAAATTTTAAAAAAAATTATTTATAATTTATTTATAGATTCTTGAAAGTTAATTTTGTACCTATTTGTTACCTTTGTATAAGTTTTGTAGGTTCACTTTTATATCATGGATCATTTTGATATTGAGGATTTCCTAAATCCCTCACCTCAACCCCCTTCACCGCAACACCCTCCGCCTCCACCCCTCCAGCTCCACCTCATATCCCTCCACCTCCACCCCCTCCACCTCATAACCCCCCACCTCCACTCCCTAGATCCAAAGAGGCTTTCTTGTGAGCTCAAAACAATTATAGTATTAGATCTATTCAAGATCATATCAATGCAATTCGAGATGAAGCATTGATTCCACCCCACCTGAGGCATTTTGCATCTTTGATACAAAATGTTGTTGATGTTGTCAGGTCCATTGATGTCGATTTAAAGACAATCATCAACAATGGAGAGAGGAGAGAAGAAAGTTTTATTCGAATGGACTCTCCTATAGATAGATCCTTCACCTTAAAATAACAAAAGCCCATCTTGCTCCATATTTTATCGACCCTGTCACCAACCAACCAATTCTCGCAAAGAAACCAAGAATATCAATGAGGTGGTGTAGACATCCACAAATGGTTGCTAGTTTTTGGGATCGATGGTGGATGGTATTTGACTATCCACCACATGCTAATGTGAAGGTCCCTCTATATTTTTTGAAAATAATATATACAGAGTTTGTGTTGGGCCGAAAACCCAATTATTTTGATATCAAATCATTCCAAGGCATTGGTGGTTGTTGGTTATTTTTAATGAACCAAGTGGATCTCACAAATAACCTATGGAATTTCTATCTTCCAATGGTCAATTATTTGGAGGGATTGGCCAATGAACGAGTGAAAGAAATAATGTGTTCCTCCTACAGATTGGGCTCTATAAAACCCAAGATGGTGATCCCATATAATGTACTTAAGATACTCTATGCCAATTAACCTTATACATTGTAGATAACAGAGCACAGTAGATTTCAATTTTTTATACATTTCAAAAATAATTTTAAATAATTAAGTGATTTGAATGTATTATTTGTGAATGATCAATAATATTGCAACACAAAAAAAAATCCTAGAATACTACCTCAACCCAAGGTATGGATTCCAATTAAATGCAAATCAAATTTGACAATAGCTTAACACTTAGAATCACAGAGCTTATACAATGCTATGTTACAAAATTATACTCAACTACTCAAAACCAAAACTCATTATCATATCCTAATTTACTCAAATCACATAAACCTATGATTTCATCCAATCAATTTGACTAATTCTTTGAATTAGGATAGAAAAAACCATACATTCATCAGAACACAATGAAGACATCCAAAACAACCCTTGATTATTTCATTGATAATTCAAATGATGAATACACCAAGAGAGAAATGGCTTTGAAATTATGACATTCTTCTATTTCAAATGGTCTAGTATTGTTATTGAAAATTGTTTGTAGAAACAAAAGACTCTTGACATAAATATAGACTCAATTCTATTCAATGTATTGTCTCCTACAAAATTATTCTCTAAGATCAATCAACAACCTATATAATTGGCCCTGTATTCACTTTTATAAGAACAAGGGAGCAAAAAAAGCTTCAGGACAATTTACACATGTCACTTCTTCATTTGACAATTACAATTCATCCCAAAATATAGTTATATTTTCAAACCATGAGGGGGAATATCCTAGATGAGACAAAATCTATTTTTATTTGTTGGTGAAGATACTTCCCACCTTCGAAATGACACTTTAGTCAATGAAGAAATTCTCTCAACGAGCAACAACATATTTTCCAAGCGCTCCCAAAATGTAGGACTAAAAGTATGAAAACAAGAAGAGAGAAAAATAAAAGTGCTTCCACATCAACATCCCTACATCATCAACTTTGAATTGAGGAAGATACAATATTTAAATGTTGACATAAAAAAAGCTTAATTTATACTATTTTTGATACATGTATTGTATTCCTCCTACTACAACCATCCTTACTAAAAACCATTACTCAATGAAGACATCAGGATCAAAATTCATTACCACCTTTCCACCAAAGTAACCTATAAGTTTGGGATATCAACATATCTCTGGTTCCATTGTTTAAATTCCTCCTCAGGTGGCCATTCATATACAATAAATTCATCCAACCTCTTCCTATAGGGGCCATACTTAACCATTATCTGATTTGAATCCTTGTCAAAGTCCTCAAGAAATGTATTGGTGAAAATAATTTGTTCATGCTATCCTTCAATATTGAAATGTTGACATCACCCTTCTCACAAATAAAGGTGGCTTATACAGCTATGACAACATCCATATGTCACATCTCAATTTTTCTTACTTGGATATGATAATGTTAAGTTAATTGAAAAATGGATAAAATTATATATATATATATATATATCAACTATTGTTTATGAATTTGAAAAAATGCAAATATATGGAAAATGATGCAAATTTTATGATTTACAAGAATTATTTCACAATGATTATCGATTAAAGATTGTTGATAAATTTGATAAATACAAGAAAGTGTGTGTGCAAAAATAGGTTGAAGAATGAGAACTTGGTTGTGGTAGGAATGCTTAGCCAAAGATAGATGGTAAGCAAGAATGGAATCTAGAATCTCACACACCATATTAGGACATGACATGTGCATTTTTTATTATAAGGTATGGGGACCAAACACACCAAGGCTGTAGGTCACAAAGAGCCAAGAGTGGAGGGCTTCCCTTACTTACCTCAAGCTAATGAGTGTTTTAAGTCAAGGATAGAGAATGAAGAGCACTCTCAAGTGGTTCTACAACTCTACAAATCTGAAAACTTGAGCGAGACTAGATGATCTAGTTTTTGGAATCCGAATTGCACCTAAGACAACTCTCTACCCAAAGATGACACCGTGGATCAAGGATGACGGTGCAACACACTAGCATCCCTTTGGTGCACTGGCATCTATATGACTAGAAAGTTTGAAATATAATATGGGAAATAAGGAAACCTACTAACTGTCTAGCTAACTAAGATTGATGAAATGAACAGAATGATAAAATATGAGAAATAACTATAGAAATGGTAAAGAAGGTAGATGAGAGTAAGGCTGACAAAGACCAACTCACTGAGGGTCTAGTTTTCCAATGAACTCAATACACACATACACCTACACACAACTAGGAAGGGTAAAAATGTTGGGGTTGTATAGTGGTTTTCCTCGGTCAAACTCATGCTTCGGTGTTTCAACCTCCACAGACAACCAAGGAAGCCACGAAGTAGAAAAATATGATAAAGGAAAGAAGAATATTGAATACTACAAAAGATGCAATGCTACTCTATCAAACCACAACAAGAAAGGATAGTGAAACAATACCACCTCCACCCAAAGACACTCAAGGCCAATGAAGGGAGAATGCAAGACAATGAGCTTGGAAAAGTCAACATGGCCATAGTGTTGATGAAGGGAGGTCTCACAAGACTCCAAGCTTGGAAATTCTATGGTAACTGTTACAATATTTTCACTAACAACTCAATTAGGTGGAGCTTTGTGGTTTTAAATGTTTAAGGTACATTTGTATTTTTGTTATATTGCTTTCCAAGTGCATAAACAAATCATAAATATTACATTATTAAATTGAAAATTGCATTCATACAGATGCAAGTAACATCAGAAAGATTGTAAATCATTTCATGAAAAGTAATCTTTATTAACAATGCAAATGTATAGGGTCTCACACAACCCGTGAGACTAACTATTTTAAAACAAAATTAAAACCACATTATACATTTATAGATATTACATAAAAGGAATGAACATATGAGCAAGAAGGACCAATCATTTCCTGAATGACTGGTTCTAGTAGAGTTTCCCTCCATCATCTTTCGTCCTTCACTTGTCTTGCATCTAGTTGTTGTTTCCTCGCCACTCCTAATTACCTGCATTTGAGAGAGAGGGTTGAGTTAGAGAAATGAAAATTCCTAAATCCTAATATGCACATACCTCTATAAACATAAAATGTGATATTCAAGTTCATTAAAATAGGTGCATCATCAGAATGATCAGGAAACACAAGAAAATCAAACATATGTTTCATATACACATGCTTTTCTAACTTGTTTGCTTCATGTGCAGATACAGAAAAAGTAATGTTGTCATTTTGATTCATTAAATTTTAGCATGTGGGGTAAAATGTGGCCCCCGCAAGGGTAGAGCTCAACATCCTATCATTTTTGTGTTTCTAAAATAGGTATAAGAGGTAATTCATCTCCTTGTGATCATTTGAACAAGTACACATCAATTATGGTAGCGAGGGTTTGTCACTGTCATAAGTGATATATATTTTCTCAATGTCAAAGGATGAATTTAATATCATGTGTCAAGAAGATATGATGTACTGATCCATATAAGTTTAGCATAAACATGTTTACATGTTCTAAAATCATGCTCATTAGGCAACAAGAGTAGTGAACATGGTAATCATGATGTTTAAAACATATATATATCTTTGATGTGCTGCTATAGCACTAGTATTGAATCATGACAGCGAAAAATGATGTTTTCCATAAATAAAGAAGTCATTGCTAGGAACAAAGGTTGGTTTACAAAGGCAAGAGGTTCTTGACAGTGACAAATAACATTGTTATGGTTTAATATTAGAGAATTAATGCCACATACTACAACAACAATATCCAAGAAGCAATGGAATGGATAGATGATAAGAACCCTCTTATTTAAGCTAAGACAACATTCAATTGAGATAACCATGTTACATGAAAGCGATCAAATAAAATGGTAAATATATCATCAATCTATTCAAAGGAGAATCTTTATCATAGTGAAAGCTTCATCAAGTACAAGTGAAGGAACAACATCAACATATAATGATAGACCTTGTCTCTTCATGACAGTCACTTGATATAAAGCATCATGAAGTAATTGTTGAAAATCATAATGACATACAAATGATGAGTGGGAAGTCATAAATGGCAATGCAAAGGATAGCCATTTTTGTTTTCAAAAGTAGCATCACATACAATCCTTGCATGGAAATAAGTGTTAAGAAACAATCATGATGTTGTTAAATACAATTGATACTATGTAAAGATAACAATGTTGGTGATCTTGCTAAATGTCATGGCTTTCAACTTGATAGCATGTGATAGTCCAAAGTAGTGGTAGGAGTATCATCCAATTGTTAAGCACAAAGGAAATTCTAATTATCACAGCAGGAAATGGTAGTGCAAGAGGAGTAAAGGAGATAAGTTAAGAAGTAACATTGTTCAACGATATCGAGGGATCTCTGTCACAGTCAATTAAGGGATTTGAAACATACTAATAACTTCTATTCCTCATTATATATTCAACATATGCTAATGGAAAGCTATATTCAACCCTCGCTATGTGAAGCCATGGCCATGAATGAGAGAAGCCTTTGAAAGGGGTAATTTTCTTGAATAAATGAAGATGATGCATAAAGTCTTTGACTATACCCATGTTGTGTAATAACATTGAACCATTTTTCAAGTCATTTTTCTTCACAAGGTAGTATTTCTTATGGAGTAGTTGACTGAGATAGCTCTTGTTTAACTAGTCATTCTCTCATGAAATTTAATCCATAACATAATCTTGCACAATCTCATCACAACAAAGCTAATTATTGCGGATAACATAAATCAACAAAAAAAAATGAGGCCACAGCTGGAAATACATTTTTATACATATAATAAGTGAAACCTTCAGAAAATGAATCCATAGAGTAAAGTCACGATGCCCTGGAGTTTACATAGATTAAGTTCTTGAAAAATGCATCAAAAAATTAAAATGGCCACAACCAAAACCTCAGAGGTAGAAGGCTCGAATTCAATGAAACAACTTACTCGACATTCTCTTGTTTTGAATTTTCAAAAGACACAGAGATTCTAGCTTGAAGAACCCTAATTTCATGGTGGCGATATCTACAGAATCTCCATGGAAACCTTTTGGTGGCATTGTCTCCAGAAGGCTTGATGGAGGAGAAATAAAAAATGCTTTGTGGTTTACACATTTTTCCTTTTAGGGTTTTGCCCTAACTATCATGCTGATGGTGTTTTCGGCTTAGTTTTAAAAAAAAACTTTGCAAACTAATATATGCCCATGGCGTGCCTTAGGGAGTTTTTGAAACTTTCCTTTGACTCATACATACTCAAATATATTGATTTAATTTTGCATTCAATTTAGATTGTAAATCATTTTGATAAAGTAATATGCTATAAATTAGTTAATCAAAATTGCTATTTTAAAATGAAAAAATAATGCAACATGCCTTGTGTATGTATTAAGGGATATAATTGGGTTTATTGTAGAATCCAAAGTTATAGGGGTTTGGTTTGACCCAATTATGACTTTGAAAGCATGTAGAAAAGTTGAGAAAAGCTGGAAAATATAAGGAGGAGATATAGGAGATATTTGTTTTCCTTTTGAGGTCACTTTGAGAGCATCTAGGAGGTGGTTTTGCATGCCTTTATTCTTGAAATGGTCAAGCATGACTTCTTCCACATTTGTGAGTTCTTTTGGAGAGGTTTTGGTTCCTATTTTTTGGGCGTTTTCGAGGCTTACAAAAGTGAGGTTTCTAGAACCCTTTTTGGTGGAGCTACTTGGAGTGGATGGATATATTTCTTTTGTAACTCACTTTAGAGTTAGTTCTTACTTGCTATTTTCTAGCTTGGTGACTTTTGGAGTCCATAGTCATATTTTTTGCAAGCTTTGTAACTCAGTTTTGGATATGAAATACAGTGCAGACCTTGGAGTATTTTGGTGATAAAATTATTGCCTCCTTGTTCTTGGAGCTTTGTGCATGTTAGTGATTGATCAAGTTACTTGTGAGATTTTCATAATTTCCTTTTAGCTTTGTCTCATATTTTATGCCTTTTCTGCAATTAGAGAATCGATGCAGGTTGTTGATTGTATCATAGGATTGCTTATAGTTTCCAATTGTGAAGTTTTTCTTCCTTTTGCTAATTATTGTGATTGACCTTTTAGTGAAATATTTATGTAGAGATTCACTATAACAGGTTGTGTAAACATAGTTTCCATCGGTTGAAGCGAAGTGTTAATTTTTGTTTCTCATTATCCATCTCAAGTTTTGCGTATCACTTTGTTTCATGCTTTCAGTTTTACCATTTTTAGCATTCTTTCCCCCTTTCCCTTTCAAAAGAATCAGTAGTTTAGGTGATAACCAGCTAAGGAAGTTAGCCTCTCCGGAGGTTCATTCTCATTTTGGGTAACCCACAACCCAGGAATGTTCCCATGTTTCTCTAGCTAACTGAGTTTTCACAAATCAGTTTGGGTGTAAGAATAGGAGACAAAAAATTTTGGCATGCCTGGTGGGACAAAGAACTGATAGTGTTAGTCCATTTGTACTATGCATTATTTCTCTTTGGTGTGTATAGCAATACTTTCTGCCTTTGGAGGCAAGTTTTTTTTAACATATTTGGCGACTCCAAGCCCTAAATAATTTATTTCAGCAGTCTAGGTGTCATTTCATGGTAATATGTCTTACCATTCACCATTTCATGAAAATTTTGTTCCTACGTATTCCTATCAGCCATATCATACTGAGGATGATGCAAGTTTTATTCCCAATGATCTCATAATAGCAGATTACCAATATTCTCATCGTGTTTTCCACCCTCCCATCCCTAGTCAACCTTTATATCAGTCATTATATGATCAAAATCAACCCCAGGAGGAGGCTTTTGATGCTAACTAGCATGACTATTTACATAATCAACCTCCAAATCATCCCTACTAGACTGTATTGGACCTTCTCCAACAATTTGACCATGTGTTGTGGGCTTTGAGCCAAGGGTTTGAACTTATACAGATTAATGATGTCGGTATGACATTCTCACACATGTATGGTATGTTGGTCGACATCAAGAAGCAGAAAAGGACCATTATGCAGCAACAAGAAATGGTTGAACAGGCCTATTTTTGTGACCAAAAGTTGAAGACACAAAGGATGCAATTTGAAGAGGGTCTTGAATGGGAGATAGCTGCTAAGGAGGAGCAAATGAAGCTCTTGTATGCTTAGATGTAAAGTAGTCAAGCTTATTAAGAGTATCAATGCCAACTACATGGGGAGAGTTTTGAAAAGAAGAGAGATGTTGCAAACAAGGAATAGATTCAAACAGTTTCTACTATTCTAGAGAAGCCCATTAACCAACATAACTCACACAATATGGAGGAGACTAGAGATATAAACTTGTTACATTTAGCTATGGAGGAATATAGAAAGCAATAGTAGCAAAGGATTGAACAAGATAACACTTGTTTAAATGAACCCTTGAATGTTCTAACGAATAAACTTCCCTGTTCTGTTGAAAATGAGGAAAATGTCTCAATAGTTCATCCAAAAGAATAGGGCGATGGAGCGAAAAAGGCTATTGCAAAGGAGGTCAACCTTCAACTTGGATTGGTGAATTACCTAATTTTGTTTGTATGGATGAAGATTCAAATCAACAAGAGGATGTCAAGCAGTGTGGTGAGTTGTAGGTTCAAGAATCAAGACAACCTAAAATGCTTGAAAAAGGTAATGTAGGCCATAATTTCATAATTTCATTTGATGATATTCTATGTTTTATTGAGAATGATGAGGAGGGTATAGATCTGGTCATAATTTGACAACAAGAGGTTGAAGGCCTTGAGGTTTTAACTCCTCATGAGAGTGGCCATGAGCTCAATATCAGTCCTCTCACACAAAAATGCAATGAAAAGAATGAAGAAGATTTCTTTCAAGCTGAAATTGAGTTTTTCTACTCATGTCTAGATGTTATGCCAACATCTTTGGAGGAAGAATATGGTCTTGGTGGCAGTGAGCCCATTCTCTCGAGTCAGAAAACTTCACATGAAGTTGATTTGCATAATATTAGTGAGAAAATTCCTTTCTGTTGTACAAAGGAGCTTGAGGTTGATGAATTGATTGAACGTGTGCTGGGAGAGGCTATCTCATTGTTTGGACATTTCCCTTCCTCCTTTGAAAAATAAAATTTTGTTTTGGGTGTTCAAGAGGTTGAGCTACATGCAAGTATTGTTCAAGTTGAACAAGAGAAAAAGATAGATACTACTCTTCAAGATCTCAATCAGGAGGCCAACAATGCTAGTTCCAAGTTTTCTCATTCTAGGGGTTGTCCAATTAGATATTTAGCCAGTTTGGAGGTTAATAAAATACTAGATGTCATGCTTGCACCCAAGCATGAGGGTGAAATTGAGGAAGAAGTGGATTTTGGAGTTGCAACTGAAAATAATCAAATTCGGTCCACCTGTCCAGTTCAGGGCAATGGTGGGTATGATCAAAATCAAGATGTAAGTGAACTAATTTGCATCCTGCATGAAACACTGCAACAATTTATTGAATATCTGCTTGTGTTTCATATTTTTTTAGCAATACATAATCATGTAATGCATCAGGTGTTATTTAGAAAGGGGTTTTATTTTGCAAAGCCAGTCAATGGTTTTGTCTGACCAACCTCTTTTTTGGTTAGGGTAGTGTAGGGTAGGTTTAGTTGCTATCTACATTCCCTAAGTGTTGTTTAGCACAATTAGGTAGTTTCCCTTCTACAATTTTTCTTTCAATAAGTTTCCAAGGTGTTTTGAGTTATTGTTGTTGAGTTACAGTATTGAACAAGAATTGTTTTGAGTTTTTTGAGTGACTTCGTGCCCAATAGACAAGCCTAGGCATTTGTTCTTCATGTTTAGCAGGAAAACATATAGTAGATGTCACCAAAAATGTTACCAGATTTTCACTAACAGCTCAATCAAGTGGAGCTTTGTGGTTTTAAAATTTTAAGGTACATTTTTATTTATGTTATATTGCTTTCCAAGTGCTTAAACAAATCAAAAAGATTACATTATAAAATTGTAGATTACATTCATATAGATGCAAGTAACATAGGGAATATTGTAAATCTTTTCATGAAAAGTAATCTTTATTAACAATGTAAATGTTTAGGGTCTCACACAAGCCATGAGACTAACTGTTTTAAAAACAAAATAAAAACCACATTATACATTTATAGATATTACTGAAAAAGAATGAACATAAGAGGAAGAAGGACCAGTCATTTCCTGAATGACTGGTTCTAGTAGAGTTTCCCTACATCATATTATGTCCTTCGCTTGTCTTGTGTCCAGTTGTCATTTCCTTGCTACTCCTAATTACCTGCAACTAAGAGAGAGGGTTGAGTTAGAGCAATGAAAAGTCCGAAATCCTGATATGCACATACCTCTATAAACATACAATGAGATCTTCAAGTGCATTAAAATAGTTGCATCATTAGAATGATTAGGAAATACAAGAAAATAAAACATATGTAACATATACACATGTTTTTCTAACTTGTTTGCTTCATGTGCAGATACAAAAAAAGTAATGTTGACATTTTGATTCATTAAATTTCAGCATGTAGGGTAAAATGTGGCTCCCACAAGGGTGGAGATCAACATGCTATCATTATTTTGTTTCTAAAAGAGGTATTCAAGGTAATTCATCTCCTTGTGATCATTTGAACAAGCACACGAAAATTATGGTAGTGAGTGTTTGTCACTGTCATAAGTGATATATATTTTTCTAATGTCAAAGGATGAATTTAATATCATGTGTCAAGCATATATGATGTACTGATCCATATAAGTTTGGCATAAACATGTTTATCTGTTAGTCATGCTCATTAGAAAACAAGAGCAGTGAACATGGTGATCATGGTTTAAAACATATATATCTTTGATGTGCTGCTACAACACTAGTATTGAATCATGACAGCGAAAAATGATGTTTGCCATAAATAAAGAATTCATTGCTAGGAACATAGGTTGGTTTTCAAAGGAAAGAGGTCCTTGATGGTGACAAATGACATTGTTATGGTTCAATATTAGAGCAGTAATGCCACATACTACAACAACAATATCCAAGAATCAATGGATTAGATAGATGATAAGGACCCTGTTATTTAAACTAAGATAGAATTCAATGGAGATAACCATGTTACATCAAAGAGATCAAATAACATGGTAAATAATATCATCAATCTATTCAAAGGAGAATCTTTATCACAGTGAAAGCTTCATCAAGTATAAGTGAAGGAGCAACATCAACATATAATGATAGACCTTGTCTCTTCATGACAGTCACTTGATATAAAGCATCATGAAGTAAGTGTTGAAAATCATAATGAGCTACAAATGATGAGTGGGAAGTCATAAATGACAATGCAAAGGACAATCATTTTTGTTTTCAGAAGTAGCATCACATACAATCCTTGCATGGAAAGAAGTGTTAAGCAACAGTCATGATGTTGTTGACAATCATTAATAGCAATGGTATGATTCTGTTAAAGACATTTGATACTATGTAAGATAACAAGGTTGGTGATCTTGGTAAATGTCATGGATTTTAGCTTGATAGCATGTGATAGTCTGAAGTAGTGGTAGGAGTATCATCCAATCGTTAAGCACAGAGGAATTGCGAAGTATCACAGTTGCAAGAAATGGTAGTGCACGAGGAGTAAAGGAGATAATTTAAGTAACATTGTTCAATGATATCGAGGGATATTTATCATGATCAATTAAGGGATTTGAAATATACTGTCTATCTATCCCTCATTATATATTCAACATATGTTGATGGAAAGCTATATTAAACCCTCACTATGTGAAGCCATGGCCATGAATGAGAGAATCCTTTGAAAGGGGTAATGTTCATGAAGAAATGGAGATGATGCATAATGCCTTTGACTATACTTGCACTGTGTAATGGAATTGAACCATTTTACAAATCATTTTTGTTCACAGGGAAGTATTTCTTATGGAGTAGTTGACTCAGATAGCTCTTCTTTAACTAGTCATTCTCTCATGAAATTTTATTCATAACATAATCTTGCACAATCTCATCACAACAAAGATTATTATTGCAGATAGCAAAAATCGGTAGAAAAAATGAGGCTGCAAGCTAGAAATGCATTTTTATACATATAATGCATGAAACCTTTAGAAAATGAATGCACAGAGTAAAGTCACGATGACCTAGAGTTTACATAGATTATGTTCTTGAAAAATGCATCAGAAAATTAAAGTGGCCGTAGCCAAAACCTCATAGGTAGAAGGGCCGAAGGAGGAGAAACAACTTACCCAACATTCTCTTGTTTTGAATCTTCAAAAGTCACAGAGATTCCAACTTGAAAAACCCTAATTTCATGGTGGCCATATCTGTAGAATCTCCATGGAAACCCTATGGTGGCATTGTCTCTAGAAGGCTCGATGGAGGAGAAATAAAAAATGCTATGTGGTTTACACATTTTCCTTTTAGGGTTTTTACCCTAACTATCATGTTGATGGCGTTTTGGGCTTAGTTTTTTTTTTTAAATTGCAAACTAATATATGCCCATGGCATGCCTTAGGGAGTTTTTGAAGCTTGCCTTTGACTCATACATAGTCAAATATATTGATGTAATTTTGGATTGAATTTAGATTGTAAAGAATTTTGATTAAGTAATATGTTAAAAATTACTTAATCAAAATTGCTATTTTAAAATGCAAAAATAATGAAAAATGCCTTATGTACAAATTAAGGGATATATTTGGGTTTATTGTGTAAGTCAAAGTTATAGGGGTTTTTTTTGACCTAGTTATGACTTTGAAAGCATGTAGGGAAGCTGAGAAAAGTTGGCAAACATATGGAGGAGATATAGGAGATCTTTGTTTTCCTTTTGAGGTTACTTTGAGAGCATCTAGGAGGTGGATTTGCATGCCTTTATTTTTTAGTTGGTCAAGCATGACTTCTTCCACTTTGTGAGCTCTTTTGGAGAGGTTTTGGTTTCTATTTTTTGGGCTTTGGGAGGCTTACGAAAATGAGGTTTCTAGAACCTTTTTTGGTGGAGCTACTTGGAGTGGATGGATATATTGCTTTTGTAACTCACTTTACAGTTAGTTCTTACTTGTTGCTTTTCATCTTAGTGACTTTTGGAGTCCATAGTCATATTTTTTGCAAGATTTGTAAGGGTATTTGCAGGATCATGATGGACCAAAAAGTGGCGATATGTAAGTGATATGATGGCCCATGCAGCTGACGACTATTTTTTTACCCAAAATTGATGAAACGAAAAGGGTTTCTAAAGGAGATTCTCAACTTTCCACCAATACAAATTATGCTTTAATTTGAATTTAATAAATAATTATTATTCATTTTCTATTTGAATTACGACTAAATTCCTAATTGATAGGTTGATTGAAAAACATCTATAGATTTCAAACAGTATCACATTTTTTGAATCTGAAAGATGCGTCACATTCTATGATTCACATACTATAGGATTAAAAAAAGAAAAATTGAATTTAATGAAGTTTTGACCAAGTTAAGGTGGTCAGACATACGAGTTTTTATATTTTTTAAAAGTTGTAATAAAAAATTCATAATTAATTATTTACATCGAAAAAAAACTACAAAAAAATATGCATGAAATTGGGACATGAGTCCTCTACTTATATCTAAAATATTATAAAAAAATATTATCATTTTATGTTGGTTAGGGTGGTCAAACAGACACCAACTTCTTATTTTTTCCCTGAAATTTAAGTACTACTACATTTAAATTTCAAATTTTCACCAAAAAGATTTAAAAAAAAAAAAAAACCTAGTAGTTTAGAAACTACATTCAATTTGCTACAGATTTTATTCTTACATATTTTTGAAATAATACAGATAACTTATTGAAATTCTTACGTCAAGTTGCCTACCTGTGATTTTCTGAATTTTTATTGCCACTTAAGGGCCTATTTTTTCCATGATGATCCTGCACATACCCGTAACTTAGTTTTGGATATGAAATACAATGTAGAACTTGGAGTATTTTGGTGATAAAATTCTTGAATCCTGGTTCTTGCAGCTTTGTGCATGTTAGTGATTGATCAATTACTTGTGAGATTTCCATAATTTCCTTTTAGCTTTGTCTCATAGTTTATATCTTTTCTGCAATTAGAGAATCAATGCAAGTTGTTGATTGTGTCATAGGATTGCTTATAGTTTTCAATTGTGAAGTTTGTCTTCATTTTTCTAAGTACTGTGATTGACCTTTTAGTGAAATATTTATGCAAAGATTCACTGTAACAGGTTGTGCAAACATAGTTTCCATCGGTTGAAGGCAAGTGTTAATTTATCTTTCTCATTATCCATCTTAAGTTTGGTGTATCACTTTGTTTCATGCTTTTAGTTTTACCATTTTTAGCATTCTTTCCCCCTTTCCCTTTCAAAAGAATCAGTAGTTTAGGTGATAACCAACTAAGGAAGCTGACCTATCTGGAGGTTCATTCTCATTTTGGATAACCCACAACCCGAGAATGTTCCCATGTTTCTCTAGCTAACTGAGATTTCACAACTCAATTTCAGTGCAAAAATAGGAGATAACAGTAAGACCACATGTACAAAAATGGAGTTGATGGAGCAACAAGTTGTTGTAGTGCTGAATGGAATTGGCTGAAAATTCTTAAGAGATCAAGTGATTGGCATGAATTGAGAAGAAGATGAGGTAGATTGCTCAAGGGATGAAGTGATAGTGAAAATTATGAATTTGAAGGAAGATTAGAAGGGAAAGAGCCATTTTTGGGTCAGCTGGTTGACATAGAGGCGTTACGGTTCATGCCCAATGGAGAACGTAACATCAAGCTACAAGCACTAGAGGCAGGAATCTGTTAGGGATGGTAGCGCATTATGCAGATGTCGCATTCTATGCTCACATCCCCAAAAAATATTTCCCCACTGACACACAAGACAAATGCCAAGTGGATGGAAGGCAGGTGAGTAATGTGGAATTTCACATTCGGGTTTGATTTTCTAAGGTGGAGGGATGCAAAAGGGGAATTTACACAAGGGGTGCAAATTCACTCCTATACATTTTTCCCCCACTTTAGTCCACCTACTAACGAAGGTGCCCACAGACTAACGATGGACAAATCCTGTAGGATGTAAGCACTTCATAGGCCCTTAGACCTACAAAGAAGGTGCCCCCAAGATACTATCTCCTAAAGGAAGCCCAGTGTAAGGGGACTCCGTAGAGTTAGACAAGAAAGTATCTTCACAAGTGCACTTGTAAAGCAACATGTTAATCCATAGATAAAACATGTTAGAAAAAAAAAAATAGCCACATAGGTAAACAAGTAGATAGTCACACAAATAGACAAAAGAATTTGAAGGAAGAGCTTTCAAAGGGGTTCCTTGGGAACCCTTCAAAAGAAAAGGGGTCCACTCAAGGGACGCGCTATTTGAAAGTGAGAGAGCATCTTGCAGAAATCAATTCAGCATCATGAAATCCTTTCGAAAGATGTTCACTTCATCAAAGAATTTGAAAGGAAGAAAATGCCCCTTGTGGCTTCTCTCGTAGGAAAAGATTCTCCCTCAACAGAGGAAATTTTGTCAAGTTCTTTCTTTGCGAACCTATGATGAAGGAAATACGTTCTGCTAGGGGTCCTTGTTGAGAATGCGATTTTAGAAAATCTTTTAAAAGGATTTTCAAAAAAAGATTCATTGGCCACAGAATTCATTGAAAATCAAAGTTGACATGATAATCCCCCTTAGGATGGTGTGTGTTGAATGTAGAGGCACATGACATCCTAAGGAGAGAAAAGAAAGAATGGAAAAGTGATGTTGTGGCCCATAGAACATAGTGAGATGTCACTGGGGTAATGTTGTCACACATGTGAGGGACAACACATAGGTTCCACAACATTACAAAGCAAGCACAAAAGATAAGAGAAAAATAATGTAAAGAAGAACAACAATATCATGAACAAGAGACACAGGGGCAATCTACTACTCACAAAGGATGTCTACTATGTGGAAGTGCTGAAACACAATTTACTTAGTGTAAGTCAAATGTGTGATAACGGTTATAAGTTTTCATTTGATTCCAAAGGATGTGAAATCAGAAAAGAGAACAATGGAAGATTAATTGATAAAGGTAAAAGAATAGATAGAAATTTCTACAACTTGAGAGAATGTCACGAAACTCAATGTATGTTTGGACAAATGGATGAGAGTTGGTTATGGAATAGAAGGATAGGAGACATAAATTTGAAAATCTTGTTAAGGTAAGCTCTAAAGGTTATGTGAGACATATGCCAAGGATAACTAAACTGACAAACATTATTTGTGATGGATGTCAAAAAGGGACACAAACCAAAATGAGTTTCAAGATAAAAGAGTACTCAACCACTAGACCACTTGAGTTAGTACATACAAATTTATATGGTTCTACAAGGACAAGATCCTTGAATGGTGACAAATACTTAATGTCGTTGATTGATGACTGCTCAAGGATGACTTGGGTAACTTTCCTATAGGATAAGTCACAAGAATTTGAAAGATTCAAAGTATTCAGAAAAATGGTTGAGAAACAAAGTGGTTTCAAGTTGAAATGTTTAAGATCAGACTGTAGTAGAGAATTTACATCAAATCAGTTTGAATACTATTGTGACCAAAATGGGATTAGAAGACAATATTTTACTGCTCGAATACCTCAACAAAAAGGAGTTGTTGAGAGGAAGAATAAGAGTGTGAAAGAAATGGCAAGAACTATGCTTAATGAGTCAAACCTACTAGATGTTTATTGGAAAGAGGCCATCCATACATCAATATAGACATTAAATAGAGCCCAGCTAAGAGTGCACAAGAAAAGGACACCTTATGAGCAATGGTATGGTAAGAAACCTTCTCTCAAATACTTCAAAGTTTTTGGTAGTAAGTGTTTCATTAAGAAAGATGATAATGGGCTTGGTAGCTTTGATGCAAGATGTGATAATGGGATATTCTTAGGATACTCAACTCATAGTAAGGCATATAAGTGTTTCAAAAAATGCCTCAAGAAAGTAGTTGAGTGTGTACATGTGAGAATAGATGAAGATTTACAATAGTCAAGGAAAAAATTAGAAAATCAGATTGAAGAAAATCATGATGAAAATGAAGAGCAATCGAGAAATGAAGAAGATGTAGTTGGAAGAACTCCAAACAAACCCCCAAGAAAGTATGCTCAGAAGTATCACCCTGAAAATCAAATTATAGGAAGCAAATATATTGGTGTACAAACTAGAAGAAGACATGTTGGAAATGATGATCAAGTCAAATTGTGTCTTCTAACTGAAATAGAACCAAAGAGTTACAATGAGGCCAACAAGAGTGAATATTGGATAAAGGATATGAAAGAGGAGCTACAACAGATTGAAAGAAAAAAAACATGGGATTTAGTTTGAAGGCCAGCTGATAAGAACATTATTGGCACAAAATGGGTGTACAAAAACAAAGTGAATGAAGAAGGTAGAGTGATCAGAAATATAGATAGACTAGTATGCAAGGGATACACAAATTGAGGGCATAGATTTTGAGGAAACATTTTCTCCTATTGCAAGACTAGAGGCTATTCGAATGTTCTTAGCATTCTCAGCATATAAGAACTACAAATTTTATCAAATGGATGTTAAGTCTGCAATCTTAAATGGTAGCCTTGAGGAAGAAGTTTACATGGAAAATCCTAAAGGGTTTGATTCACTTGAATAAGAAGATTATGTATGTAGATTGAGAAAAGCATTATATGGGTTAAAACAAGCACCTAGAGCATGGTACTCTAGATTGGATAACTATTTTCATCAGTAAGGCTTCAAGAAAGGATGTGTTGATAGTAATCTCTACACCATAGTGGAAGGTGACCATATCATCATTGTTATTGTTTATGTAGATGATATCATCTTTGCTGGAAGTCATGATAATTTATGCAAGAAGTTTGTTGATCAAATGTAACAGGAATTTGAAATGTCAATGATAGGTAAGCTGTCATACTTTCTTGGTTTGCAAATTTCAAAACTAGACAAAGGAATTTTTATTTCACCAACCAAGTATGCTAAATTTTTTTGAAAAGGTTTCAAATGGATGATTGTAAGCCTGTTAGTACACCTATGGTGACTAGATGCAAGTTGTCCAAGAATGACGATTCATCAGATGTTGATCAAACCATGTTTAGATCTATGATTAGAAGTCTATTGTACCTTACTGTCTCAAGACTAGATATTGTACAAGCTGTATGTATGGTAGCTAGGTTTTAGTCTTCTCCAAAACAATCTCATTTGAACGTTGTAAGAATAATTTTTAGATATTTGCAAGGTAGTTTGACCTATGGTTTATGGTATGCTAAACATAATGACTTCACATTGCAAGCTTACACAAATGAAAATTGGGCTAGGTGCATAGATGATAGGAAGAGCATGAGTGGAGGTGATTTCTTCCTTGGTGGTAGATTGGTCTCTTGGCACAGAAAAAAACAAGAATCTATTTCACTATCTACAACTGAAGTAGAATATATAGTTGTTGCCTCATGTTGCTCTCAAGTTCTCTAGATGAAACTAACTCTCAAAGATATTCAAGTAGAATATTCAAAAAATATTTCCATTATGTGTGATAGTTCTAGTGCAATCAATATCTTTAAGAATCCAGTCATGCACTCAATAACTAAACACATAGCTATTAGCATCATATCTTGTGAGAAAAAGTGAGTGAAAAGGAAGTTCAACTTGAATATGTGAACATTGGTGAGCAAATAGTTGATATCCTTACCAAACCATTGCCCAAAGAGACATTTTAATATTTGAGAATGAGGTTGGGAGTTGTATCTCCCTCTTCTAGCACTTAGTTAGACCAAGCAGTTTTGGTTCAAGGGGAGCTTATCATACTACATCTTACATCCCTGAGTTTGTTCTACTCCAAGGGGGTAGAAGTATCAAGTTTTAAGCTCAAGGAGAGATGGTTCTTCAAGGAGCAATGATTGTTTTTCATGCCATACACTTGTTGTTTCTTCTCAAGTTTGCAGTATCATGATTATTGCTACTCCTTACATGTTATTTTTGTCCTTCGTACTAGAACTGTACAGATTTGAATCTTGTTATGTTCATGACATGAGGAGATAATCTCCAAATAGTAATGTTCACACCATGTCCATTCAATTTCTTATGTTGCTACAAGTGCACAGTTCTTCTAGCATGGTGTTATTCAATCTAAAAGTGGTCTTTATGACACCCTTTGCCATTGTTGTCAAAGGGGGAGAAGTTATAAGTTATTTTCAAAGGGGAAGCATATTGATTGGTTAACATCAATGCCAAAGGGGGAGATTATTGGCATTGAGTTTTGTTGATTGGCATTAGATTTCCATTGATGTCAACTCATGGTTTACCAAGGTTTGCATGTAGCTATAGGAGAAAGCATCACTACAGGAACATCATAGTTTGCATCCATAGTATTGTGTAGTTCGGGCGACAGGAAGATGACTGCAAAGTGACATGAGCTTCATAATGACAAAACTTTCACAACTCACATCAAAGCCAAAAGTCAATGGTGGTTATTTAAAAATGGAAAAAGGAAAAATCGGCATACACATGGTAGAGAATATGTGGAGTAATGATGAAATGGTGAATATGTGGAAGCTTTGGCTGATTGTTTTATTTTTTTTGTTTGCTAGGGTTTTATGCATGTGTAGAGTTTTGTTGTGTGTGGCAACAAAAGATTGGATTTACTTTTGTCATTGTCAGCTACATAATATTTTCCAGTGGATTTAAACCTAAGTCGAAGTTGTTGTTTTTCATTCTCTTAAGCATAAGGTATGCCATATTAAACCCCAAGTCGACACCTCATGTAGCAAGGTGGTTATATCAAATTTTAATCAAATGTTTTAGGCATTCCTTGCTTGACGGTGAAGTCTCTGTAGTAGCAATATGTGAAAAGATTATTTAAATATTTTTGTCTTCACTTCCTTTCCACAAGGTGGTTCTCCATGAATCAATACATATCATATTTTCATCTGGTTTTATAATCATTTTTTTGTGTCTTCAAGATGCATTGGGATGGTTTGAATAAAAATAGATTTTATTGATTGATTCCTTAGTTGGAGATGAAGTTTTTGTAGTAGCACAAGATGAAAAGTTTTTCAAATATTTTTATGTTACCTCTTATAGAGTTTGGTGTTGTCTTGGATAAGGTTTTTCATTATTATAGATTTGATATCATATTTGTCTAGGCAAATCAAACCTTCGATGCATATCAGATTTTATTCATTCATTGCTTAGTGATGAAGTTTCCTTCTGTAACACCATTGCATATTCAAATATGTTTGGTTTCTGGGGATGCCCTAGATAAGATTAGTTATTGTAGATTAGATTGTGAAATCAGATTGTAAGCAACTATTAAACTGGGAAAATCAAATCGATGCTACAAGAAGTTGTTTGTTTTGATTAAAATAAGGATGCATTTTAAATTCATGACATCTAGTTTAAATATGTGTAGCATCATTGAATATTTAAGTTGCTCAAGAAGAGGATTAAATATTTGCAAGTTGAATATAAAATAAGAAGAAGAATATTTAGGTTTATTAATAATTCTACAAACAATTTCTATAGGAGAATATAAAAAATCTGTAGACAGATTGCTACAGAAAATTTAGAAAGTTACTGACAAAAAATTGCAGAATTATTTATTTGAAGTTTAGGGCTACGAAATATCTTTGATTTTATTGATGTAATATATAGAAAATTAAATTATTTTATTAGTGTTGTTGATCTCCAGCATAGTGAAAGAGAGTGGGAATGAATGGAGAGTAGAGAGGTGAAAAAGAGATTAGATGACTCTGTAAAATCAAAGTATGCATATTTTTTGAGTGTAGAATGTTTTCATTTGCTGCAAGAGTGTGTGAAGACCTGTGTTAGATTTTGTAGAGACTTGTTAGGCAGATAGAGATCATAAGAGTCTTGTTGAGTGAGTGTAAGAATACTTGTAGACCAGAGGTTGTTTGAGGACATCAAAACAATAAAAGTGCATAAATCTATTTAAGTTGTAAAAATTCATTTGCAAGATGAAATGCAATTGTAATCATAAATCCTTCTTAGTGTAATCATCTGAGTGGGTGTTCAGATTGGGGGTAGAGGCTCCTCTGAGTTGCATTTCATAAACTAGGAATTGTTGTTCCTTTGGGTTGGTACCCATAAATTGTAACAAGAAACATTTGCATGGTGAGGCTAGACTGGAGTAGTAGCCTCCAACAACTATTCTCACCGAGGTTTTCTCCCATCTTGGGTTTTTCTTGGTATATCTTGTGTTGTGGGATGCATTTTGTTTGTTTGATTTAAATACCTTTCCTTGCTTCTTGTTTATGCTTTTAGAGTTCATTATCATATTGCTTAGAAGTTGAAAATCGTAGTCCACTGATTCAGCCCCCCTCACAGTGGTCTTTGTGTTCCTTCACCTGCTTGTAATTATTTCAATGCGGATTTTACCTCTTCCCACTCCTTATTAGTGGGTGTTGATGAAGATGGATTTGATGGATTGGATTGATTATAAGGAGCATATTGTTGATAAGATGAAGATGGGGCAGACATGGTTTGATCGTATGATGGTGGAGATGCATATGAAGGAGTCAACTGATATTGATTGGTATAGGTGGATTGTGATGGAAGATTGGTGTAGAATTGATGATAGGATGGTGGATTTTGATAATAAGAAGAGGAGGCCCCTTGTTGATGTGATGGAGGTGTTGTATACTATGAGGTAGAACCACCGTGCTGATATGATGACTACTGATAAGATGGCTACTACTATGAGGCATAATATGGATTGGACTGATAGTTGTAGGTAGTACATTTTTGGGACGTATACGAAGGTTGTTGTGGATTAGGCTACTGATAGGAAGTGTTTTGTTATGGTTGTGAAGGGGTAGTGTAAAATGGCTGCTATTGAGATTTTTGAGGATTGTGATAGGCATAACCAAGGTTCGGATTGGATACAACAGGTTGCATATAGAAAGTGCTTTGTGGTTGGTATAAGTACCTGAGACACGTGGCTGGGAATTGGCTAGTGGGATTGTTGAGATTTTGTCGGGATTTTTAGTTGCTGAAGAGGTTGTTGGTGAGGTGGGGTTTGTTGGTAAAGAGGACGAGTTGGGATATGAGATTTTTGGGTGATGTGCGGTTGTTGGACTTGGGTGAAATTTGTTGTGATATTTTTTGATGTGAAGGACCTTGTGGTTGATGAGGGGGTTGCAATGGATTACCCTACTCCTGATGCGAGGGTGGTTGCTGTTTTTGAGAAGGAATCAAGATGTTTTGTTGTGGATTCTATTATTGAAGCGGTTGAGACATAATCAAAGTGTGTTGAGGGGTTTGTTGTGGGTTACCTTGTGGTGGTTGTGAAGAATGTTTCTTTGAGGTAGTTGTTGAGTGGTAAACAGAGGTGGTGGTAAATTGGAAGTGGGTATTGATACTAGAAGTGGTGGCAACACATTAAAAGGATTAGCCCCAATATTCACTGGTGGTTAACTCAGTTGATTAGGCGAGAGAGGCGATGCAGATAGTACGAGGCTCAGACCTTGTGGGACATTCAAAGGTGGTGGATGAGGTAGATTTTTTGGAATACCATAAGCAAGGGGATCATTTTGATCAGGTGATGCTCTTGTGGCTAAAATCAAAATTTGGGGGGGTGTACAACTTGATACATCATGAAATTACCAAACCTAGGATGATACCAATTATCCATGGGTGGAACCTCGGGCATGTAATAATTTCTTGGAGGGTTCTGTGAATTCTTGGGGTCTTGACACACAAGAGGTGCAGGAGGTTCGGTATTAAAATACTTGGATAACTCAAATCTCGACGGTGATTTGATGCCATTCATGATCAATATGGTGAGGATTTTATCCCCATGCTCATTAAGGAGGCAAATTGTCTCATTTAAATATTGGTGGGATTGCTAAGGTACTCATCGACTGTGACCTTAGGTTGATTGACCATGCTTTCATCAACATGAGGTGATGTGGTGTGAACCTCAATATTAGATTGTGATGAGCCACCATTATTAGGATCCTAAGGGATGTTAGGCTAGGTGCCTTGAGCCTGTTGTTCTGCCATGAGTTTCTTTGTTTGCAATCGAGTAATGGGCATGGAAACATAAGACTACCAGATGACTAGGATGATACTACACTCTAAGTTGCAATGAAAGGATGGCCTAAGTGAGGATTAAAGGATTGAATGGATATGATGATGAATGATCGATTGATCAATTCAATAAAGGGTACAATTAGACTCGATTAGATTGGTTAACAGAATGAGACGATCAATAGGATTGGATGGTTGATTGGATTAGGCTGATGAATCGATTCTAAACTATGTTTAGAGGTTTGACTAGATGACGTAAGGTGTTGATTGATCAAATTGAACTACAAAAGGGATGATTACAACACCGAATCTACCTCAAGATGGAAGTAGATTGATTGGGTTGAAGATTATTTATTGACTCAAGACAGATGACAATCCTAAGCAAGTGTGGATGATGACGATCGAAGTCAAACACCTAAGCCAACTTGGATAAAAACCTCTAAAATGAAGTCTAGGGGATTGGGATCGATAAAATGATGATGAAAATGGAACTGATGGATGTTCCAAGATGCAACTATATGATTTGGTTGGTGAATCGATGACTTTTGGAAAATATAGATGGACTAAAGTGACAATTACAGAAAGATGGATGATGATAAAAAAAATTGATCGTGGAAAAGGACTCGGAAAACCATAGGATTTCAGTGACTAGCAGGATTCACTCTCTAGAATTTGTATGGGTTGCACATTCACCTCTATGTAGCACAAATTTTCCTCTTCAAATTATGACTTCACCTATTCAGGGAAGGAAAATTCGACTATGTTTTGATCAAACTCACCTATCTAGGAGACTCAAATTTGCCTATGATGGGAAGGAAAATTTGACTATGTCTTGCTAAAGGAGGAAGATACTAGAATATTCAGCTGGTCTCCAGGCTCACACATAGTGCAAGGGGAGAGCTTAGATACACTATCACCTTTTAGGTAGACTAGATTGGACTAGAGCAAGTTGTGATTTCTCATCACCTAATATCGCCTAAAGGCGCATGGGGGGTCAATACGTGAACAACTTACACCCAAACACATCAAACAATGTAAATTGACCCTTTAATTAATTTTACGTGTGCCTAGCTAGTATGGAAATTAACATATAGACTAACTAAAGGGTTCTTCAATTGATCATCCTACAGAAAACATGTCAGTAATTTAACACCACTTGTCTTGGATAGACGAGGACAAGTTGCACAATTCTTTAGTGAAATCGCACACTCACAAAGATATATATTAGCAGATCAGCACCCGAAAATGAAATCAAATTGAAGTTGTAAACTAAAAAATCAAGTTTCAAGTATACCTCAAATTTTTGCCTATCTAGGGAAAATTCACCTATTTGTTTTGTCAAAATCACCCATCTAGGAAGATGGACGAATTCTCTCTCACCTCTATAACTCGAGCACTCTCTCCTATTTGTCGAAAACCTTCATGAATTCTCCCCTACATCAAACAACTTTTCCCTTGGTTTCAAGTTCACCCTTTTTTTCTAAAGGGTGAATTCGCTTTCGTCTCTATTGACTACAAATTCTCCTTTGTAATAGACAAGTTCTCTCGTTAGAGCAGACTCACCCCTACGCGTAAAATTTGAATCTCACAAAATTCAAACAAAAACAAATGTAAAAGTGCAGACCCATGACGTGGGTCCCACCAGGTTTGCTAGAAATGTGTACAGGTGAATTTCCTAGTCTAAAATTTCAAAACAAAAGGAAATGAAAACAAGGAAAAACACAAACAACATCTCAACGATTAGCCTAGTCGAACTTGAACAAAACAAAAGACAAAGATAACATTTTACCTTGCCCAAGTTGATGAGTTGGTTGGCCTTGTTGATCATTTGATTTGTATACTCTTTTTGATGGAAAATAGCATAAAACCTAGTTCAAAATGATCGTGAGATGGTGGTGAATGTAATGATCGAAGTGGGTATCACAATGGATGCACAATATGGATGCAAAGGGTGCTACAAAAATGGTGGTTTTTGGATTCTTGAATGATTGAAGGCTTGATTGCTTGATTATGTGTGTGAATGAATTGTTGATTGATTCATTGAGTGATGCAAATGAGGGAAAATTCCTCTAATTTTAGGGGAAGTTTCACTAAACCATGGAGGGTCAGGATGAAGCTACCATGGACAAGATGAAGGGCCAGGGTGAGTTGAGACCTCACAAACCCTCACCTCTTGCCATGTGTCAACTAAGGTGCCAAAAGGGGAGATGAGGTGGAGGTAATTCATTGTACCTTGGGAGTGGGACAAGATCTCCTCATAAAGGAGGGCCTTGTCCACATGTGGGTGATAAGATAGTTAAGAAATTAAAAATTCCTTAAAAGGCCTAGGGGGAATAAATGTGAATTTAAAATTCACATGGGTAAGAGGTTTCCTTCTCCTTGAAAGGAGAAAGCAATTAATAAAATGTTGAGTTGGGGGTATTCCATAAATGGCATAAGGATTAGGTTGACCTAATTAGGGGATTAGGTTTTGCAAATAAGGGATTAGATGAATTAATGATTGATTAAGGCAAGTGGAGGGTTATAGAGAATGTGATACTAATCCTGATTAGGGGTGTGCACATCCTAATCATAGGTTAATTAAATTAACTTGTATTAGAGGATAATTATGGATGATGGTACAAGGAGAGAGAAATAATAAATTTTAAAAATTAATTTAAATTCACAAAGACAAATGACTAAATTAAACAAATCAGAATATTTATTTAATTTAGAGAGGAAAAGGGGATAAAAGATAAAGTATTTATTTTTTTAATTAAATACCTTAGGCACATTAGAAGAAGGGGAATATTAATTGAATAATAAATTATTTAATTAAGGCAGATGAGGGATGCAAGATAGAGGAATAAAAGGGGATGAATTTGACCATATGGGGGAGGTCAAATTTTGATGTCTACAGTCAATCTTTTGGGCCTACGTGCCCCTTTTCTATTTGGTTGAGCCTGTGTTTCCACTTGTTATTTCTTCATATAGTCTTATGTTATTTTAAACTATGGAATTAGGGCCCTTTCCCTACTTTTTTTATTAAAAAAATTATGTAGCTTCATCAAGGAATAGAATAGAGGCCTCCCATAGGTATTTGAACTCTCTACATATGCAAGAGTGAGACTCTTAAATATTTTGATCTACAGCACCAAGCTCCCTCACTAATGTATTGTAATAACTAGAGATTAACTGTAAAAAATAATTCAAATTTGGGGCTTTAATTCAAAATTTACATATCTAAGTAGCAATTTTTCCAATGGAATTTAAATTTAATTTCATCTAGGTAATTTCTAAACAATTGAAAATACTATAACCTAAATGTTAGATTGATAGTTACATACAACTTGGAGGCCATTTTATTTTCTTTGTAATCCATTATAATGTGAGGAACCCCAAATTAAGATGTGAGTAGAAGAGAAGGACAAGACACCCTTTACAAAAAATATCCCACATCCATAATGAGGAAAAATCTCATAGTTTTATAAAATTACCATAACATTGACAATAGTTTCAAATTGATTCCCCCATCCAATTAAATCTTAAAGGAAAAAATAAAAAATGGAAAAGAAGAAAGAGGTAAAGGTAATTTTTCTAAAGGATAGAGTTATCATGGTGGAGGATATAATTTCCTACACATAGACTTCAAAGGTCACCTTGAGCTCTATAAATATAAATATGAGATATATAGTGAGTGAAACATAGAAAAATTTAGGTTATGATATCTAACCCTCTTTTTCACAATAGTTTCACTCAAGAAATGTGATCTAAAACCTTGAATTAACTATCAACCTAAGAAGGTGAGTTAAATCAAGATTTAGGGATCTTGCAATCTCTCCTTCATATGAGGAAGGGTTAGTGATCTAAATCATAATTTGGGAAGAAGAAATTGAACTAAAAAATTAACCCTAATTCTAGGCCTATCACATATAATGCAAGAGTCTAACACAAATAAAAGAAACTATAAATTTTCTAGAGAAATAAAGAAGATAAAATATTGTGCACCTGATCAAATCTTATTGTTTTGAAACCGTAACAAGGACTCATTTGCCACTTAAGGCGAATGGGTCCTAGTGTACCTGTTCAAAGAGCTTTGAACCTAGAAATGAAGTTTGCACAATGTAGAGATCTGCTACCTCTAGAACCTTAATAGGGACTCATTCACCACCTAAGGCGAATGGGTCCCGCTAAGCCTTTTTCGAAAACACTGAGTTTGATCTTCAACCTCTAGGTTTACACTCCTTCCCTACAACTTGAAATTCCCACTTTTGAATCTAGATCTACTAATAATCTATAAGACAAATTTTGGAGCTTATTGGTGGAAAGGGGTTTTCCTCAATCAAACCCCATGTTGGTAACTAAGCCTTGATGATGAATGAAAATTTGAAATATGTAATATGTGTGCAATCCTAATCTTAAGTGTGTCTAAGATTAAGATCCCTAACAATGTAAGGGCAATCCTATTCAATTGTGTTAGATTAGAACCCTAAAATGAAATATGAACAATGCAAGTGACCCACTATAGAAGATCGTAAACCCTCTCCATAAGTCACAAACTTGAATATAACTCTCTTTATGTTGCAAGTAGTATGGTCATAGAAGATGAAATCACTTAGGAAACAAGTCCTTACGCTTGGTTTTATTTCTTGTGCATCTCCCAACACCTAGAATCCCTCGTGATTCTCCATAGGAATATATCATCAATCCTTCAACAATTCTTAATCTTTGACACAAAATGAGCTTAAAGACTTGTAATGTTGCTTCAAAACTTCGCTCTTGCTTGTTTCTTGAATATGAATGCTTGATCTCATGAAATTTATTTAGACTCATAGATTGCTTATCTTCTCTAGTTGAAATTTATGCAAAATAACCTTATATTTATACATAACTTGATATTTAACCCAAAAATTCAAATAATTCAAGCCAACATCAGATCTAGGATTGAAAATCATTAAAATCCTGCCACAAATAAATTGAAAAAGGGGGTTCCTAAGCAAGGAGGACCCATTTGCCACCTTGGGCAAATGGGTCCTAGCACAACTTTCTAGGACCTAGCTTCAGGGAGGTGAAATAACATCAAAAACCCATGTCAAATATGCTAAAAAAGGGGTTTCCTAAATTAGGAGGACCCATTTTCCCAAAGTGACGAATGGGTCCTAACATAGTTTTCTAGGACACCAACTTTTCCAATGTGAATGTCATGAAATATCATTAATGGGTGTCAGGATAGATCCTTGAAAATACAATTAATAAGGCTTGAACTTGAATTAAAGGGCCAATTAAGCTCTAATTAACCACAATTATTTAATGAATCCCTAGATTAGTGTGAAAGTATAAGAAAACACTTTACAACACTCTAAATAAGACACAATTAGGTCTGTTTTGTTAAAAGGGCCCTAGACTCAATGTGAATGTGTACAACACATTACAAAACTAAATCAAGGCTACATTAGGTATGGATAGATATGGGAGAGATACATATAGGCACATAGAGAGTATGCAACTTTTATATGTGTCAATTATTCACTAAGAAACTTGGGGATTAAGCATGAATATAAAAAATAAGGTTAATATTTTTATAGAAAGCATTTTTTTTAAATAAGACATACAAAAATTATTAAAAAAATAAACTATAGTTTTAAAATGGAAAATTTAACTCTAGATACTAACAAATAAAGTCTTGAATTTATACTTCCACTACAAAATTGAAAAAAAAAAATGTTATTTAATTTTAATCTTCCACTACAAGTAATAGTAAAAAAATGCGATGGCCATTGAACATACATTTGGAATAGGGAAAATATAGAAGGATACAAAGAGTTAAGTGAGAAAGAGAGATAGAGAAAATAAACAAAGATAGAGAAAGAAAAAATAAAACAGAAAGAGAGAAAGAGGGAAAGGGAGAAGGGGAAAGAGAGATAATGACTAAGGGGTAGAAAGAGAGGGGGGGGGAGTTAAATATTGAGGGATAGAAAGAGGAGGACAAAGAGGTAGAGAAAGACAAAGATAAAGATTAAAATAAATAGAGCGATAGAGAGGGAAATAAAATATAGATAGGTAGAGAGATACAAAAGGAGACAAAGATATATAGAGAGATAGATAAAGAGATAGAGAGATCAAGAGGTAAAGAGAGGAGGGGTAGAGATAGATTAGTTAAAAGAGATAAAATATATAAAGGGAAAGAGAGATTAAAGAGAGATAAAGAAAATAGATTAACTTTTGATGGGCCATTTTGTGTTAACAATCCAAATATGATATATATATATATAGCGATATATAAAGAGGGAGATGAAGATAGATATAGAGAGAGAAAAGGGAAAAGGGGGGAAGAGAGAGAATATATATGAGATATAAAGGGAAAAAGAGAGATAAGAGATATTCAATTTTGATCATCCATTTCATGTCAATAGTCTAAAGATGAAACATCTCTATGGGGAGCTACAATTGGGGCCCATAATGATGTTAGTAAGGACTCAATAATTCACCTTTAAGACCTCTCAATCAATAAGTTGTGTACAAAAAATCACTTAACAACCTCATAATTGACCTTGAATACATTACCTCACTATATGCTAAAAATGATGAACTCAAAAATTGTAAAATGGTTCAATGAAGAAATAAAATTAAAATCTCTTTTCATAATTGTTGATGAATCCTAATATATATGTCACAATTTAGTTCCCATAATATTAGCTAACATATTTTTGCATTTGCATAGTTAATTTAAAATTATGTTTATTTTTAGATCATGTAGCTCAAGATTATACCTCCAACTTGGGTTTCATTTTATCAAAATGACATCAAAATTGTTGGAATCTCATTAAAGAGAGAAGAGTAAAACTATTGGAACAATCTTGAGCTAATTATATGAATAATTTTGTTACCAAGGCTAGCCTTTGGAAAAATGAAGGCTTTGGATGATAGTCTTGATAATTATACAAGAGGAAAGAGAGAGAGATAAAAATAAATGTAGAGAGATAGAGAGGGAGAAAGAGTTAGTTATAGGAATAAAAGGAAACAAAGAGAGAGAGGGATAGATTAAGAGATAAAGAGAAAGAAATATGCAGTGAAAGAGATGAGGATAAAAATAAAAAGAGGGAGATAGGGGGAGAGAGAGAGAAATATGCCAAAGATGGAAAATAAATAATGAGAAAGATAAATATATAGAGAGAGAGAGAAAAACATAGAGGAAGAGAGAGTTAAAGAGAGAAAAGAGAGGGAGAGAGTTAGTTATAGGAATATAGAGAGGAAGATTGACATGAGAGGGAGATAAATAAAAATAAAGAGATAGAGAGATAAAGGAGTTAGAGAAATAGGTAGATAGAGAGAGGTAAAGGAGAGAGAAAGAGATATCAACAATGTGACAAAGGATCAAGAATTTGAAGTTTTAATAAAAAAGATAGAGAAATTTGTAAAGTTATAAAAGTCATAAAGTTCACAAGTTCACAATTTTTGTGAAAATCCTATCCTTTCTATCCTTATCTCTCTTTCTATCCCTATCTATCCCTTTCTCTCCCTCCCTATCTCTTCATCTTTTCATGTCTCTCTACTTCTCTTCTCCTCTCTCTATTTATCTCTCTTCCTCTCCCTCCCTCTATATCTATATATATTTATCTCATTCCCTATCTCTCTCCACTTCTTTCTCACTCATATATACACACTCCATGTTTCTCCCTCCCTCCCTATATATCTATCTCTATCTTTCCCTATCGAGCTATCTCTATCTCCCTCTTTCTATACCTCTCTCTATTACTCGTCTCTATTACCTTCTTTTTCTCCCACTCTTGCACCCTCTATCTCTATATCCATATCTACCCCTCCCCTCACTCTCTATCTCCCTCCTGCTCCTCTCTCTACCTCTATATCCCTATCTCTCTCCATATCCCTCTCTATCTCGCTA
This sequence comes from Sequoiadendron giganteum, assembly GCA_007115665.2. Classification (NCBI taxonomy): domain Eukaryota; kingdom Viridiplantae; phylum Streptophyta; class Pinopsida; order Cupressales; family Cupressaceae; genus Sequoiadendron; species Sequoiadendron giganteum. Next base: position 275,386,026 of record CM021104.1, on the reverse strand, counting down.
TATCTCCCTCTAACTATATAACCTCCCCCCCCCCTCTCTCTATCTATTGAGCTATATCTCTCTCTATCTCTTTAAATACATATGTTTCTCTACCTTTATCTCTATATCTCTCTATATCACCCTCTATCTATATGTCTCACTCTCCCTCTCTATATTTTGAGCTATCCCTCCCTCTCCCTCTCTTCTTCACTCTCTTCTCTCTCCTCCACCTATCTCTCTCCCTATCTCTCCCTCCCTCTCCCTATCTCTCCCCATCGCTCCCTCTGTCACTCCCTCCCTATTCCCCCTATCTATCTCTACCTCTCTCCCTTTCTCTTCCCATATCTCTCTATCCCTCTCTATCTTAAATTTCTCTCTCCCTCTCTCCATCTTCATTTATATCGCTACTTCTCTACTTCTCTATCTCTCTATCTATCTCTCTGTCTCTATCTCCCTCCCGCCATATCTATATCTCCTTATATCTCTATCTCTCTATCACTATATCCCACCATCTATATCTCTATCTCTCCCCCCTCTTCCTCTATCTATCTGAATCTCTATCTATCTTTATCTCTCTCTGCCTCTTTCTTCTCTCTATCTATTTTTCTCCCTTTTCCTCTCTTCCTCTATCTTCATATCTACCTCTATCTTCCTCTCTCCTCCTCTATCTCTAGACATGTCTCCCTGTCCCTCTCCATATTTCTATACCTCTATATCTATATCTCATTTCCTCTTTGTCTTCGTCTCTTCATATTTCTTCTTCCATCTCTCCCTCTATCTCTATCTAAATGGCCTTCCAATTGACCTCATGTACTACACAAATGTATGTAAAAAATAGACCATTTTTTTCCCTAATTGACCTTCCACACATCTTCGACATACCCATTGCACACCAAGGTGTGATTGCTAGTTACTTCAACTATCTAATCTATTTTCTAGACTTTGTCACCTATGTTTGACTTAATCTTCACAATATTCACATTCCATCTTTTCAAATTTCATCAACTTTCCCCTCATTTTCATCATTTATTTTCAGTGATTGTATCAACCACACCATCTTTTTATCTACTATCAACTCTAGGTTATTGTCGTTATTTCCACAATTCTAACTTTCCTCACCTTAAAAAAATTACTCCTTTTTCTCTAACTAAATTATAATATCTCCAATTCTACTTACACCCACATATACTCACTTCTCTCCAATTATACATTTGTTTATCTATAACCGCTAGATAAATATCGATACCAAACATATTAATCTCATATTTACCTTCAATATTTTCACTTGACTCTTCCTCATTTACAAATTTGTAAAATATTTTTGAAAACATAACTCTATATTTACTATTTCAAATTCAACTTCCGTACACTTAGTTGCTTTTCTAACTAAATCATGTCTCCTCAATCACATCCAACTATTCATACTATCTCCTATCCACTTACTTAGCTCTATAAAATTCCCAAACTATTGTTTTCATTCTTCATATATATTGTTGAGCAATTACGCTGGTCTGGCCCACCACAAACGAAGTTCTGGATATGTAATTTGTTATGTCGTGTCATCTGTGGATATTAAGCCTCTATTTGATGCCTGAAGATCTGGAAATGTCAATGTTTCCAGAAGGATGAAAACAATGTTCCGCGCACACCGATGGGATGTGACAGCGGGGTAGAGGTATACGGCCGGGCTTAAGTGTCACAAACTAAGCTCAGACTTTGGTCAAAAATCAGTTTTTGTTTCCTGTTTCCGTTTATGTTTTCTAAGTTATCGAGCAAGTACAGGCGGATAAGTTTTTTCACGTTCACAGAGTGGTGTCAGTATTTGTCAGCATTGTCTTATCTGAATGTCACATGCAACCTCCTACTGCGATTGTGATTGAACTTGAACTTGTTATTAATGTTGAGCGCGCCTAAATCAAACTCAAAAATCACTTAAATTTCCCGCTTCACAGATAACCTGAGATGTGTATACGAGGCTATTCTGGGATTAATACATGCGTGCTTCAAAATAGTTTTTGACGATTATATTTTATGATAGCACCAATGTAGCTGTCAAGATGGAGGACATGGAGGGAGAAGCTTTAGTCAATTGCCTTCTTCAATATTATGATCGTGCAGGAACTGCCTTATCATCAGAATTAGATGCTACAGAGAAAATATTAACGAAAGGAGCTTGACACCACTCTATGGATGTGAAAAAACCTGTAGCCATCTTCTTGAGCAATGGGGAAACAATTGTGCAGGAGATCCCCTCTATTATGTGGACAAAATGAGAAGAGATGAGCGCAGAATGATAGTCATACAGGAACAGGTCTGAAAGGGATCTAACAATGAACATCTTGATAAAAATGGCAAAGAAAGGAGGTGGAACCTTTGAGGAAACATTAGAAGAGATTCAGTTGGACCGTAGCTTTAAGACCAAAGGTCTCAAAACCCAAGTTGCAACCTTGATGTAAGGAATAACTAGCTTACTCTGCTTTTAAAATTTTGTTTTACATACTATCTAATGTGCTTGTGTAATCATCCATTTAGTTTTGTGTTACTTCTATGTTTTGAAATCTGATGTTGTGGTAGCCCGCTATTTATACAATAGTTATGCTCCTCGTGTTGTAAGCAGCATATGGTTGTACAGGCGTTTGCTCACACAATAGCTGGAGACCATTGCAGAAGAAGGCATTAACAATGATTAATGATCATTTTTCCTAAGGTTTCCAAGCTTTACATACAAATTGCAATTAAGAATGAAAGAGGTATATATTTTCTCACGAAAGAGATTTGTCACGGGATGGAGAGAATTAGACTCTGAAACTTTATAAATTTAATATGACTATCTCATGTTACTGTATAAATTTAATATATAAGATAGTAAAAAAAAAATTAATAAGAATAATAAGGGTATGTAATCTAAATCTGATTTAAAAGATGTGTTCTTGTTGTCCACTCATTTTAAAAATTGTCAGTGAATTTCCATTTAATTTTGTTTGCAATTTCCAACAAAAAAAAATAAAAAATATTTTTTAAAAAATGAGATCAAAATTGTGTATTTATTTATTTGTTTTTTGTTATAAATAATATCAATCTTGTTTGATTTTATTTGTATTTATTTAAAAAAATTAAACTCAATTTATAATATATTTATTTATAATTTTTGATCAAATTTAAAAATTATGGAATTGGTTTAGATTAGTTTAGTGATTTGTAGATTTGAATTTAATTTTTAAGATTTTGTACAATTTCTTTTGCTTGTGCCCCGACTTTTACTTTTACTGTGTAGTGTATTGTTTGAGGTAACTAAATTTTTCATCAATGAATTTTAAAAATAAAATAATAATATCTTATTTAGAAAATAACAATAAATTTTAGTTCCATTCAATTGTTTATAGACTTTGATTTTTAAGTTAATAAGTTTTTAATTATTTACATTATTATTTGTTTTTATTATTTACATTGTATTGCTTGAGGTAACTAAATTTTTCATCAATGAATTTTAAAAATAAAATAATAATATCTTATTTGGAAAATAACAATAAATTTTAGTTCCATTCAATTGTTTATAGACTTTGATTTTTAACTTAATTAGTTTTTAATTATTTACATTATTATTTATTTTTATTATTAAAAAAATAATTATTGAAAAATATAATAATTATTTAATTTAACTAAAAAAAAAATATTTAAAATAATATAATTATTGAACAAATAATAAAAGTGTTTTCCTTTATCCATCTATTATCTAAGTGTTTTTTCATTGTCCTATCATTTAATATTTGTATCTATTTATTTTTACTTTTTAGTTAATCTTATGATGTAATTTTTCACTATTTGTTCAATTCAACCTCTTATCTTTTTCTTCCATTATTATTTATTTATTATAATGATGATTTTATATTAAATAATATATAAATCAAACTCATTTTTATATTATTTAATTAATTAAATTTTATCTATTTTTTATGTTTTAGTTAATCTTCAGAAGTAGTATTTTTTCACACTTTGTTCATTTCAAACCCATATCAATTTATTCCTAAATAATCAATTTCTTCCTTAATTATTTATTTATTATAATGATTATTTTATAATAAATAATTTATAAATCATTTATTTTATATTATATTAATATTAATATAAATATAATATTATATATTATTTAATTAATCTATATATTATTATTGATAAGATTTTTGAAACTTATAATATTATTATAAGATCTTTCATTTAATCAAAATAAAATATTCTATGGTAAGTCATAATCTCAAAGAAAAGCAAAAATTAAAGTTAAGAAATAAACATTAAATAATGTAGAATATCTTTTTGCATTTGACATTATTTGAGATAAATTAATATTTTAAAATTGTAATAAAATAGTTTATAGGAAGACATAGTCTTAAATAAACATATTTGCAATTGATAACATTAAAAGAAATTAGACTATGGTAAGACATAGTCTTAAATAATGTACTAATAATTGTTGAGAGAATGATAAAGTAAATACTTTTGCAATCGTTAATATTTTAGATAAATTAATATTTCAAAATTATAATGAAATAAAATTAAGATAGACTCTGAGAAGACAGTCTTAAATAATCCTTTTTGCAATTGATAACATACTATAAATAAAACATGTATTAAAATAAAATAGATTATGGTAAGACTTAGTCTTAAAAAAAGTAATAATACATGTTGTAAGAATGAGAAATCTAAGTAGAAAAAGTAAATAATGCTTAGAAGAAATCAAGAATTAATAAATATAAAGAAATTAATTAAAAGGTGGAAGAAGAATTAAAATTTTACTATCATATTTATGTTGTTTATTTTCTATTTTATCTAATTGATCTTTTATATTATTAATTGTTAAAAAAATTCTAAACATATAATATTATTATAATGTTTTATATATATAGTATGTAAACAAAATTTTACAAGCAGAGCAAGCTGGTTATTCCTTACATCAAGGTTGCAACTTGGGTTTTGAGACCTTTGGCCAGATTCTTAAATCTACGGTCCAATTGAATCTCTTCTAATGTTTCCACAAAGGTTCCACCTCCTTTCTTTGCCATTTTTATCAGGATGTTCATTGTTAGATCCCTTTCAGACCTGTTCCTGTATGACTATCATTCTGCGCTCATCTCTTCTCATTCTGTCCACATAATAGAGGGGATCTCCTGCACAATTGTTTCCCCATTGCTCAAGAAGATGGCTACAATTTTTTTCACGTTCACAGAGTGGTGTCAAGCTCCTTTCGATAATATTTTCTCTATAGCATCTAACCCTAATGATAAGGCAGTTACTCCATGATCATAATATTGAAAAGGCAATTGACAAAAGCTTCTCCCATGTCCTCCATCTCGATAGCTACATTGGTGCTATCATAAAATAGAATTGTCAGAAACTGTTCTAAAGCAGGCATGTATAAATCCCAGAATAGCCTCGTATACACATCTCAGGTTATCTGTGAGGTCGGAAATTTAGGTGATTTTTGAGTTTGATTTAGGCGCACTCAACATTAATAACAAGTTCAAGTCTCAACATTAATAACAAGTTCAAGTTTGTTCGTAATCGCAGTAGGAGGTTGCGTGTGACATTCACATAAGACAATGCTGACAAATACTGACACCACTCTGTGAACGTGAAAAACCTTGTCCGCCTGTACTTTCTCGATAACTTAGAAAACATAAACGGAAACGGATTCTTGACCAAAATCAGAGCTTAGTGTGGGACACTTAAGGCCATTGTTTATTTCTAGAATCCAGAAATTTCTAAGACTTTTATGCACTTCGTATCCTTCCCCGAAGTTCACAATTTGGTTTGGGTCTTTATATCTATGCTCCAAATTGTTTATCCTCCTCACTAAATCAAGTTGTGTTTCTTCAATCTAATCTATTTGGAGTTTGGTCATAATATTGAATTTTCATCTCTATTTTCAGGAAAAATTGTTATTGGTGATCAATCATAATCTTTCTATAACGCATTCATGGATTAAAGTGCATCAATTAAAGGTCTACAGGCTTAGTATCGGAGCGTGGCCAAAGCATTTAACAACTATTAGGGCATTTCAATCTCGAAATGTTTCCTCCTCCTCTTCTTCAATGTATGATGTTCTCTGTGTCTCTCCTGACGTGAGTGAGCGTGATATAAAGAGCGCGTATCGTCGGATGGCTCTTAAATACCATCCTGATGTCTGCCCAACTGCGGAGAAAGAAGAGTGTAGCAGATTGTTTCTTCAAGTTCAAGAGGCTTATGAGACTCTGTCGGATCCTCTCCTCCGCCAGGATTACGACTGGAGACTGCAGAACATGTTCACAGTAGGCGAGAACGAAGGCAGATTAGGGAGTAGTCATGTGTGGGAATCTCAGTTAATGGAGTTGATTAGAAGGGGATAAGGAAATAACTCGTCATGGGGTAGCAGAATGAGAAGACGAAACCAACAGGGGGCTTATTCTTGCTGATGATGAAATCGTGATTACATTAAGTTATTGAGAGTTTTAGGTACTTACAGGCAATCGACATATTAAATCATTTTCTGTTAATTTCATTCGTTATAATGTGATATATATCTAAATCATGTTCAAGGCTTCAATTTCTAAATTTAAAATTGGATCCTAGGTCAGAGTAATTTAGATAAGGGGTATGTAAAGTAATACTTTATTGATGTTGCTCATAAGCCATGGCAAAGTCGATGGCTTCATTGTACCGCCATAGACATAGGACAGAGTCCTTCAACAAGGCAAACTACTCGACGCCCGCCTCATTCTAACAGAATTTATACGCCATGTTTGCATACATACCAGAATTACTATCATGTATGCCCAGAAAATGTTGGACAAAATGTCTCTCACCTAAACGCACTTTCATGGACTGTAATTATACCAAGATATGCACATGATGGATGTTTGGATGAAGCGCTGCAACTCTTTAAAGATATGTCGCAATAAAATGTGGTAGCATGGACTGCATTGTTTTCAGGATATCTTCAGAATGGGTTATGCAACGAATATTTGAATCTTTTTAGATAAATGCAGCTTACAGTTGTGAAGCCAAATTTGATGAGTTTGGCAAGTTTTCTTTCTGCATATGTTAGCTTGGAAGCACTAGAACGTGGCAAGGAAATTCATCGACAAATAATTAGAAGCAGATATCAACTCGACGTCTTTGTGGAAAATGGGTTTACATAAATGTATTGGCAAATACGTTAGCATTCAGGAAGCACACAAAATGTTTGACAAATGCTTACCCCAAGTGTGATCTTGTTTAATGTTAGGATTTCCATGGTCAACACTCAGATAAGAACAGTGGATGGTGTCATAACAAAGTCAAGACTACATTGCAAAGCAGGGCAATGGGTTTTTACACCTGATGGAAAATCATGCTCAAGAAATCCTATCATACAAAATCTATGGGAGGGATAAAGTTTTAGGGTGTGGAGTAAGCAGATAAATTTACTTGACTTAAACACAAACATGTCGGTATTGAAATACAGAGCAGGGGGTCACCGAATTCATAAGCTATTGGACCTTATCACTGTACTGCTGGCAGGAACCAATCTTACACCAGGGAGTATGACTGCACGTATTTTCACAGAAGCAATCGGGCTTGCCATGTTTTTCAAACCACACTACACAAAAACTAAAATATCTTGTTCATGGGAGATGAAAGCTCGTCAAAGGATTTTCTCATCTATTAGGTAATTGCATAAATATTTCTAGCAAAACCGTAGAGTTTGGCAAGCTTATATTGATGACTTTACCTCTTATATCTAAAGCTTGGAAAAATTGATGACATAATAGGCTACAGTGAACCGGATTTCATCCTCTAGAAGGTATATGTGTTTTATCTCTCACAATACAACTTTGATTACTTTGTAGTTTTCTATGCTAGCCTAGGACATCCAGAATCAAAGAATAGACACTGCCCACATTATAGAGGCCATTCACAAGCCTAACCAGTCTTTGTAACATAATTTCCATTTTCTATAAGAAACGTTACATATAAGAAAAAAACAGAATTTTTTACAATCAAATGAAAATAGATATTTTTATTATAAAGAAATCACATATTTAATTTAATTTTATACTATAGTTAGATTAATGAAAGAAAAATTTATAAATCTTTTTCATATGTTACATATATAAATTTATTGTAAAATGACAAAACTCCATACCACAATCATGTATCTATTATAAATTATATAGTTAGGATCTATTTGATGCTATCCCATTTAATCTCAACCATCAATCTATTTATTTCATCTAGTGTTTCTCACTAGTTAAGAAAATGTCTATCAATGTAATTAGTATATTGAATTTTTTATGTTAGTCAAAATTTGATAGTTTTTTATTAATGTAATTAAAGTTTAATTTATTTTTTGAGTCATTGAATTTGTGAGTTTAGACCATTTGCATTAATAAAAGGGAGGAGGTCCCCATTTATGACCTTGAGTCACTCTAACTAGCTATAAAGGTTCTTGAGATTTATCAATCAAAAGAACTACTATATAAACTTACTAGTTCCTAATAATTTACAAGAGGTCTATAGAAAGTGAATAACGCATTATTAATATTGTTCAAAAAAGTTATTAGTTGGTTAAATTTGTTGTGTAATATTATATATATAATGTTAAGTTTTTCTTTTCAACTTTATATTATTGTATTAGCGTTAAAAGTATATGCATTTGTTAAAAGTAGTATTTTCATTGAAAGCTAATTATCTTACAATTGTAATTAATTATGATGAGTTTTAAGTTTTAATTATTGAAGTGAAGTGATAAGGTGCATAGCTATTAGAAGTTAATTGTTGAAGTGATTCCATGCAGGTGCATAATTGTCAAGCATCTAGAAATTTGAAGCTTCAAAAAAGTCATGGAATGTCTCTCAACTTCTACTTATTTCTCTTTTAAAAAAAATTGTGCCTTCTCCAAATATCATGGTGTAATATAATTCTCTCATATTCAAAGAATAATTATAGTAGAAGGATATTAACATTCGAAGGAAAAATTTACTTCTTATTTAGTTTCTAGGTTTCTAGTTTCAATGTTTAAAAATAATAATAATATATTAATATAGTCATAGGTTCTAATAAAGAATTATCCAACCATGTATCCTTAACACAAACACACACAATTTATGTACAATGATACTCAAAACCAATATACTATTATGACAATCACCTTGGTTCTATACACAATCAACAATTATAATTGCATCCTCAATCTTTGTCACACCGACATTACATTTTAAGACTTAGTTGTTTGATTACCATGTAATATCAATACTTTTAAATTAGTGCAATCATGAACACTAGTTTCCTTAGGCCACTCTCTCATTTTCCTTTATCTCTTTCTTATTTCTCTACTATCTCCTTTGTAAATGAATTAGCTCTCCTTTTTATAATACATCATTTGTGTACAAGGTTCTTGGTCGACCTAGATGTGAATTATTATTCTAAAATTAGTATGGTCTTAAACACAACCCCTCTAATGACCAATAAGGCTCCTAGAATTATTAAATCTTGGGGAAAGGTTCTAAAAACATGTTACATAATGTGTAGATATCATTAGAGTAGTCTAGCAAACCACATTGTCAAAGGATCAAGGAATAAGAAACAAACGTATGAAAATGTGTTTGATTATTTTAGATAAAACTATAATTCAAAATGAATAAAATTGATATCATTACCAAAATAGTATTCCATTGTCCTAAGTGCTTGGATGAAAGTTGAATAAAAAACTCAAAGGAAAATAAAATCAACTAAAGGGAAATATTTTTATTGATACAAGATGGATTGTTGGCCTAAGTGATAAAAACACCCTTTAGGATGGCAAACCAATCTTGGTGCACTCTCAACACATGAATAGGCTTATGGGATAAACTCAATTTTTCTTCTCCTTCCACCTCTACTAGTCTCAAGAAAGGAACTACGACACACTCTAATTTCCACTTTTGTTCTTACACCTACATTTTTCCTCAAGTGTTCTTGCATCTTCCATTTTACTTATCTAGAACTAATTCTCTTTTAGAACTACTTCTATCTATCTATTGTGATCCTTAAAAAATGTCACAATCACCATATATTCTACTATTCCATATCCACCACAAGATTATATGCCATATTTCTGTTGATATCCATCTTCTTCGCTATTGTGGTAAAAAAAAGTACATTTTTCTATCTTCCAAACACTTTCATTTGGTTCTCTATCACTATTTCCAAATTATTCTTAGAATCATATCTTAAATTATAAAATTTCTTTGTTATCATACATCTTCCCATTATCTTTTGTACTTTCTTAACTTCCTCTGCATTGCTCTTTACTTTTGAACTTCAATATTATCTCGCCATATTTCTTTCTTCTACACATTCATTTATTATTACTTCAACTATCTAATCTATTTTATATACTTTGCTACATATCTTTGACTTAATCGTCACATTCTTCACATTGTACCTTTTCAAGTTTTATCAACTTTCAACTCATTTTCTTCATTTATTTTGAGTGACTGTATCAACAACGCCATCTCTTTTTCTAGTACCAACTCTAGGTTATTGTTGTTATTCCCACTATTCTAACTTTCCTCACCTTAAAATAAATGCTCACCCTTTTCTCTAAGTAAATTATAATACCTCTAATCCTATTTACACCCACATATACTCACTTCCCTCCAATTATTATTATTATTTTTTTATCTATATTCACTTTAAAAAATATTGATGCCAAACATATTAACCTCATATTACTCCCAACAAAATTTTAGTGTAAATTATTTGATTCATCCACATTTCCTTTTCACTTGAAACTTCAAATTTGTAAAATATTTTCTAAAACAAAATCTATATTTAGCATTTCAAATTCGCCATTCATACCCTTATTTAATATTCTAACTAAATCATATCCCCTCACTTAATCACATCCAGCTATTCATACTTTCTCCTACCCACTTACTTTCCTTAGCTCTTAAAACAATCATATCTAAATTATTGCTATCATATATGTATAACTCTAACCTCAATTACCTCTGTATTGCCGTTCATCATATATATGGTTGAGCGGTTAACAACGGTCGTCTCACCCACCACAAACGAAGTTCTGGATAATTAATCCGTCATGTCGCATCATCTGTCGATATAAAGGCTGTATTTGACGCGTGAAGAAATCCAGGAGTAGGGGAACAAATCAATTGAAATCTCGAAAGCTCAATGCTTCTAGAAAGATGAAAACAATGTACCTCGCACACCGATGGCATGTGACGGCGGGGTAGATGTATACAAGCCCACCGTTTATTTCTAGAATGGATAAATTCTGACGACTTCTATGCACTTCGTATCCTTCTTCGAAACCCCCAATTTGGTTTCCGTCTATATAAATTCTCCAAATTGTTTATCCTCCTCACAAAACCAATATTTGTTTCTTCAATCCAATCTATTTCGAGTTTGGCTACAATATCTATATTTACAGGCAAACTTGTTATTGCTGATCAATCATAAGCTTTCTACAACAGATTCATGGAGTACAGTGCATCAATTAAAGGTTTACAGGCACCCCCTCTTATGACCAAGTGTGCTTCTGCTGGAATTTCCCGGGTTAGAATTGGAACAAGGCCAAAGCATTTGACATCTATTAGGGCATTTCAATCTCGGAAAGTTTCCTCCTCTTCTTCTTCTTCATTGTATGATGTTCTCTGTGTCTCCCCTGACGTGAATGTGCATGATATAAAGAGCGCATATCGTCGGATGGCTCTTAAATACCATCCTGATGTCTGCCCGACTGCAGAGAAAGGAGAGTGTAGCAGATTGTTTCTTCAAGTTCAGGAGGCTTATGAGACTCTGTTGGATCCTCTCCTCCGCCAGGATTACGACTGGAGACTGCAGAACATGTTCACAGTAGGGGAGTTTGAAGGCAGATTAGGGAGTAGTCATGTGTGGGAAGCTCAGCTGATGGAGTTGATTAGAAGAGGAGCAGGAAATAACTCGTCATGGGGTAGCAGAATGAGAAGACGAAACCAAGAGGGAGTTTATTCTTGCTGATGATGAAATCGTGATTACAGTGGGTTATTGAGAGTTCGCTGTAAATTGGATTGTAAAAAGGGCATTTGTGCTTGTTCTAGTCGTGTAAATATAAACAAAAACTGTAGGCGGTTTTTTAATTCTGCGCCGATGGATGTTTTAGAAATACCATTGTCGCATACGCGCAGGACTATTAGGTTCTTACTGCTGATCCACACATTAAATCATTTTCTGTTATTTTCATTCGTTATAATGCGATATATATCTAAATCACGTTCAAGGCTTCAATTTCTAAATTTAAAATTGGATCCCAGAATCAGAGTAATTTAGATTAGGATGATTTATTGAAATGGCTTTGCGTATAAGCTATGGCAAAGTCGATGCCTTCATTGTATCCTCATAAACTTACCACGAATGTTTTCCTTCTGCAGGGACGCGTAAAGCAGAGTCCTTCCACGAGATAAAATACTCCACGCCCACCTCGTTCTCACAGAATTTATACGCCATCTTTACATACCAGAATGATAATCATGTATGCCATATACACCAATCTTAAGGATGCACAGAAACTGTTTGACAAAATCTCTCACCTAAACCGCAGTTTCATGGACTGTAGTGATATCAAGACACGCACGCGATGGATGTTTGAATCAAACGCTGCAGCTCATTCATCAGATGCCGGAACAAAATGTGGTTGCATGAACTGCATTGCTTTTAGGGTATGTTCAGAATGGGCTATGTAATGAATGTTTGAACCATTTTAAATAAATGCAGCTTACAGTTGTGAAGCCAAATTTGATGACTTTGGCAAGTTTTCTTTTTGCATATGTTAGCAGGGAAGCACTGGAAGATATCAATTCAAGGTCTTTGTGGAAGATAAGGTACACAATTATTAGAAGTTAATTGTTGAATTGACGCCATGCAAATACACAATTGTCAAACATCTATAAATTTGAAGCTTCAAGAAGTCGTGGAGTGTTTCTCAATTTCTACTCATTTCTCCTTTTCAAAAATTTGTGTATTCTACAATTTTTGTGGTACATAGTATAATTCTCTCATATTCAAGGCACAATTCTAAGAGAAGAATATTAAAATTTAAAGGTAAAATTTTGTCTTTTAATTTCTCAGTTTCTAATTTCCATGTTTTTTAAAAAATAAAATATTAATAGAATCATAGACAAAGGTTCTAATAGAGGACTATCCAACCCTGTAGCCTTAATAGAAACAAACACAATTTATGTACAATGATACCCAAAAATAATACATTCTTATGAAAATCAACTTGATTGTTTTAGATGAAACTGTAATTGAAAATGAATAAATGTGATATCATACCAAAGGATCATTCTATTGGCATGAGTGCTTGGATGTGAACTGAATAAAATACTTGAAAAGGAAAATAAAATCAACAAAAGGGAAATATTTGTATTGATGCAATATGGATTGTTGACCTAGGATGCTCCAACATCAAACACCATAGGTAAGTGATTTAGGTGAGTATTTGTAACAAATAATGGCTAAGTGATAGAATCATCCTTTAAGATGGTAAACCAACCTCGGTGCACTCTCAACACATGAATCGGCTAAGGACTTATGGGATAAAACTCAATGTTGCTTCGTGTTCCACCTCTACCTGTCTCAAGCAAGGAACTACAACATACTCCAAGTCCCACTTTTATTCCTACACCTACATTTATCCTCAAGTGTTCTTTCATCTTCCACTTGACTACTCTAGTACTAATTCTCTTCCACCAATCTAATCCCTTTCTTGTACTATTCCTATATTTTATAGGTTCATACTATTTACTATTGTTCCAAACGCTACTTCTATATATCTATTGTCATCCTTCAAAACATCACAAACACCACATATTCTACTATTCCATATATCTACCACAAGATTATGTCATATTTCCCTTGATATCTATGTTATTTGCTATTGTGGTACAAACCAATACATTTTTCTCTTTCAAATATCTTTGTATGGTTCTCTATCAACATTTCCACTTATAATCACAACTTTTACAATTTCTTCTTTGCTACCGTAAATCTTTCCATTAGCTTTTTTGCTTTCATAACTTCTACATTGCTCTTTACTTTTGAAATTGTATATTTATCACCATATTTTTTTCCTCTACACATTCATCTATTATTACTTCAACTATCTAGTCCATTTTTTAGACTCTTCACCTATCTTTGACTTAATCTTCACATTATTCACAATCCACCTTTTCAAGCTTCATCAACTTTCCACTAATATTCTTCATTATTTTGAGTGACTCAATCACAACACCTCTTTATCTACTATCAACTCTAGGTCATTATTGTTACCACAATTATAACTTTCTTTACCTTAACATAATTACTTACCTTTTTTCTCTAGTTAAACTATAATATCCCCAATCTTGCTTACACCCACATTTACTCATTTTTCTTGAATTATATTTTTTGTATCTATATCCACTATTAAAAATATTGATGCCAAACATATCAACCTCATTTATCTTCAACTCAATTCCAATATAAATCATTTGATTCATCCACATTTCCTCATTTACAAATTTATAGAATTTCTTCTAAAGTATAACTCTATATTTACTATTCCAGACTCAACTTTGGTGTCCTCATTTCTTATTCACTCGATCACATCCAACTATTGGTACTCTCTCCTACCCACTTAGCTCTTTAAACCAATCATATCTCCATTCCCAACATTAAATCTAAATTATTGCTATCATATTATGTATAACTCTAACATCAATTACCTCTATATTGTCGTTGAGCAGTTGAACAACGGTTGTCTCACCCACCACAAACGAAGTTCTAGATATTCAATCCGTCATGTCGCATCATCTGTGGATATAAAGGCTGTATTTGACGCATGAAGAAATCCAGGAGTAGGGGAACAAATCAATTGAAATCTCGAAAGCTCAATGCTTCTAGAAAGATGAAAACAATGTACCTCGCACACCGATGGGATGTGACGGCAGGGTAGATGTATACAAGCCCACCATTTATTTCTATAACTTCTATGCACTTCGTATCCTTCTTCGAAACCCCCAATTGGTTTTTGTCTATCTAAATTCTCCAAATTGTTTATCCTTCTCACTAAACCAAGACTTATTTCTTCAAAAGAATCTATTTGGAGTTTGGGTGCAATATCTATATTTACAGGCAAAATTGTTATTGTTGATCAATCATAAGCTTTCTACAATAGATTCATGGAGTACAGTGCATCAATTAAAGGTTTACAGGTGGCCCCTGTTGTGACCAAGTGTGCTTCTGCTGGAATTTCTTGAGTTAGAATTGGAGCGAGGTCAAAGCATTTAACATCTATTAGGGAATTTCAATCTCAAAACGTCTCCTCCTCTTCTTCTTCATTGTATGATGTTCTCTGTGTCTCCCCTGATGTGAGTGCGCATGATATAAAGAGCGCATATCGTCGGATGGCCCTTAAATACCATCTTGATGTCTGCTCAGCTGCAGAGAAAGAAGAGTGTAGTAGATTGTTTCTTAAAGCTCAGGAGGCTTATGAGACACTGTCAGGTCCTCTCCTCCACCAGGACTATGATTGGAGACTGCAGAACATGTTCACAGTAGGCGAGAATGATGGAAGATTAGGGAGTAGTCATGTGTGGGAAGCTCAGCTGATGGAGTTGATTAGAAGGGGATTAGGAAATAACTCGTCATGGGGTAGTAGAATGAGAAGACGAAATCAACAGGGGGCGTATTCTTGCTGATGATGAAATCGTGATTACAGTAGGTTATTCAGAGTTCGCTGTAAATTGGATTGTAAAAAGAGCCTATTTGGACTTTGTAGACGTGTAGATATAAAAGAAATTGTGGGCGGTTTTTTAATTCTACACCAATGGATGTTTTAGAAACACCATTGTCACATACGCGCAGGACTTTTAGGTACTCACAGCATATCCACATATTAAATCATTCTGTTAATTTCATTCGTTACAATGTGATATGATGCTAGCAATTTAATACATGGGTTTAATGGCCATGTGCCCTGATTACAGTAAAATTTTGTTAATTGTGGATGATTTGTTAAGGCTTCCCGCATATGCTCCCTTTCTGTAGTGATGCGTAAAGCACAGATTCCTTCCATGAGACAAACTACTCCATGCCCACCTCATTCTCACACAATTTATACGCCATCTCTACTTACATACCAGAATTGTTATCATGTATGCCAAGTACACCAATCTTAAGGGTACACAGAAAAAGTTTGACAAAATGTCTCGTCTAAAATGCAGTTTCATGGACTGCAATGGTATTATGATATGCGCACGATGGATGTTTAGATCAATCGCTGTAGCTCTTTCATTAGATGCCAGAATAAAATGTCGTTGCATGCACTGCATTGCTTTTAGGATATGTTCAAAATAGGATATGCGAAGCCAAATTTGATCACTTTAGTTAGTTTTCTCTCTGCATATATTAGATTGGAAGCACTGGAAGATATCAATTCAAGGTTTTTGTGGCAACTTGGTTTACATAAATGTATGGTTAATGCGGTAGAATTGAGGAAGCACGCAAAATGTTTGACAAAATGCTTATCCCAAATGTGATCTCGTTCAATGTTAGGATTGCCATTGTCAACAATCGGATAAGAACAGTGGATGGTGTCATAACATAGTCACAAGACTAAGTTTCAAGAAGTCCTACTGTAAAAAATCTATGGGAGGGGTAAGTTTGAGAGTGTGGAATAAGCAGGTCAATTTACTTGACTTAACCACAAACATGTCGGTATTGAAATACAGAGCAGGGAGCTACCCCAATTCACAAAGCTATTGGAGTTTATCATGACACTGCTGAGAGTGATCAATCTTATACTAGGGAGTATGATTGCACGTCTTTTCATAGTAGCAATCAGCCTTGCTGTATTTTTCAAACTGGATCACACAAAAAGTTGAAATATATTAGGTAATTGCAGAAATGTTTCGGCCAAGATGAAAGCTTGTCAAAGGATTTTATCATCTATTAGATAATTGTACAAATAGTTCATCCAAGATGAAAGCTTTTCAAAAAGATTTTATTATTTGTTATTAGAAAAAAATTTAGCCATTAGTCAGCAAGCTTATATTGACAATTTTACCTTTTATATTTGAAGCTTGGAATAATTGATGATATAATAAGCCATAATGAACTCGACTTGATTCTCTATTGGGTGGATGCGTTCTGGTTCTCACAATATAAATCTGATTACTTGATAGTTTCTTATGCTGGCCTAGAACATCTAGTTGGCTCGCCCCAAGCAAAAGATAAACACTACACACATTGAGCATTTCTTTTACAAGTCCAACTCCATGTTTAACATAATCTCCACTTTCTATATGAAAAAACATATGGGGGAGAGACATTTATTTTAAGAATCAATTCAAAATAGATATACTACCTATTAAAAAGCCAAATATTCTATTTTATTTTACATTACAATTGGATCAATGAAAGAACAATCTAGATTTTAGATCTTTTTCATTTGACAAAAATATAGATTTATTGTAAAATGACAATTACCTATACCATAATCATGTATTAGTTGTAAATTGTATGGTTATGATATTTTTGATGGTGGTCTTTTGAATCTCCACCATCAATATATTTATTTCATTTAGCACTTCTTATTAAGAGAATGTTTATTGACTTTGGTGTGTTAGTTAAAATTTGATATTTTTTTTTTTATAATTAAAGTTTAAATCTTTTTTGGTTAATTGAATTTTTAGGTTTAAACCATTTCTATTAATACATATGAGTAGGTCCCCATTTATGACCTCAACTAACTCTAGCTAGCTAAAAGAATTCTTGAGATTTAAAGATATCAAGTTTCCACAATCCATCTAGTAGTTGATAAAATTTTTGGATTTGATTGTGTTTTAATTTTTCGCATCAACGTTTCGAACCATACTACATGATCCATCATCAGGATGAAAGAGAGCTGAAGGAGAAAAATGGATTGTTGCAGACCAAAGAAAGCTAAAAAGAGAAAGGGGAGACAAGGATGGAGGCACACAATTTGAGGTTGAGGAGTGATTAGGAAATTAGAAAAGAAAGGGTGTAAAGGAGAAAGTAAAGAAGGAGAGAGTACCTTTAAGGTAGCACAAGGAAACACAATCAGGAGGAAAATAAAGAATAAAAGAATTTCAATCAAAGAAGGTTCAAATTATAAAAGAAGCAAGTTAAAAAAGTAAAGAGTAAAAGGAATCTCAAACTTTGAACAAGCAAAGAAAGTTTGAAATGAGAGGAAACAACTTGAAGAAAGAAGCAAAAGAAATAAAGAAAACTCAAAAAAAAATCGAAGAAAAACAATTTAAAATAAATAAAAAAGAACCTAAAAATAAATAAATGAAAATTAAAAGAAAAACTAAAAGAAAATGTTATATATGATAACTATTATGTAATATTTATTATATAACATTATTTAATATAACATAAAATAAATATTGTATTGTAAATATTATATGATATTTATTAAAAAATAAATAGAAAAGAGCCTAAAAACAAATAAATGAAAATCAAAAGAAAAACAAGAGAAAAGTATTATATATGATAACTATTAAGTAATATTAATTATAAAATAAAAATTAATATTTATACTATAACATTATTTAATATAACATAGAATAAATATTACATTATATATATTATATGATATTTATTATTAAAAAATATATATATATAATATATCAAATTTTTTATTAATATATATATATATATATATAATAAAATTTATTTATTATAAAATATAATAAGATATTTATAAAATAAATATTTTTTTATAAATATCCTATAATATTTTATAATAAATAAATTTTACTATTGTATATTCTCTTTTAATAAATATTTTGATATATTATATATATTTATTTTTTAATAAATATCATATAATATTTATAATATAGTATTTATTCTATGTTATATTAAATAATGTTATATAATATAAATATTAATTTTTATTTTATAATTAATATTACTTAATAGTTATCAGATATAATATTTTTCTCTTGTTTTCCTTTTAATTTTCATTTATTTGTTTTTAGGCTCTTTTTTATTTATTTATTAATAAATATCATATAATATATATAATACAATATTTATTTTATATTATATTAAATAATGGTATATAATAAATATTACATAATAGTTATCATATATAATATTTTCCTCTTGTTTTTCTTTTAATTTTCATTTATTTATTTTTTAGACTCTTTTCTATTTATTTTATAAAAATATTCTTCAATTTATTTTCAAGTTTTCTTTATTTATTTTGCTTCTTTCTTCGAGTTGTTTCCTCTCATTTTGAGCTTTCTTTGCTTGCTCAAAGTTTGAGAATCATTTTACTCTTTAATTCTTCAACTTGCTTCCTTTATAATTTGAACCTTCTTTCATTGAAATTCGTTTATTCTTTATTTTCCTCCTGATTGTGTTTCCTTGTGCTCCCTTAAGGGTGCTCTCTCCTTCTTTACTTTCTCCTTTACACCCTTGCTTTTCTAATTTCCTAATCACTCACTACTGAATTTGACCCCAATTTTCAACCGCCATTCGTCGAACTTTCACCGATATATTGTCGGCCGACCGATGAAAGGGCCAAATCAGCGCCGTCACTCAATTTTTGTCTATATCCCGACTGACTGTAAACGTTGACCTCATGATGCAAGCTTGTCGGAACCACGATGCCCACTTCATCAATCGCGCGACGAATAGTACCCAGACCATGGGAGGCATCCCTTTGCCAAAACGTCAACCTCATGACACAAGCTTGTCAGAACCGCGATGCCCACTTCGTCGATCACTCGTCGAACAGTACCCGGAGCACAGGAGGCATACCTTTTCCAAACCATCAGATTAACAACATAAGTTTGTCGCCATTATGACAAAAGTTCGACGTATTGCCAATATCGTTGAGAGATCAAGACTGTTCTAGTGATCAAAATTGCCTGAGAAGATATATCGGGAGGACTGGATTTTGGTCTCAATGATGAAGTTTCATCGGCGAGATACACATCTTGTCTCATTGACGAAGCACGAGGGAAGCATATCGGCAAGACATATATCATTAGAGTAAGTTATGAATGTCTACCCGACCAGCTATGTGATGCCGTTAAGAATACATCGATAGGACTCTTGGCGACATACTTTAGATTGAAATAGTGACAAAAGTTCATCGAACTCGCGACGAAATAAGCAAGTCATTACAGCAAAAATTCATCGGATAAATTGCAAATTCGTCAGATGCTTTTTGCGGTTTGTCGTAAATTCGACGAAACATTGCAATTTTTTAAAAAAACACTATTCATTGAAATGTAGGCATATCGGTGAAAGATCAAGACTATTACAGTGATCAAAATTGCCTGAGAAGATATATCGAGAGGACTGGATTTTGGTCTCAGCGATGATGTTTCATCAGTGAGATACACATCTTGTCTCATCAACGAAGCACGAGGGAAGCATATCGGCAAGACATATACCATCGGAGTAAGTTCTGAATGTCTACTCGACCAGCTATGTGATGCCATTAAGAATACATTGGTAGGAGTCTTGGCGACATACTTTAGATTGAAATAGCGACAAAAGTTTGTCGAAATCATGACGAAATAGGCAAGTCGTTATGGCAAAAATTTGTCAGATACATTGCAAATTTGTCGGACGCTTTTTGTGGTTCATCGCAAATTCGACGAAACAATGCAAATTATTTTTTTTTTAAATATTCATTGAAATGCAGGCATATCAGTGAAAGATCAAGACTATTATAGCGATCAAAATTGCCTGAGAAGATATATCAAGAGGACTGGATTTTGGTCTCAGCGATGACGTTTCATTAGCGAGATACTCATCTTGTCTCATTGATGAAGCACGAGGGAAGCATATCGGCAAGACATATAACATCGGAGTAAGTTTTGAATGTCTACCCAACCCGCTATGTGATGTCGATAAGATTACATCGGCAAGAATCTTGGCAACATAGTTGAGATCAAAAGAATAATCATCAGGGAGACTCACCACGTCGAGGAAACTGTAGAATATCCTAGCGATACATGATCTCTTGTCGATGAAGATAGAAATGGATCGAAATACTTATCAGGGTGACTCTGGGCGATATATAAAAGTAGTAGGAGGCTCCAAAGTGCATTTAGAGGGATAATGACAGGACATAAGGATAGGTCAATCAAAGAGAGAAAGTTGATTTTCCAAGACCATGAGCATTTAATAGGGGTAGTAAAAGACAATATGGATTGTCATCAATGCTTAGATTTAAAGGACAGATTGGAAGACTTCATTATGAAAATTTAGATCACAATATGATTAACCTTGTTTGGAAAAATGCAATGACATTAGTGTCAAGAGTTAAGAGGCCATTCAACTTTGCATTTCAATAAATTATTGTATGCATTGAGTAAGTGTTTACAAGGTAGAAAATGGATAGTCATATGACTGTTTAAAATATCAAACAATATGTCAGTTGTTGTGTTTAATTAGGCTTATAGAGGCAGGGATTTATCATTTTTTGCATACATCTGTAGTCCAAGCTCTAGGCCTGCATTATTTGGTTACTATGTATGAAAAATGAGCAATGAATGATTATAGAATATGGAGGCTATGGATGATATTATGATGGCCACATTTGATGTTGATCAACAATTGGAGCAAAATATAAAACCTATAATGAGTCATGAGATCAAGGGGACTGTCATGGACATCAAGCACAACCTATGAACTGGATTCTAATTTTGCTAAAAAAGAAAAAATCAAACTAGTGAATATTAAGCTACACACTAGAATCTAAATTTGTGGAAAATGAGCAATTTGGTGAGAAAAAGTGTCTGCAGTGCATCTTGGATACTTAGCTAGTGTACTAAAAAATAGGATTGCAAACCCAAAATTATTCTCACTCCGAAAATTCAATAGAAAAATACAGAATGTTATCCTGGATACTTAGCTCTTAGACAATCAATAAAACAATATGAGCATGATTATGAATGGTTTAATTACCTGGTCCCACTCTTGATCTCCATGTTTGAGAACCTTCTCTTGAAGACCCCATGAATCCACTTTGATCCATTGTTGCCAAAAGAGATATTAATGTGTAAACAAGGAGCCACATTTAGACAAACTGGTTGTTGATTTCTTTTAAGAAATTTAGAGACTACAAAAAGAAGATACCTGATGGGGATCATGTGGGCTTCCTAGAGAAAGCACTGCAATATGGCCTCGAGCAGTAATGAAAACTTTGGATTAGCTTCACAGTAAATCCTAACAGTGTGACATTGAAAGTTGCTCAGGTACTAGGTCCTCTCCCCTAAAATAAATTAAGGAAAACATTATTGTAAACACAATATGTATTGAAGAATATTAATGTAAAGAAAAATGGATATTAGAAAAACATAAATGTAAATAAAAGTAATGTGAGCAGAAAATGAATCTAAATTTTTCTTGAACAAATAAAATCATACCCAATTAGCATTAAGTTATACTGACCTTGTACTCATTGCCATTGTCAATCTTGAAGGTTGTTTTTATGCCTTATGTAGAAACTCTTTGGCCACGAGACAAGAGAAGGCGGGAAAACCAAGTGTATATTGACGACTTCCTGACAGTCAAAAAGAAACAAGCAACCAGTCAACCCTATTAGAACAGAATAATCTTATGAATTGATTTTATTTGTTTTACTGGCTAATGGATAGTGGACCTAGTTCTCTTGAATTGAGATACTACTAAGATGTGTTGACTGGTGATTTTAGAATACTAATATTCTGCTTCAATCTATATAAGTTACTTTTGTCTTAAATATATTCAAGATAACTCTGCAAAAAAATTCCCTGATCTCTTATAAATTATGCAGATTGTTTTTTTAATTCTTCTCCATTTTGATATTTTCCTTCAAAAATTCATAGAAAGATATGTAATGCCATATTTGAAACTTACATATTTTAATTTTACTAGTTTTGTAATTATAAGATATGATTCCAACAATTGTGAAACGCATTGGCAATATGCCGGATGAATAAAGTAAGCTATGCAATTGGCAGGTGTAAAGCCAAATTCCTTAACCCTTGCCAGCATCCTTCTTGCTTGTATTAAAACATGTGATTTGGAACAGGACATGAAAATCCATCTAAGTATAATGAAAAGGAGATTTTTGTCAGATATTATATTACAATAAGTTGAATGAATGTAAGTAGAGATATTTTAGCATACCTGCAGATGGTACAAAATTTCATGGTTAAGTGGAAGCCTCCCATCAACAACAAGATCCAAATATCCGTGTATCTATCTCAATCGAGCCTCTAAACCCTTCAGATCTGTCAAATTTTCCACTAACCTATTATGCACAAAAGTGAAATTAATGAGACCACTAAAAAAAAAAAAAAAAACAGAGCTTTGAAACCAAATCCACACACAACACAATGTTCATACTAGTGAAAAGTTAGCACTTTCTTTCATCTTTGCAGATTGGTTTGATGTTTCAAATGATGCATTTCTTATATTGAAAAGTGCATTACTTACCTTATTGAGCTTCTCTTTGTTTTGAGAATAGTTTAATATTCTCTACTTAACAGGGCCAACCATGTGAAGGTGGAAGCTCATTTGGCCCCTTCCCCCCCCTCTCCCCCCTCACATCACTCTCAATTCCCCATACCCAATCATCTAACATTAATCATTCATTCATCCATTAATAACATATAACATTCATTCATTAACAGATTCACATTCATTCATTCATCCATTAATAACATATAACATTCATTCATTCATCCATTAATAACATATAACATTCATTCATTAACATATAACATTTATTCATTAACATATTCACATTCATTCATTAACAT
Organism: Sequoiadendron giganteum; assembly: GCA_007115665.2. Lineage (NCBI taxonomy): Eukaryota > Viridiplantae > Streptophyta > Pinopsida > Cupressales > Cupressaceae > Sequoiadendron > Sequoiadendron giganteum. Next base: position 275,362,213 of record CM021104.1, on the reverse strand, counting down.
ATTTCATTTTTTCAGTTTTTACATATTATCAAAAATATGGCTGTCATAATATGATTACAATCACTTCTTTTTTTGTTTCTTTTTTGCAGCTAAAAAAAGCTGAAGTGGAGTATCGTTTTCAAAATCATTTGTCCCCCCTTCAGTTGTTCTGAGCTCTGCTCATGATCTTAAAGTACGTCTATTCATGTACTCACAACATGGACGCGGTTGCAAGGGGGGGGTCTGCTACAATAGCAAAGAAATGTTAAATTGATATGTTTTATTATTATTGTTACACGTATTTCATTAATTAAAAGAACATCAGAGTGGTTCTCTTTACTTGATTGGGCCACATCATGTTCCTAATATTGTCTTATAGCCTCATGCTCAACATGTTGAACACCCTCGTGTATTTGATCTGGAGTTGAAACACAAAAGATTACATTAATTAATACACCAATTGCAATTAAATATGTTTAAAAGAACATTAGAGTGGTCCTCTTTACCTAATGGAGCCACATCATGGTCTTGATCTTGTCTAGCCTGATCATGCTCAACATGTTGATCACGCTCTACATGCTCAACATGTTGATCATGCTTTACATGCTCTAAAGTTGAAACACGAAAGGTTACATTGATTAATACACCAAATTTAATTAAAGATGTTTAATTGTATTAATCCATACTGCGTTTTGTATAGCACATGAATAAATCCAGTACCAGGATGCACACCATGGCCTTCATCGGTAGGTTGTGCTCCACCCTCTCCAGGTTGCATTCCAATGTCATGTGCAGTATTATCATTGCTTATCCATGCAAAACAAATAGGCACATTATTATGGTGGAAATTAATATTGAACAGATTGCACAAGTATTTAATTTGAAATAAACTTTATTGAGTTTATTTACCTGCGTGTTGGATGCAGTGGAAGATTGTGTTTGCCCAGTCAAGACTCTTAGCTATTCAGTCAGGACTCCATAGCCTTGGTGGAAGGCAATCTTCAAGTCCTCTTCTGTGGGCACTCTGTTGAAATCAAAGCCCTGCATTTTTGCATGCGATCATGAATTTTGCTTCTATGGTGTGATAAAACCAAAATTGTTTACAATTTATTATTTGGATGCAATATTTCATTTATTGATACTTACAAATCATGCGGCTATTTTCATATAACCACCAGAGCCAAGTTTGTGTTTCCCATGTTTTTCTAGTCTTACCTTTGTTGCCTTCGATGTGTCGGGCAACCTATGAAAAATTTGAAATACGTTAGATTATGTAAAAAGAAAGAGTAATCAGTATATAATTAAATTGTTGATAGTATCACATACCTTCCTTGGCCCGGTGGTATCTTTCCTTTCTTCTTTTTAGCCTTCTCCTTTCCATCTGACACCAAGTCCTTCCACTCCCTTTCCAAAATCATGGGGGGACGCTTGTACTTTATGTTCTTCTCTAAATGTGACCTATATTGGTCCCTCACATACTTTAGATAGGTACCAGCTTTCTTAAGGACCTTCGTTCAGTTGAATGTTTTATCACCAAACAACACAACTAAACGGTTAATGAGCTCATCTTTTAAATCTTCATTTTGGGAATTCCACCGTGTATGTATGGTGGGCTCGAAGAGCTCCAATGTAATATCACTTAGATGTTTATAAAAAACATCATTTCCTGCAAAATGATCATGGGATCATTAGTCTATAAAGAGTGATCAATAAGTAAATTTCAATTGGATTATATATAATAATAATTAAAACATTTTAAAGTACCTATGACCTTCTTTATCTTTATGGGAAAGAAATCCTCAGTCACCACAAATGTGACCGGCAATGTTCCCATACTAGTAATACGGGAAGATCCAAGAAATACTGCTAAAACATCACCAATACTAGTGGCCTTTGTATCCACAGGTACTGACACATGTAGTGACATGTGTTCACTGCCAGACGATGCACTACCGAATGCTTGCATGGTATGTGTTGCCAAAATTTTAGTCGACAATATAAGCACGGATGATGTGTTGTATGACCCCTACTTCCCGGGCAACACTTGCAGTACCTTGATCATGGCCAATAGCATGATGAGGACACAAATAATCCTGTAAAAACAACACATATTTTAGTTCATGACATAAAAGAGTACAAAATATAAAACCATGAATGAACTTATGTTATAATTAAAGATTTCATGACAGCTTACTTGCAAGTTTTGTGCTCTCTTAGGCAATATTTTAACCCTTTCTCTTATCTCATCTATTTGAGGCACTATGAATACCAACTTAAGGATTTCTTCATTGCACTTTTTTGGGTCTTCCTCATCATATCCACAGGGTTTGCGGAAAATGCGATGTCATCATCACATAATAGTGACTGCACCTCCATATGGATGCTCTCTTGTACTGCTGGTGCCTTTCCCCGATCAGCCATCTGCAACAAGAATATTAAAAACATTATCAAAATTAACCCAATAAACTCATGAAAAAAATATAATAATAAAACATTTTGCTCGTATCTAATTTGTACAATTACAATGAGGTAAACCTATTGGATAGAAGCACCTAAAGATGGATCACGATCTGCGCTCTGGGCCAGAGCCTTCCCCGTATGATGAATCTCCCGCTGTGACAAAAATTAAATATAAAAAACATTACCGAAATGAAACGAATAGACTTACAAAAAAACCATAATAATAAAATGGTATATTGGAGTCATTAATTGGAGGTTGGGTAAAATGGTATATAGTACATACCACCCCCATAGTAATTGTGTTTGTATTTAAGCGATTCAAATTGTAATCGATTAGCAACTCTTCCCCTGCAGTTATTGATTTTATCGCACATACGAATACATGGTTTCCCTCTCACACCTCGAATATACAATTGGGTTGCTTATTTGTTGACCCAAGTCGTGTACTATTTATAAACCCTCTAATATTCCCTGATGCTTTTGGCCTCCCATCAATGTACCTAGCCACTCCTTTATTTTGATCCTTATGTTTTAGTTGTATATAATTTGCTAATAGTGCATACCTACGCATACTTCATGTATATCGAACAAGTTGCATCCAATCTTTGTAACTGTAACAGGGTCCAGCATACTCCATCAACTCAGTAACTTTTTCGTAACAGACTTTTATGCCGTCCATGCAAAATAGGCCCAAACCATGTAATGACAATGATGTTATGCGATATATCCTCTTGTTGACACAAAGATCAGTGTTTATTGGAGGAAGTTCCTTGGGTACCCATTTTTTCCGTAGATGTTTGTACCTCAAGGGCACCTCGATGTCGCTTATGCTCTCATCATCATAAGAACATGACCCCCCTTCAGCAAGAAAAAATTCCATGTGTTTACAAAAAAAATTTCTAATCTTTTGACCTCTAGTTGATCTCCCTCTTTTAGACCTACTACATGTCTCGCTTTCCTCCTCTCTTCTTGAATTTCCCTCGCTTGAGGAAGACAAATTTGACAAATACCTATTTGGTGGTACCTGCACTCATAAGGATGTTGGATGAAGTTCTTTCATGGTGATGTGATCTGAAGGTGACATTATGATTAATCTATCATTTCATCGCTAGAAATTGACAGGTTATAAGATAATCAAGTCTTGATAGATTGTAAGTTATTGTTACTACCGTCCAAATGTGTCCATCACAAATCAAATCTACTTAACATTTTAACTCCCAAACTTTGTAACAAGTGTTAAATGTGACTATGGTCCACCAGTTACACAACCAAGGCATCAAATGTATTCTCTAATTATAATCAAAGGAATTTTTCTCTTCATTCAAGTAAATAAACTTGAAGGGAAACACCACCAAGTGGTTTATTGAACACCTACATGACTAAAAATAGCAGCAAATTTACATTTAATTTCCATATGTTTAAGTGGTTAATAGGGAGGGAGTGTGTACTAGGCCTAGTAAAGTCATCATAAGTTTATGCTTTGGCAATAAAAATTGTTTAAGTCATCTAAAATCTTCCTATGTCTAATTTCTAGGAGACTTTTGGTATGTTTTAAGGTAGGATGAGTGGTCGCATCAATGTTCTAAGAAACTTAAAGTTAAAAGAAACTTTTTTAGTTTAAGGGGTTAGCACTTTCTTTCATCTTTGCATATTGGTTTGATGCTTCAAACGATGCATTTTTTATCCCACTTCTATCATATTGTATTCCCGTCCCATTGCAATTTTTGCAGGAGTTGATACCAAAATTTCATATCAGATACCACGTTCTTGAAGCAATTTTCTATGTTTTTACAATTTTTCTAAAGTTCTTTTGTGTTGTATGGATCCATACAAGCTTGAAATGCTCTGAGATCATTGGTCTAGATAAATATACGTGTTGCCTTTCATTTGCATTTTCTTTGAAGTTCTCAATCACTATTTTGTGGGATTAAACAATCAAATACAAGGACTGCCCTGTTGTGCATGTGTAAGGGTTTGAGGGCTCAATAGAAATGGCATCCACCAATCCACCCACTGTCTTGGAACTATAGGCATCATGGTGGATTTGATGGAGTATACCATTATTGGAGAGTATAGTAGAATGTAGCAAAGGAATGTTGAGCTGCAAACTGAGGTAGACAGGTTGAAGTACAGACATGTGGGGGAGTCTTCTAGTGCTCCTAGAAAAGTATGATCAAATTCATCTATTATGAAGAATTGGTCTATGTGCCTCTAGTAATCACTATAAAAATGTGAAAGACTAAGCTATTTTATTTTTTGTCTTATCTTATACCATTTTACAAGAATGGGGGGGCCAATGTATGAGAAGATCTTTGGAAACTAGGCATGAAAATTGTAGGTTAAAGAGAATGGGGGTGCCAAACTTATAGTACTCATTGTCCCTTGGTCATCGATTTTCCCTGAGTGCCTTCAACCTCGTCCTCGGTGCTGGTATTGACCTTGTTTTAGCTCCAAACTCTTCGTCGGTGCTGGTATTAATCTTTTTTTCACTCCTCCAAACTCTTCCTCAGTGCTGGTATTGACCTTTCACATGTCCAATTTGATGAGCTACAACCTGCTTTAGTTAGGTTTTAGAGTATGTTACTTAAATTTAAAATTATGGCGCCATTTAGAGTAGTGAATATAAAGAAAGAAAATCCTATTATGGCGCCATTTAGAGTAGTGAATATAAAGTAAGCCAAGCCTATTATAGTCATGAGGGAAATAATAAAACTCCTAGGATACTTTGTGAAACCATTTTCCTTGGTTAAAGGGAGGCCATAAAATATGCCTTTGGATTTTTTCAATCTTCAAAATGAGGATTTGCAAGCTTCTTAGCAACATGAGTAATGGAAATGTGTGCAACAAGAATTTTTGAACACATGGAATCTCCTTGCCAAAGAAAGGGGCTTCATAATTTAATATGATAATTTTTCTCAGCTCTAGAAATGATATGTTTCCTTAAAGAGGAAGGAGAAACCTAAAAGGTAAAATAGATGCTTAGGAATCTCAACACTTCCTTATGATCAACCCCCATCTATCCATAGGAATTGAACAAATTGGGCTTGGTTAAGAATGATTTCCTATAAAATTGAGTTTTATGCCACTATATATTTGACCTTAAAGCGTTCGAGAAAATATCTAGGCATTGAATATCCTAAATAATGTCACATTTGTCCTCCAAGAGAGTGAGAAAGGAATCATTAGAAAAATGACCATTGAATAGTTGGGCTATAGAGTTATGAAAAGTAGCACCTTTAATAAGGTTCCATGAAATACTATTAGCCAAAAGATATCCAAAGGCTTCCATAAAAAAACACACATAAAGTAGGAGCTAAGGGGAAAACATGAAAAATTGAATGAAAACACCCAACACCCTCCGTTAAGTTTTACATTCCTCACAATAAAACATGTTGATTGAAACAAACAAATATATATAGTCTAAGCTAACATAATTTTACTTTTCTTTAAGTTCTCCCTCAAGAACATCATTTGCTCGAGTTATACAAGTCCACACTATGTGATCCTTTTTCTTACAGTAATAACATTCATTTTTATTTTTTAATTATTATTACCTCATGAGTATAATACATTCTCATGTTGAGAATCAAGTTTTAAATATTTTCCATTGTTCTTTATTCTTCTCCTAGTAGGGCCAAAATCACATCTTCTTGTGTTTGACAAGTTATCGAACGACTGCCTTCAAAAGGTTGATGTAATCTCCATCTCAACACCAAGGTCCCACCACATTATGCATCCCCAAGGAAAGACACGTGGCGTTCACCCATGATATCACAATCAATAAACACCTTGCATCTTTGTATCACGCGAGGGCGAGCAACTGTTGATCTCCACCATCAGCAATCGTGTTCATTCATAGTAGTCACTGGCACTGAATACATAACTGTCAAGCAAATTTTCATCAAGATTATAACATCCCCATCGATTTTGAGCACATGCATCTCGGAGCCGCTTTAGTAACCTGTCATATAATGTATTAAAACTTGACATAAATATTAAAGCACTTTGATTAATAGTAATGTTATAATATTAATATATTATATAACAATATTATATTACATTATATGAATTATAATGATATATTTGATATATTAAGATTATATACAATCTATAGATTAATAGTAATTATATTATATTATTAATATTATTGGTATATTATTAATAATATTAATATTGTATTAGATTAATAATAATTATAATATTGTTAAATCATTAATTATATTACAAATGAACACTACTTTCAAATTCTTAGCTTTGAATGAATGGTTGAAGCACCAATGTTGAATGTTGCAACTCCAGTAGGCATGAATAGAAGTAGAGGGGATTGTTTGGGAGAAGAATTTTGTCTAGTGCTAGGTTATGTGTTAGGTTATATAGGGTTAGGTTATATAGTGTTTGAGCCTAGCCTCAAACACTACAATTAGGGTTAGGTTATGTGTTTTCTTTAGGGTTAGGTTTGGGATTAGGTTTATGGTTATGGTTAGAGTTTAGGGTAATCCAAATCATAACCTAACCCTTTTTCTTGAAACCTTAACCTTGACCCTAACCCTCACCTTTATCCTATCTTTATAACCCTAACCACAACCAAAACTCTAACCCCAACCCTAACCCTAATTACCTAACCCTAAATATTTTTTCTTTTATTAATTAGTTGCATTCACTCTAATAACCCTAAACCTATCCCTAAACTTAACCCTAGCCCTATCCCTGGCCCTAATCCTAACCCCAACTCTAAGCCAAATATAAAAACAACCCTTAATCATAACAATAACCCTAAAACTTAATTCTAGATATAACCCTAATACTATAATCCCTAATTGTAATCCTAAACCCTAACCCTAATTTCATATCTAATCCCAACCATAACCAAAACTCTTAATCTAACCCTAACCATAAAACATAAACCCTAATCTAACCCTAATCCTAACATTATTTTTCCTAACCCTAACCCTAACTCTAAACCTAACACTAACCAGAACAATAAATCCTAACCCTAATTAAATACCCAATCATAACCCTAAATTGTAACATGATCCTTTGAATTGGATACTACATAAAAAAAATTGTGTTACAATCATTGCTTCCATTGTTGACATTTTTACATTGGGATGCATATATTTTTAAAATCAACAAAATCTTTTAATGTCTTACCAAAATTAATATTATTAATTATAATATCAAACTTATAAACATGTATGCAAAATAAGAACATAAATAAGAAATATATGGTAATAGTTTCTTCAAAAAACAAAGTGATGTCGACTACAAGGACTGTAAGATATCCACAAAAGAGATCTACATTGAAAATATTGTAGGGAAATTCAAGAAAATACAATTAGTAGATGCAAAGCCAAATAAATGTGAAATTGTGTACTATAATGATTTTAGAATATACACATAATGGATTTGTTGAAAAGGTTTTAGAAACTTTCAAACAAATGCAATTGGTAGATGCAAAGAAAAATTCCACAACCTTCACCAAAATCCTTATTGGTTTCCTTAATATGGGAGATTTGGAACAAGGTATAGACATCCATCAAAGCATAATATGAAGATGAATTTTTTCAAATGTTGTGGTTGTAGATGCCCTTTTAAAATTTATACAAAATGTGGAAGGATAGAAAAATCTTGTGAACTATTTGACAAAATGTCTCAAAGAATTGTAATCTCTCAATTTATTTTAGTGTCTATTTTGTTATACCCCATGTCCCAAATTGGGTATAACACAATAGACACTAAAACAAATTGATAGATTGTTATGAGGGTAGTGATGAGACTTTTCTAATTAGAGTGTATTCCATGAGATTACAATTATTCGAGGCATTGTGTCAAATAGTTCATGAGCTTTGTCTATCCTCCCACATTTTGCATAGATTTCAAAAGGGCATCTACAACCACAAGATTTGAGAAAATTCATCTTCATATTATGTTTTCCTTATGATTGGTTGACTCTTATACTAAATTAATATGTTCAATTTATTTTTCCTATTTGATCTAACTATCCACAAATGGTAATTTAACAGTGGAAAGATATGATCCTACTTTGGTATAAATTGTATATGCAATATCAAGGTATGAATTAATAGGTTCAATTACGAGATGTTAAATGAAATGAATAAAACTAATGTAATGTAAATAAGAGAGACCAGTGCCTTATTGGGTAAAACAGAGTCAAATGAAATCCTTTAACGAATGGTTTCTATCTAGCACATCCTCTAATTGTTTGGAATATAACTATGAGTTTACAACATGTATAAACATGCAAGAGTGTAATTGATAAACCCTACTTGAGGCAAAATATCAAATCTAATTATCTGATTCTTCTTACTGATCCAAATGGCATTCCCAGATTACTATAAATTATAGAAAGGAATTTTAATTCTTCTTTAAAGAATCCAATAAACCAAATCACATAGAAACAACAAATGTGTACTGATAAATCGAATGTATACTTGATACTTCAATTTAAACAACCAAGAAACATCAGATTAGAGACAATCAAATAATCACAAGAATCCAACAATCAATTGATACCAGAATGAAGCCACTAAATCAACAGTCTTTCATTATCTCCTTCAAAATTCATACATGCAACATAGTCTCCTTGAATGTCATCATTTCTGAAAATTTAATGCTTACAATAGTCTATCCTATTCTAATTCTATCTTCTACCCCTTTACATTTATCCAACAATGGATACTTATACATCAGTTTACAAAAGGACGTGCTTTTTCAAAAAGGTTTAAAGCATAAAAGGTTTAACAAATCCACTATTAACTAATTTTTGTTAAGCCACAAATGGACTGCAGACATATGCTCCATATAATCCTAGCGCTCATGAGTGTCGGCATCTCCCAACACATCGCAGATCACAATCTCCATCATTATCATTCACTCATTTTGCTCACATGTTGCATCCAATATCACATCTTTCGTAGTGGTTGTCTCCACCATCTCTTGGAGTATTGTTTCGCACTCACTTTTCCATGTAGTCGCTTCCTTCATTTTCCCTTCATCATCACATAACTTGGTCAATGTATCTTCAACAGCCTCTGTCAATCCCTGCATATCCCCTTGTAACTCCTCAAAGAAATCCCTGTGCCTATCCATAATACAATTGGCATTTTCAATCTCTTCATTACTAGGAGTGTCCTTCTGCTCCAATTCCTCAATTCTTTCCTGAATTCTGCTATCCACTCTCCTGTGTTCCTTTATTGCATCTACGTACTGTGAATGTTTTCCCTAGAGTTTATTTAACCAACTGGTTAAAACAACTTGCCTTTTTTTTATTATTGCAGCAAATGCATCCATTCTCCCTTGAGAGTATGCAGTTGACCCTTCCCAATGGTCTTTTTTCTGTGAACTCTCACCTTGAGTGAGCATCCTTGTTGGTTCTGTTACAACACCTACCAAGTCTTTCAAGTGTTCATTCTCTCTCAACATCGTCTTATTATTGGTTTTGTACATCTCCCTTTCCCTTATCAATGCTTGGATTTGCACTTTATTCAACTTGGCTATATTTATCCCAATATCAGTAGTTGCTACAGGATCAACCTCCCCAGCCTTCAGGGTCATGACATGTCTGAATTCCTTTTCAGTATTGATAACAATTGATTTCTTGTGAGGAGGATACAAGGACCAAATCATCAATGTTTCATCATCAAGATTGTATCTTGATCCTGTGTATACCTCTTTCACCTTCTCTATACTAAGCTTGTGGGTAGCATTGTTATCTTTTAAGAAACTATCAAAAACTAATGCATAATTCATATCCAAACCTAGAAAAATCATAACACCTACCTTTTCAAGTAGCTCCCTCCCCTTTTCAGGGGTCATATCAATCATCTCTTTGTCTACTTCATCCTTTAAGCTTTTTAACAGTTGATCCTCATTCCTTGGAGTGACATTGTCAACCTGTCCCCTTATCTCTTTCCCTTTTTGCTTATATAAAAATGTCTTAAACTCCGAGGTCTTTATAAATTCATCATTTGATATGAAAGACCTATAGTCTTCATGTTTTGTATCTACATCCATGGTTTCCTCAACATCTATTTCTCTAGCAACATAGGCATAGTCTTGAGTCTTCATTCTTGAAACTTTACCAGATGAGCTTTGTGGCCTGTCTATTTCTGAAATCCCCTTAATGGAAGATAACAACTCAGCATCCACCAACTCTTGATTATGTTTTTCAATCACAATTTCAACTTCCTTTACCTCCAGGTTTCTGATTATGTCATCAGATTTAAAGGGCACATGATGGTACCCTCCGATTTTTATTTTTTTTCTGACAAAGTGGATATACCCTTCTAGATCAAAGTTCTTTCTCACTGGTGCTCTTGTCATGTTGTCGTGCAATAATTTGTCCAGAATCAGATGATAACCTTCCTTGGCTAATACAGTGAAATCACTAAAAGCTTGTTTCCCATATGAACTTAAGTTCATAACATTGGATTAATCCATTTTCCTAGCAATTTCTAGGTATGCAATTCTATCCATGACAGTTCTGGGTAGAATGAAAGGTGTATCCTCAATGCCATAAATGCTAATCATTGTGGCATTCTCTAAGCAATACCAATCCCCCCAGTTGTGGTTAATTGGTCCATTGTAATCTCTAGGCCTAAGAAACCTTTTAACTTCTTCAGATAAAGAATAATCACAAGGATGGTTAAAAAATCTATACAAGGGTTTCACAAAGAATTCTTCAAAATGCAAGAAATTTGAATTGGCAAACCTATTGTCCCAAATAACAGTCCATAATTGAATAGGAAATGCCCTACCTTCCTTATCGAATTGTGAAATCCTTAGCTCCTCGAACCATAAACCTAACTCTTGTCCAAAATACAACACTAAGTGCATCAGCAGTGAGTAATTTCTAAGATGGAGAACAGAAGAACCACTCTTTATCGCCATCAAACCTGCATCCAGCTCCTTAAAAACATGTGCAGCATAGTCAAATGATCTGGAATTGTGATACTGAATGTCTGCAGCAATCACCATGGGCACAACCACCATATGCTCAGGTACCTCCATCCCTAATACCTGTCCCACTAAGTAGTAAGTATATTTTAGGTAAGTCTCAAAGAGGTCTACATGAAAGGGTGGCCCCTCATTGTCTTCCATTGGAGTAGGTTTGCCATGACACCTAATTTTGTGCAGAGGTAATCTCCACCCTTTATAAATGGTGTCCATCCTTCTGAACTCACTATCGAGCTCTTCACTCACTACTTTCTCACTACATATTCCCTCCATTCTGAAAACCTCAACAATTGCATTCTAAGATACATGTATCAATGGATTCCCTGACAAATCACATATAGCTTTGTTTTTCAAATCATAGTGTCCGACCAGCAATTTTACCAGTTCGATGTCAATAAAAACATTAGGGCACACTAATTTCCCTAAATTGAGCCTCCATGGATTGCATACTGGCTCAAAGCAATTTCTCCTGTGGTAATGGAAATTGAATAACTCATAGCCTCTAATTGGAGTCCAAACATCACCTATAAATTTGCGTTTGTCGTCCAATTTGTCAACTTCCACTTTGAGCTATGTAGAACACCTAGCTCTAGGTCCAGAACTAGGTAACTGGTCTATGAGGTCTTGATTTAGCTTCCTTTCAGTACCTTCTGGTTGCAACCCAGTCTTTTTCTTTTTTGCTTTTGATTGGCTTCCCTCCCCGGGTTTTCTTCCCTTTAGTTTTCCTAAACGAGTGCCTTCCATAATTCAAATTTTTACGAATTCTGAGAGGACGAGAAACTTACTGTAACTTTCTTGCAAACTCAAGCCAGGTGAATGCCTTAATTGCCCTGCTGGTTCCCTTGCTCTCCTTTGCTTTGAATTTTGTGACACAATGATTTCAATTGATCATACCCTGATATGCAAAATCTCCTATGGTTCGTGGTGCCATTAATGTCTTTACTGAGACATGAATGCTGCAAGTTTTTTTTTTTGAAATTCTCACTGTCACATCAGGGCTTATATCAGCAAGACATTTCAAATCTCTGGCTGATCCGCCTATTCAACATTCACCCATCCACCAAGACATCTTGTAATTTCCTCGACATCACAAGTCTCCCCGATAGTTTCTTTCCTTTTGCTTTTTATATCGCCATGACTTTCACCGAAACAACTATCGCTCACACTTAATGAATCGGGCCAATGGTTCTTTTCCTTACTCTGAAAGTACTTTGTCTCAATGAGATGTTTACTTTATCGACTTATGTCATCGAGACCAAGGAATTTGTTCTGCTGACATAATAATACTCATTGTGATGTCTCTTAGATCTCCCCATGGTGACATGTCTCACCGATACGCCTCTTCTTCGGCAAGACAACAAGAATCGTCTTCTCGATACCCTTTATCTCCGCATGCTCAATTCTGTCAGTGTAACCCGAGGGGTCGGTAAGACTTTTATGAACTCTTCCCGACATTGTTTGTCTTACCGATTGAGTCCTCCTTTTTCTTTATCGGCAAGACCAATAGCGCTTTGGCCAGTGTTTTGAAATCTCTCTCTGATAACCAAAGTCTCTCTGATAGACTTTACTTTTCTCCAATCGGCAAAAGGTAACTTAGCTTGATATGACCTCACACCGTCACGCCGATACCTTTTGTCTCGCCGATAAGTAATACAAACCCACATTCTCCTAGTGTATAACTTTATCGGTATGACTCGTCTGATGTCTCGCCGATATATTGAAGATATGTATATTATCATCAATGAGACCTGCATCAACTTATGCCAATATTTTCATATGTTAAAGATTTAATGCCATATGAATTTTATAGGGCTTTATGAGAAAATTTTAAAATGGATTTAGGTAAAAGATGCTATGTGGGGATTTTTATGTCTGTATTATGAACCTTTTGGGAGACTAATAGTCATGAAGGGTGAATGAAATTGCCAAAATTTAACACTTCCAATAGAGACCATGCGCATTGTCTTCTCGACACCCTTTATCTTTGTATGCTCAGTTATGCCAGTGTAACCCGAGGGGTCGGTAAGACTTTCTGAATTCTCCCTGGCATGGTTTGTCTCACCGAGTGAGTCCTCCCCTAGCTTTATCAGCAAGACTAATAACGCTTTGAGCAGTGTTTTAAAATTTCTCCAAGATGACCAAAGTCTCTTTGATAGACTTTACGTTACTCCAATCAGCAAAAGGTAATTTAGGTCGATGTGACCTTACATCGTCACACCTATACTTCTTGTCTTACCGATAAGATATACAAACCCGCATTCTCTTTGTGTATAACTTGATTGATGTGACCTTTCTGATGTCTTGCCGGTACATTTAGGATATGTATATTATCATCGATGAGACTTGCATCAACTTATGCCAATATTTTCATATGTTAAGATTTTAATGTCAGATGAAATTTATGGGGCGTTATGGCACAATTTTAAATTGGATTTTGGTAAAAAATGCTATGTGAGGATTTTTATTTCTGCATTATGAATCTTTTTTGGGAGACTAATAATCATGAAGAAATAATGAATTTGTCAAAATTTCACAGTTCCAACAGCATGAAGGTTTGATGTTTCATAACAGTACTAGCATTTGAGTTATAATGATATATTTAGAGCTCATGGCTCTCCTTTGTATAAACATATCACAATTTTGAATAATATAATCAAGGGTTATGGCGTTCATCTCACTATTATGGTGTGTATGAATTCCATTTTTTCTTTAATTCAAAGAGTTAATTAAAATGCTTGGATGGAGTCATAGATGGATATGTTTGTAAAGGGATTTGATAAGAAGTATTGAGTTAGGATAGAAATTGACACCGTTGTAATGCAATATTGTTAGAGATCTTATATGTTATGTGTTTGAACCTGTTATGGAAATCTAAATATTTGTGAATTCGACTCCCCAATAGTATATGGCACTGGCCTAAATCGTATGTGTTTGTAAGGTTTTGTGTTTGTTTGTCTTATCTTAGAGCTTGCTGCCAAATTGCAAATTAAATGACTATCTTAAGTGGTGAAATGTCGTTGTAATCATCTCATGCTCCAAGTAGTTGATACTATTGATGAAGGGCCAATTTAGTTCAGTATTATCCTATTTTGTTGAGCTATTAAATGGGATTATCTATTAATTGTTAATGATTGTTTATAAATTCAATGCAAAGATTGTAAACACATTGAGGGATCACCCTCCCAGGTCTTGTAGAGCCCAAAGTGTAGGAGGTCTTTTAAAATCCTCGTCAGTTGGTCCAAGTCCTCCGAGCTGCCCTTGATTGGAATTAGCAATTCCATAAGTAGATTAGGAGATAAACCTAGATCATATTAAAAAACCACCATTAGCCTGAATGGGACATAGCTGATGCGGTTGCATTCAATGCTATCTTATAGTCCAAGCACCCTATACAAAATAGTGAAGAAGAGGTTAAGGCAGCTCTGCAAGACTCTGCCTTCAATGAGGAGTATGAAACTCTTTCCATATGGGCATTGGCACCCCAGGGCAGAAATCCAAATGTAACTGATATTAGCCCAGACCTAAGGGGAGGGCTAATCATCAAAAGAGCTTTTGAAACTTCAACAATAGAAGCTACAAGCCTGACAGTAAATGTGGCCAAGTTGGCCCAAAAGATAGCTGAGAGAGAAGAGGCTAAAAAGAAGAGTCTGATGGAGAAATATAATATGATAATTGGATAATATAGTAGGATGTAGCAAAGGAATGTTGAACTGTAATGTGAAGTAGATAGGTTAAAATATGTGCAAGTGGGAGAATCCTCCAGTGCTCCTGGTATCATAGCATTACCTTCTATTGCAGGATCACCCCCCCCCTACCTCCAATTGTTTCAACTTCGAGGTCACCCATCCAAGCACCTGCTCTCAGTCCTACACCAAGGCTAGTTGAAGAAGAAGTTAAATATTCTGTGGATCCCACCAAGGAGAAAATGTTGAATAGGATCACAGAATTGCAGGTTGTCTTAAAGGCAAGTGAGGATGATGCAATTGCCAAACAAAGTGTGCTGGTTGACATAGTTTTGAGGCATCTTAATGAAAAGGTTGATGGTAAATTACCATCTGTACATTCTTTGTATTGTTTATTCTTGGATGGAATACAAAATATCAATAGGGATCGGGAAATAGTTTTTCCTTTGGCTGAGAAATGGATCCCTAGGGCCAATGATCTGGATATTATGTACAAAGCTTCTAGGTTTGATGCAGACAATAGGCCCCAGTCACTGAAGCCTACTCAAATCTTTGTAAAATCATTGAAAGGATTCCAAGCCCTACCTGATGATTTGAGTAGAAAAATTAGGGAGTTGATAAAGAGCTTTGATGACTAGAATGATACATTTTTGCTAGACATTATTGATGCACAAGGAAATGTTAAGACATTGGAACAGTGGTAGGATGGAGCAGAAGAAGTTATCAATGCACAAATCAAATCGATTTGTGATGATTCAAACTATGATTTGCTGGTAAATAGTATGGATAAGATAATTAACACCAACACATTCTTAGAGTTTTTGAAAGGGAAGCCAATCGGGTTGCAATGAAGTACAAACCTTACAATATTAAGGTGAATGAGGTGGTGAATTTTTCCTGGCCAATTGATGAATAGTATTAGAGATGGGTGGATAAGTACTTGACCGAAGAGGAGTAAAATAGTGTCCATTACTGGCAATTAACAGCTCAGCGGTTATAGTTATAACTGATTATGGTTTTGTCTCCGTGGTGACTCTTTGGCACAGGTTTTGAGGTTTTCCAAGGCAGCGACTATTCTTTAATGAGTGGAATTTAACAAGAAGATGCTCCGGGACTTGGTGGAATGCACTGGAGAATGCTGATAAAAATAAGCAGCTAGCTTACTGAGATTATCTGTCAAACATCTATTTATGGCTTAATAGAGAATAATTTCTAGTTTGTTAATGTTGTTAAGCAAAAGACATTTCTGAAAGGATGCGCCCTTTCACAATTTTGATATATTTATACCTGTTTCATAATGTAAAATAGATATAGGTGGATAGGAGAAAGATACAGTAGACAGTTTGCAAGGAAACTTTCCTTTAAAAGACTCACATGCATGTATGAATTTTGATGAAGTTAATGAAGATGTCTGAAATTGTGGCTTAATCTTGGTATCAGCTGTTTGTTGAATTATACAGTTATCTGGTTGTCTCCATTTTGATTCTTTTCTATTGTTTAAATTGATATATCAAGCATATATATATATATATATAGATTTTGTTTTCCGATACACATTTGTTGTATTTGTGTGATGTGATTATTTGGTTCTTTCAAGTAAAGATTAAACCCTTCTAGTCAATCACAGTAACTGAAGAGTATTAATTGGATCAATAAGAAGAATCACATAGCTAGGATTGTCATTCTATCTCCAGTAGAGTTTGTCAGTCATTTACTTGCACATTTATACAAGTTATAAACTACATCTATGTGCCAAACACTTTGAATTATTGCCATCATAGATTACACTTTTATAGATCTTCATTAGACTCCATACACCCAACAAGGCAGTGGTCTCACGCTTTCATCTTTTGGTTTATCCATTTTATTTTTTACATCTGTTAACTGAACATATTCTAATATAATTCAAATATAATTAAAATTAAAAACATCATAAATTAATTATGTAACCACATAAGTCAAATATAATTCTATCAAGAAATTAATATCAAATAGATAATACAATCACATAACTCATACATTTCAATGTCATTGATCTTCTTCTTCATCCAACTCTTTGTCTGTATCATCCAATCCGGATTCAACATTGTAAGGATTGGTCATATCATCATCATCGTCATTGATATTAGTTTTGATAATGTCATCATCCACACAAATATCATCTTCATGAACATTAACTCCTACATCATCATGATCTAGTTCCTCCTCTTCAACATCGTCATCAGGCATATCATCAACTAACTGTTGATCCTGATCATCATCTACATCATCTTTTATTTCTTCAGTATCTTCTTCTTCCACCATATTATACTTTATCGGCCTTCCTTTTGGATCATGTCTAACAACATATGACCAACCCGCTTTACTTAGAACCTTTGAATAAAATACCTACTCACATTGGCTTGGAAGAACATAGGGCTCATTTCCAGCTCGCTCAAAATACCTTGTATTAACCATGGTAAATCCATTATCATGTTCAATAAGAGTTCTCTCGGGATCATTTTCATTCAATCGTAGCCTGTACCATAGGACAACGAAGATAACTAATTTGAAGGATTTAAAGTCACACTCAAGTATATCATCCAAAATCCCATAGTATTGATTTTCTGAGACTTCTGGATGTATGTCGCTTCTAGATGAAACATTAGTCACCTGGAAGATTGCAGTTATCCCATAACCACAATTTTTCTTTGTGTCATCCAACTTTTTGATTCAAAATTTACGACCATTGCACCACATAGCCTTGTGGTGTTTCACCTGCAATATGTCAAACATGTAAAACTTATTGCAATATCGTCAGTTGATAAACATATTTATTCTTGGCCAAATGTATGCAAAGAAAAAAATCTCAACATATATATACATCAATATAATTAAAAATAATTAAATAATATGGGTGATTAATATATTTATACATACATGTTTATCTCTTCAACCATATGCTAAATCAATTTTCCTTGGTGTAACATTGGAATCTCCATTACGATGAGCTTCTTTAACCAATGAAGCCACACCTTCCCATGTTAATGTGTGACCAGATTGTTGACATCATTCAATCCATACCGTCATCCAATAGAGATTGTTTGCGAGGTACAAATATAGTGCATCCCACTCTCGACCAACTGCATCAAAAAAAAATGAAATTCACAAATGATGTATAATTAGTTAATTACCATGGTATATGACCTTAATTTATAATTGATGAATATTGAAGATTAATAATTAAATAAGTACAATATACATAAAAAACAAATGTAAAATGTATTCTAATTAATCTCCATGATCATCTTATAATTACCTATCACTTTCCTCAATATACCTTTCCCCATCAAGTACTCCCCTTCGAATTTGTTAATGGAGATGGGATCCCAAATGGGATCTACATGGATCTTTGCTGCAGACTTAGGAAGATATTCAGTAATGTACAATATGGTCTAGTATACCATGTATCCCTCCACCATAGAACCCTCGGGATGTGCTCTTTGTCTAATCAAAGCCTTCAAAAATTTCAATTGCCTCTCAACCATCCACATTGACCTTGTGTGTACAGGTCCACACAATTCAATCTCCTCAACTTGGTGTATGAGGTAGTGTTCTTGTGCATTGAAAAATGTCGAAGGTAGACACTTTTTCATTTCACACATTGGACAAGGAATTTTTCTCTTCCAATAATTTATATCTTCTTTATGGATTGCTTTAGATGATAGCCATCTACAAGTGATTCAAGGCACAAATATATTAATGAGATTTAACAAAAATATACAACGAATTGAAAAAATATCGCTACTTACCTCATGTATTTTCCAAGATCATAAATAACTTGCTTGACATTGTTGTCAAAGTTGTTTGGGAGAGATAGAGGTAGAATGTACTGCAACAATTATAAAATGATCTTTTCATTATTTTCCCAAAAGTAGTAAACATAATACACTGAAAAGTACATGCAGTATACAAATATATATATAATATACCAAAATAATTACTTTAATGAAGGTATGCCAGTCATGCATTTTCATTCCTGACCCAAATTCACCTTTCTTTGTTATAATATTGTTTATGTTTGCAACAAATCCTGTGGGAAATCGAATTTTTCATATGACTTCTTTTATAGCATTTCTTTGCTGCTCCATTAATAACTAAGGAAGGGCACTTATATTAATTTGGTCTCCATCACTATTTAATTGAATGACATTTTTTATTGCATGATTGGCTTCCTGAATGTCACTACAAATTTTGACAATTTTTTCTTTGTCATGTCTTCCATCCAATATTTTCCATAACATTTCTATCATATTCTTTCTGATATGCATTGTATCAAACAAATAAACAATTTGTAGCTGCTCATAGTAGGGCAACCTATTAAATTGTCTAGGATAACTTTTCAGTCCCTTTGGAAGCTGACCATTAATGCCTTGACGACCTTCATGAAGCATATAAGTTAAACAAATTAACAATGACAATCATTGTCAATTACAACATGAGTAAACACAACACAATATAAAAATATAAATTCAAAACATATCATATATGATAGATAAACAATTTGATCCGATGTATAACCTTGACGATTAATTCTATTATATTCCAACTTCCATAGGCGAGGTGTCATTCTTCGTGGTTTTGATGTAGTCTCTTCTTTCCCATTGAAAATATGTTTTTCAATAGTTCTATACTTATGATTTCTATGGAGGAAGTGCCTATACTCATCAAAGACCTGCTTTCCTAAACTTGTTGAATGACGAGATTTCATCTTTGGACATGCAAATTTTCCCTTTGTTTGAAGACCTGCAAATTATCATATATAATTGCATTAAATATGTCAATTTTTATAATTATATATAATGAATAGATTATTTAAAAAACATGCATGATATCTACTTCATAAAATTAAATATCATTAAAATCATACAATCGAACGTTATAACATACCAGAAAAATGTGTTAGCCCTGGGGCATCATGAATTGTCCATATAAGCATTGCATGGAATTCAAATTGTCTTTGTCCTATTGGTATAGATACGTTATACATAGTCATGCCATTCCATAAATTTAGTAACTCGTCGATAAGAGGCTCAATATATACATTCATATCTTTAACTTGGTACTTACCTAGTTGAATGAACATAAACATTACATAATTATTATAACCATTTTATTGCAATATATATAAATTCATGTACATTACTATTAAATGAAAAAACATATAAGTCATTATGCAACAAATAAGACAAATGAGATGCTACTACGTTAAAGAAAATTGATGTAAAAAAATACCTGGAACAATCATTGCCAACATTATGTTCTCCCTCTTTATTGACATCCATGGAGGAATGTTATTGTTGATAACAAAAATAGGTCACACCGAGTAAATAGATCTTAGCTCTCCAAATGGATTGACACCATCCACTGCCAATGAAAGCCTGAGATTATGAGGTTCTTCTTTAAAGTGTGGCCATTTTTCCTCCATGTCCCTAAGTGCAGAACCATCCACAGGCATTCAAAGAATGTCATCTCCACTTCTATTTCGTGTATGGTAATCCATAAATTGCGCTAAGCTTTCGCACCTAAATAATTGTTGCATACATGGAATAATGGGAATATAACGAAGAACCTTGCAAGGCACCTTTTTTGTTAGTTGATCTGTTTGATATCTATTGATATGACATTCTGGGCATTCTATTGCAAATTCATGTTGTTTATGATATATCATTGGGACATGCATCTATTGCTTGATACTCCATTCCAATATCTTTCATAATGCCAAATAAATCTCGGTATGAGCGAGGTAAAATATTTCATGGTGGTAACAAAAATTCACCAATCAATCTACAACAAAAAATAATTTCTTAATATAAAGAATATTAATGGTACATACTTCATCCTTTATTTACTAGCAATGAACTAACAACAATTAAAATGGATGAAAAAAGATGACATATATGACATACCTTAACATCTGTGAGATTACTATGTTGGATAAACCATTCATAACCTTCAAGTTCACCAGTAACAATATAGCAGAGAGAAGAGTTGTTTGGGAGCCTTCATAAAGGGGCTTGTATGCCTTCTCAAGTAAAGGTAAATCATAAACATCATTAAAGTCATCTCGATCAACATGATCAGCTGTGCCACTACATGTGTCATGGATCAATGTATTTGTACCATCATCTTCAATTGTGTTTTCTGGCACATGATCATCTTCTTCCATAAGATCATTAAATTCATCTTCGATATTCACAGCTCCATGTTCCTCCACTTGCAAAACCACATTCTTCGGGCCATGATAATCCATATCATGTGCCCTAGGGTGCCCCACCTTTATAATAATGGCAGACACAAATAAACCATGATCATGATCAAGTGATTTTATATATGTATATCAAATGTTAAAACAATATAAACATTTACAAATTCAATCAATATAAACACATATAATAAACAACTTACCAATGGACAATAACCATGCCCCCCTTCAACGTGACCATGCTTCCTACAATGTTTCTCAGCTGTTGTGATTAAAATTCTTCTCGTCTTTAAGCCCTTGCAATTATTGCAAGGACAATAACATTTCCCATCACCCTTTCTTTTCAATCTAGCCCACAATCTATCAAGTGACTCTTCATTTTTTTCTAGACTAATATTATCTGACATGATTTTTCTTTACCAAGCTTGAATATTTAGATCTTCAAAAAATATCAAACTCACACTCCAATAATTTTTAATCATACACAATTAACAATATATAATAATTATGATATTTTACACCAAAAAAATTCGGCATGCAACCACCCCTGCAAAAGAGAAGATAGTCTGAAGTTTTGACCCAAAAAAATACTTTAAAATGCTAAATCCAGAAATGATTAAATTCTGATTTTACTATGATTTCCAACTATTAGACTCCTAAAATTAGAATATTGAACTTGCACAACAAAATCTGGAAATGAAATTCTCAAAATCCAGCTTGAGTGAAATTATAGGTGACTATGTTCATATAAGGATTTGATAAGTAGTATTGGGTTAGAATATAGATTGATGGTATTGTAAGGCAGTATTATCTGAGATTTTATATGCTATGTGTCTAGAAGATAAACTTGGTTATAAGTAAAAAACAACCAACATCTTTGATATTATCTAGCTATGGCTACCAAATCTATTAAAAATTGATCATTAGGGTTAAAATTGAAACTTTGCAAATATAACCTTTGTCCAAATCCATCAAGAATTTTCCATCAGTTATAAACAATTACCTTATAAAGAACTTGTGAAGTCAGGTCTAAAATCTAGAAATGAAATTCTAAAAATGCACAAGACTAATAATGAAATCTGATGAGATGTGTTCCTTTAAAATAAGATTTTCAAACTTGGAAGTACAAATCTGATTTCACAAATGAATTCTGGAAAAAGACAATGACTACCCTCAACCTGGTGATATCTTCTTGAGTTTCTTCTGATTTTCCCCAAGAAAACCGTCGAGCAAAACACTGTTGCAGTAAATGGTCGAGCTCATTTTTATTTATGTCCGCCACAATTTAACTTTGCATGCAACCACCCCTACAAAAGAGAAGATAGTATGAAGTTAATGACCCCAAAAAACACTTTCAAATGCTAATTCCATAAATTATTAGATTATGATTTTACTATGATTTCCAACTGTTAGACTCCTAAAACCAGAATATTGAACTTGCACAACAAAATATGGAAATGAAATTCTCAAAATGCAGCTAATAGGCCTCAAAAATTAAGGCCTACTCAAGACTTTGTGAAGTCACTGCAAGGTTTCCAGGCCTTACCTGATGATTTCAGCAAGAGTATTAAAGAGTTGGTAAATAGTTTTGATGACTGGAGTGACACATCTTTACCAGATATTGTAGATGCCCAAGGAAATGTTAGATCACTACAGTAATGGCAAGACAGGGTAGATGAAATCATCAATGCACAAATCAAACTGATTTGTGATGACTTAGACTATTACATGCTGATGAGTAGTATGGATAAAATCATTAACACTAGCACATTTTTGGAATCTTTTGAAAGGGAGGCGAATCAAGTAGCAGTAAAGTATACACCTTACAATTGCAAGGTAAATGAAGTGGTAAATTGTAATTGGCCAACGGATGAGGAATATCAAGGATGGGTAGAAAAGTACTTAACTGAACAAGAATAGGACAAAGTCTACAACCGACAGTTAATAGCTCAACGATTATGGTTATAACAAATTTTGGCTATGTCTTGGTGGCAGTTTTGGTGCAAGTTTTTGAAGTTTGGCAAATGCAATAGTTATTCTCTAGTGGACGGGATGAACAATACGATTCTCCAGAGACTCAGCTATTGTAACCAATTTTTGAAATGTCATACGGCGGTCCAAGTGACCAGTGATAGGTGTATTTCTGGTCCGATGCTTGTTGCTCCTTCATTTTCCCTATAAGAAGGATTTCAGGACCAGAAATATGGGTTAGCAAGTTAGATATCTTTAGGTCGAGTCTAACTGAAATTGCAGAGCGAATTTGTAAAGAGCCTGATATTATAGTGAAGATACTATTCTTAGGTTTGGTGTCATTCTATTGTAGGTTTTAGTTTCATGGGTACTTAATTTTCAAGACAGTACTAGCATCTGAATGAAAATTACTCATTTCAAGGTCATGTATCTCCATTGTATGAATATATTATTATCTTGAATAAAATGATCAAGGGTTATTCTATTCATCTCACTATTATGGTGTGTGTAATTCTCATTTTAGATTTAATTCAGTGAATTAATTAAAATGCTTGAGTGAGGTTATAGGTGACTATTTTCCTATAAGAATTTGATAAGTAGTATTGGGTTAGAATATAGATTGATGATATTGTAAGGCAGTATTATCTGAGATTTAATATGCTATGTGTCTAGAAGATAAACTTGGTTATAAGTAAAAAAACAACCAACATCTTTGATATTATCTAGCTATGGCTCCCAAATCTATTGAAAATTGATCATTAGGGTTAAAATTGAAACCTTACAAATATAATCTTTGTCCAAATCCATCAAGAATTTTCCATCAGTTATAAACAATTCCCTTATAAAGAATTTGTGAACTCGAGTCTAAAATCTGGAAATGAAATTCTAAAAATGCACAAGACTAAAAATGAAATCTGATGAGATGTTGCTTTAAAATATGATTTACAAACCTGGAAGTACAAATCTGACTTCACAAATGAATTTTGGAAAAAGACAATGACTACCCTCAACCTGGCGATATCTTCTTGAGTTTCTTCTGATTTTCCCCAAGAAAACCGTCGAGCAAAACACTGTTGCAGTAAATAGTCGAGCTCATTTTTATTTATGTCCGCCACAATTTAACTTTGCATGCAACCACCCCTACAAAAGAGAAGATAGTATGAAGTTAATGACCCCAAAAACACTTTAAAATGCTAATTCCATAAATTATTAAATTCTGATTTTACTATGATTTCCAACTATTAGACTCCTAAAATCAGAATATTGAACTTGCACAACAAAATCTGGAAATGAAATTCTCAAAATGCAGCTAATAGGGCTCAACAATTAAGGCCTACTCAAGACTTTGTGAAGCCACCACAAGGTTTCCAGGCCTTACCTGATGATTCCAGTAGGAGGATTAAAGAGTTGGTAAAGAGTTTTGATGACTGGAGTGACACATCTTTACCAGATATTGTAGATGCCCAAGGAAATGTTAGATCACTACAACAATGATAGGATAGGGTAGATAAAATCATCAATGCACAAATCAAATTGATTTGTGATGACTCAGATTATGACATGCTAATGAGTAGTATGGATAAAATCATTAACACTAGCACATTTTTGGAATCGTTTGAAAGGGAGGCGAATCATGTAGCAGCAAAGTATACACCTTACAATGCCAAGGTAAATGAGGTGGTAAATTTTAATTGGCCAATGGATGAGGAATATCAAGGATGGGTAGAAAAGTACTTAACTGAACAATAATAGGACAAAGTCTACAATCGACAGTTAACAACTCAATGGTTATGGTAATGACAAATTTTGGCTATGTTTTGGTGGCAGTTTTGGTGCAAGTTTTCAAAGTTTGGCAAATGCAATAGTTATTCTCCAGTGGACGGGATGAAAAAGATGATTCTCCAGAGACTCAGCTATTGTAACCAATTTTTCAAATGTCATAAGGCGGTCCAAGTGACCAGTGATAGGTGTATTTCTTGTTCGATGCTTGTTGCTCCTTCATTTTCCCTATAAGAAGGATTTCAGGACCAGAAATACGGGTTAGCAAGTTAGATATCTTTAGGTCGAGTCTAACAAAAGTTGTAGAGTGAATTTGTAAAGAGTTTGATATTATAGTGAAGACACTATTCTTAGCTTTGGTGTCATTTTGTTGTAGGTTTTAGTTTCATTGGTACTTAATTTTCAAGACAGTACTAGCATCTGAATGAAAATTACTCATTTCAAAGTCATGTATCTCCATTGAATGAATATATTATTATCTTGAATAAAATGATGAAGGGTTATTTTGTTCATCTCACTGTTATGGTGTGTGTAATTCTCATTTTAGCTTTAATTCAAGGAATTAATTAAAATGCTTGAGTGAGGTTATAGGTGGCTATGTTCATATAAGGATTTGATAAGTAGTATTGGGTTAGAATATAGATTGATGGTATTGTAAGGCAGTATTATCAGAGATTTTATATGCTATGTGTCTAGAAGATAAACTTGGTTATAAGTAAAAACAACCAACATCTTTGATATTATCTAGCTATGGCTACCAAATCTATTAAAAATTGATCACTAGGGTTAAAATTGAAAATTTGCAAATATAATCTTTGTCCAAATCTATCAAGAATTTTCCATCAGTTATAAACAATTCCCTTATAAAGAACTTGTGAAATCATGTCTAAAATCTACAAATGAAATTTTGAAAATGCACAAGACTAATAATGAAATATGATGAGATGTGTTGCTTTAAAATAAGATTCAAACTTGGAGGTCCAAATCTGATTTCACAAATGAATTCTGGAAAAAGACAATGACTACCCTCAACCTGGCGATATCTTCTTGAGTTTCTTCTGATTTTCCCCAAGAAAACCGTCGAGAAAAACACTGTTGCAGTAAATGGTCGAGCTCATTTTTATTTATGTCCGCCACAATTTAACTTTGCATGCAACCACCCCTACAAAAGAGAATATAGTATGAAGTTAATGACCCCAAAAAACACTTTCAAATGCTAATTCCATAAATTATTATATTTTGATTTTACTATGATTTCCAACTGTTAGACTCCTAAAATCAGAATATTGAACTTGCACAACAAAATATGGAAATGAAATTCTCAAAATGCAGCTAATAGGCCTCAACAATTAAGGCCTACTCAAGACTTTGTGAAGTCACTGCAAGGTTTCCAGGCCTTACCTGATGATTTCAGCAGGAGGATTAAAGAGTTGGTAAAGAGTTTTGATGACTGGAGTGACACATCTTTACCAGATATTGTAGATGCCCAAGGAAATGTTAGATCACTGTAGCAATGGCAGGAAACGGTGGCTGAAATCATCAATGCACAAATCAAATTGATTTGTGATGACTCAAATTATGACATGCTGATGAGTAGTATGGATAAAATCATTAACACTAGCACATTTTTGGAATCTTTTGAAAGGGAGGCGAATCAAGTAGCACTAAAGTATACACCTTACAATGCCAAAATAAATGAGGTGATAAATTTTAATTGGCCAATGGATGAGGAATATCAAGGATGGGTAGAAAAATACTTAACTGAACAAGAATAGGACAAAGTCTACAACCAGTAGTTAACAACTCAACAGTTATGGATATAACAAATTGGCTATGTTTTGGTGGCAGTTTTGGTGCAAGTTTTCAAAGTTTGGCAAATGCAATAGTTATTCTCCAGTGGACGGGATGAACAAGATGATTCTCCAGAGACTCAGCTATTGTAACCAATTTTTCAAATGTCATAAGGCGGTCCAAGTGACCAGTGACAGGTGTATTTCTTGTTCGATGCTTGTTGCTCCTTCATTTTCCCTATAAGAAGGATTTCAGGACCAGAAATACTGGTTAGCAAGTTAGATATCTTTAGGTCGAGTCTAACTGAAGTTGCAGAGCGAATTTGTAAAGAGCCTGATATTATAGTGAAGATACTATTCTTAGGTTTGTTGTCATTCTGTTGTAGGTTTTAGTTTCATGGGTACTTAATTTTCAAGACAGTACTAGCATCTGAATGAAAATTACTCATTTCAAGGTCATGTATCTCCATTGTATGAATATATTATTATCTTGAATAAAATGATCAAGGGTTATTCTATTCATCTCACTGTTATGGTGTGTGTAATTCTCATTTTGGCTTTAATTCAAGGAATTAATTAAAATGCTTGAGTGAGGTTATAGGTGACTATGTTCATATAAGGATCTGATAAGTAGTATTGGGTTAGAATATAGATTGATGGTATTGTAAGGCAGTATTATCTGAGATTTTATATGCTATGTGTCTAGAAGATAAACTTGGTTATAAGTAAAAAAACAACCAACATCTTTGATATTATCTAGCTATGGCTCCCAAATCTATTGAAAATTGATCATTAGGGTTAAAATTGAAACCTTACAAATATAATCTTTGTCCAAATCCATCAAGAATTTTCCATCAGTTATAAACAATTCCCTTATAAAGAATTTGTGAACTCGAGTCTAAAATCTGGAAATGAAATTCTAAAAATGCACAAGACTAAAAATGAAATCTGATGAGATGTTGCTTTAAAATATGATTTACAAACCTGGAAGTAAAAATCTGACTTCGCAAATGAATTTTGGAAAAAGACAATGACTACCCTCAACCTGGCGATATCTTCTTGAGTTTCTTCTTATTTTCCCCAAGAAAATCGTCGAGCAAAACACTGTCCCAATAAATAGTCAAGCTCATTTCAAAATATGCCTGCCACAATTTAACTTTGCAGGTCCGTCGAAATTTCGGAGAAATATCTTCGCAAAATGAAGACGACAAAATGGTTCGTCAAAATTTTGATGAACATCGGGGATAAAAATTTTAAAAAATGAAAATTCACACAAGTGCCCGACTATACATCTGATTATATAGCTTTCGTCAAAAGGTTTCGTCAGAAATTGGGGTCAAATGAGTTAGTGACTCCTCAACGCCGAACTGTGTGCCTCCATCCTTCTCTCCCCTCTCTCTTTTTATCTTTCTTTTGTCTACAACAATCCATTTTTCTCCTTCAACTCTCTTTCATCCTGATGATGGATCATGTAGAATGATTTGAAACGTTGATTTGAAAAATTAAAACACAATGAAATCTAGAAATTTTATCAGCTTTTTGAGATTTTTCAATCAAAAGAACTATTTTATTGACTTACTAGTTCTTGATGCAATAAGGGATCTATAGAAAATGACTTGCATTATTAATATTGTTCCAAAAAGTTATTAGTTAGTTAAATTTCTTGTGTAATATTTTATAATATAATGTTATTTTTATTTTTGATTTAATATTGTATTAGCATTAAAAGCACATGTAGTGTCCATGGGCCCTTGATCTACTAGTGAAGTTGAAAGGTTTAAAGTGAGCCCACCAGGGATCAAGTCTTGCTAAGTGCTAAGACTCGACGCCTAAAAAGGGATGAGGTCAAGATCATGCCCCAAGCGAATTTTGGTGGAATGGATACCCCTTAGTCCTTGGCTCTAAGCTAAAGGGGACCCCCTTGTGGGTATCTCCAAATTTTTTTTAAAAAGTACATGTAGTTGTTGAAGGTTGTATTTTAATTGAAAACATATTATTGTATTATATTGTTAAAAGCTATAATTGTTGGGATATAAACATGAGAACGCTTTAACATGCTCACATTTCAAAGAAGCCAAACTAGCTCTCTCTCTTTCTCTTCACATCTTTCTCTACTTGCTTATATAGCTCACACTCTCCCTCTTCCTTAGACTATATACAAAAATAATAAAAATTTATTTACATATGTACATTTACTTTCTTATACTTTAAATTATATTTCATGTATATAATTTCATAATGTTTGAGAATGATTTCAAATATCTAAGAGTTATAATGTGCAAATTTTAGGTTTTGGAAGATCTTATAATTTTTCAAATTTAATCAAATTTCAATAATCAACAGGCTCTTATCATCGTGCAAGGGAAATTTTGTAACTATTCAAAAGCATCATCAAGCCTCTCCTTAGATATCTCTCTCTATATATCTCTCTTTTCCTACCTATCTCTCTCCCTCCCTCCTTCCCTCTTTAATTATCTCTATCTCACCTTTATCTTTCTTCCCCTATATTTCTTCCCTATTTCATTTGTTATAATATTATATAT
The DNA here is from genome assembly GCA_007115665.2 of Sequoiadendron giganteum. Classification (NCBI taxonomy): domain Eukaryota; kingdom Viridiplantae; phylum Streptophyta; class Pinopsida; order Cupressales; family Cupressaceae; genus Sequoiadendron; species Sequoiadendron giganteum. The sequence continues at coordinate 275,332,788 of CM021104.1, read as the reverse complement.
TACTAGCAACTAATCCATGGGTTTAATGGTCATGCCCTGATTACAATAAAACCATGTTAAGAATGGGTGATTTTCTCATATTTAAATGTAGAAGATAATAGAAAATGTATGTGCTTTTTAAATTGATTATTTGTAAGATAGAAATTATTACAATGATTTTATAATTTTTACAATAAATTTATTAAAAATTTGTGTGTGATTTATATATGTATATTAAATTAATCAAATTTTTTATTTATTTTTATATAATCTTGTATAGAGAAAAATATAATTCTTATTGTAAAATAGAAAAACTAAAATAAACTTCATGTAAAAACTAAATACTTCAGGAATGATTCCATGCATATCATTATAACCAAACAAACCAAAGTCCAAGAAGAAGTGAATCTTTGAAAATACTAATTATTTACCAAATTTTGTCTATTTGCAAATGATAACATAAATAATTTATCTTATTACCGTATTAATAGTTAAAACTATCATCTTCCTAGTCAAGACTTGTGGAAGATTTATAGAACACAATTCTTTTATCAAGTTTTGTTTTTGTAAATGTTCTATGGGAAGAACCCTCTCTCTTCCTTTGCAAATACCCAATCAATTATTTTCCTTGTTAGAAATTTCCAACCATGCATTGAGCTTCAGAACAATTATCAAACTTTTTAGAATCAATTGAACAATTGTATGTACTATTTACAAAGAAAAGTACATGCCTACACTACATAGAATAGATATACATGCCAATTGATAAAATTACTAGTATTTGTAAAAGATTTAAGATTAATAACTGTATTTGAGAATGGTGATTGGTATTTGAAACACTATATATATATTTTTTATTTTATTTTATAAAAAGGGGGTAAAAACTTTATTGAAATAGGAAGATTAACAGTACATTAAGAAAGAGGGAGCCCATTAGCTCCCACAAGGGAAAACCCAGAACATCAAGCACCAACAAGACCACCAGCCCACCAACCAACAACAACTTATCCCTCCATATCATCCACAGTGACCCTCTCAAGTTCAAGAACATACTCAGGAGATAACTGACTCCACCCTTCAATCCTCCAATCATCCTCATGCTCAGAAGCCCACTTGGCCAAACAATCAGCCACCCTAGATTCCACTCAAGCAGAATATGCACAAAAGAAACCACTTCCAAAGTAGAGCACCTCTACAAAATCTATCTAACCACCAACGCAATCTACCAATTAACATCAACAACCCTTTTCCCAAGCAACAAATTCACAATAATCTGTGAATTAGATTCATAGATAAACTTATGCCAACCCAAGGTGAAAACATGCTCAATAGCCCAAAGAATCACTAGCCCTTCCATAAGGTTGTTAGAATTCCACCCCTTATGGATGGAGAAAAGAAAAATGACTGAACCATTTCCATCTCTACCAATTCCACCAATACTAGCAAGCCCTAGGTTGCCTCTAGATGAACTGTCAGTATTAATCTTCAGAAACCCCATCGGAGGGGGCATCCATCTGCCAACCCTTTGAACCTTCTTTTTCGCTCTCCTCCATCTTCTAACATAGGCAGAGATTGGAGTCAACCCCTGCACCCCCAATCTATTCACAATCTCATCATCGCTTCTTTCCAATGGAAGGGCCACTTCACATTTGGCTTCCACAGTCTCCTAGATCATACCAATAATTTTGTGCCAAACCTGTTGAGCCATCATCTTTTGTCCCTGAAATATCCTACGATTCCTTTCCAACCAAATTTTCCAAAGGATGAAGGTAGGACCAATGCACCACAAAATCTGGAGAAAAGAGGCCTGGGAGGGGGGCCTTCCCAGATTACTCTAGAACTCCACAAGAGAAGACACATGAACACACAGATGTTTCCAAACACCCCACCACCAATGCCAGAGCAACATAGAATAAGAACACTAGAAAAATAAATGGGGAGAATCCTCCTCACTGCAACCACACAACACACACATAGAGGGGCACTGGAATCCCTGCTTACAGAGATTATCCCAAGTCAAACATCTATTCCAAGCCAGAGTCCAAACAAAACAATTACACTTGGGCCATGAAAACTTGTTCCACACATGTTTCCACCAAGGGACCTCCACCCCCCCAAACTTATGAGAAAGAAACTCCTGATAGCCACTAGCCACGGTAAACACACCCTTAGGGTTCGGGCTCCAAGCTAGAATATCCTTTTCCTTAAGGGAGTTGCATTGTCTAGCAGCCAAGATATTCTGAAGCATAATACCATCCTCCTTCAACCTGGGAATAGGCCATTCACTAGGGTCCTTCCACCTGGCCACCTCCACTTGTCCACCAGGGTCAAATTTCTTAAAATCACTCACTCTAGACCAGCTAGCCTCCAAAAAGCATTAAGACAGACCCACCAAATTAGGGTACTGACGTGGGATGCGTGTGTAACCATCCCAAGAATCTGACCAAAACATAGCCTCATCCCCCTTATTACAAATCCAGAACATTCCCTCCTTGATAAGCGCAACCCCTTTCTTAAGTGTTCCCCAAACCACCAAGCCTTTCCCTTCCAGAGGAAACCTAGGAAGCTCCTCCTTACCAATCCCCGAAAGATACTTGTGGGATAAGATCCTAGCCCAGCTATGATCTTGCTCCACACACCACCTCCAATAAAGCTTAGTAGCCAATGCCAACCCAGACCAAGTTGCCTTCCACAAACAATAACCTCCCACCTGCCTTGGGCTACAAACAACATCCCACTTAACCAGGCTCCATTTAGATGAGGACAAGCTACCCACCCATAAGAATTGTCGAGCCAGTGAGTCCATATCCTTCACAAACCCAGAAGGAGCCACCTATGACATGCACCTATAAATAGGAAGAGCCTGAACCACAGATTTCAGTAATAGAACACAGCCGGAAAAGGACAACCATCGATGAGTCCAATGGCTAACCTTCGCATGAAAATTATCCAAGATATTTTGCCAAGATTCTCTGGGGAATCTACCGACAGAGATAGGAATACCCAAATAAGTTAAAGGGAGAGAACCAATCTGGAACTTCAAGATACGAGCAATCTTGTGCTGAATAGGCAACAAAGTATTAAAGAAGAAAATGGAGGATTTGTCTTCATTAATCCTTTGGCTAGGAGCAGCAAGATATATATCTAAGGACTTGCACATATTTGAAGCTTCTTTGATCCTAGCCAGACCCATCAGAGCCGTCTCATCCACAAATTTCAAGTGTGATTGCGGAGGCCAGTCGTTTCCCCATTTCCACCCCTCAATCAAACCCAGCTCCACATTACGTTTCACAAGTTTGCCCAAACCTTCTGCTAGAAGAATAAATAAGTAAGGAGAGAGAGGATCCCCTTGATGAAGACCCCTAGAAGCACTAAAGAGAGTGGTAGGATGCCCATTAATCAACACCGAGAATGAAGTGGAGGTAACAGAACTCATCACCCACTGGATCCATTCCGCAGCAAATCCAAAGGTAGTCAGAATTTTTTGCAAAAAGGACCACCGCACTCTATCATAAGCCTTCGCCATGTCAAGCTTGATGAACATAGCCTGTTCTTTCGAGGAATCCATCAAATGAATGGTCTCTGTAGCAATAATCACCCCATCCAAAATTTGGCGATCCTCCACAAAACCACTTTACTCCTCAGAGATAAGCCGACTAAGCCATCGCTTCAACCTTTCCGCTATCAGCTTGGAAATAATTTTATACACCACATTACAAAGAGAAATGGGCTGAAATTGATTCAGACGATCAGCCTCCTCACATTTGGGAATGAGTGCCAGGAAAGTAGAGTTTAAAGCCCGAAGCATCTGCTTGTTATTCTGAGACTCACGCACCACTGCCAGTAGGTCCAACTTAATGATGTCCCAGAATTCTTGATAAAATTCAGCTGGAAATCCATCAGGACCTATGGATTTTCCTTTCTTCATCTGAAAAACAATACCCTCTAATTCCTCCAACGAGATATCTTGCAGAAGATACTCATTCATCTCCCTAGTGACCAAAGAGGGAATACAAGACAAAACTTGGTTTTTTTCCTCCGAGACATCCTGAGAGTCTTCATGAAATAAAGAGGCATAGAACTTCCAAGCTTCTCTAGAAATATCTTGCCAAGACGATAGATGCTCACCCCTACCATTCACCAAAACGGGCATAGATTTTCCATGTCTCCTAGCCTTTATCGAGTTGAAGAAAAAGGCAGTGTTTTTGTCCCCCTCCTACAACCATTCAACTCTAGCCTTCTGCTTCCAAAAAATTTCCTCACATAGCTCCCACTCCTCCAAATCTCTCTAAGCCCAGGCTTCCTCCCTGAGTAAATCCTCAGAAATACCACACTCCCTTATCTCGCAAGTGATGAAAAATATTTCCAAAGTACTACGTATTCCACCTTTTAAGTTGATATTTTACAAATTACAACAACTTAGAAAAGGAATACATGGCAGTGCCAAAAGCAGGTCTTCCCCTTCTCCACTAATCCGCCATATGCACCTGCAAGGAGGAATCTCTTAACCACATAAGTTGGAACTTGAAAGAAGGGGACCGAGCCACCCTAGCAAAAGAAGCTGAAAACTTAATAGGCTAGTGATCTGAGCCCCGCCAGTCCATAATCTTAGAGTTAGAAGACAACCCTTCGCCAACCCAGAAACAGGACACCAAAAAATGATCAAGTCTCTCAGCAATACAATTCTCCCCTAATCTCCTATTGTTCCAAGTAAACTTCCCATTCTGAGGTTTAATGTCAACCAGGTTCAAAGCAGAGATGCTATCATGAAAAAGGAAGGCTGAGGGATCCAGTCTCGCGACACCACCCATCTTCTCATATGTCTCAATAATAGCATTGAAATCCCCAATAGCAATCCAAGGGAACAAAATAGCTAGGCTCCGAACATAACTAATATGGGACCACAATAACTTCTTACCAGGGAAATTGGTAGGCACGTAAATGTTTGAGAGAAGAATAGTTTCCCCCAATTCCAAATTTGAGACAACCACAGAGATGGAAGACTTGGAGGACACCCACCAAAGAGGACGAATATTTAATGGATTCCACAAGAAAGCCACCCACCTGTATTACCATGAGCCCCAATACACTAACAACAGCTGCACATCCACAACTTAGGCACCACACCCAACATACCTTCAACTGATAAATTAGTTTCTTGAAGGAAAAGAACATTAGGAGAATGAGAACGCACCAAATCTCGAACAACTTTTTGTCGAGGGCCACTGTCCAAGCCCCTTACATTCTAGGAGAGGACATTCATTTTGGAGGGATATAGAAATGTGAATCGAGAGTCTTTACAGACCCAGCCTCCACTAGAGCCTCACCCATCAACTTTAATTTCTCCAAATCCTTCTTTCTCCTCGCTTTAGAAAATCTCTCCACCACCCCTTTCTTTAGGTCCTTCTGAAGAATTCCCGATGAGGAAGAAGCCTTATTACCTTTCACCAAGCCTGCTCCCGCTTTCTCCAATGGGCTGGAGAGCCCCCCTTCCCCCAGCTTTGCCTCAATTGTTGGCTCCACCCTCTCATGAACCACCATACTCAGGACTGGTTCCAACTGAATAGCCCCAATCTCCTGAGAATATTGGATGCACTCTGGGAAAATGCCTTCCTGAACTCCATTTGAAACACCTTGATCCATAATCAACAATCCCGGATTTATGTCCTAATGACCAAGATCATCAAGCACCTCAAATCTATTACAGGAGTCTCCATCCTCTCGATCCTTAATTGTCCTCTTATGGCCCCGGTTCCTATTAGGAGCCTTGGATGAGAAAAAACCTTCAGCATCCATAGCCTCACCCGACAATGGCTCCTATCCCTTGTCAACCTTTGAGGGATTGCGGGAAGGTTGAGTTGTCGGCTTCTCTGGAGATTTAAACTTTGAGCATCTTCTCTGCAAATGCCCATATTCATGACAGAGACGACAACGAAAAGGAAAAGTCTCGTAGTCAAGCTGCTGCACCCAAGAGCATGAACCCGCCCGTATTTCCAAAGAATCTGGGATAGGGTTATTTAAATCCATTTCAACACAAATACAAGAAAAATTCATTACCTTTCTATCGTGAGCTTATTGAGACACACCTACCGATTTTCCAAGCAATGAGGCAACTCGATGCAAAATTTCATTGCACCAAACTTCTATTGGAAATCTAGGGAGGCAAACCCAAACCGACACTCGATTCGGTAGCTCCTCTAAAGGATCAAACCCCGCATGCCATGGCTTAATTAATAGACCAGCCTAGTTGTGGAAGTAAGGTCCACCTTCAAAAACTCTATTGCAATCCACCATGCAATTAAAATTCACCATGAAGTAGTTGTTTCCTAATAACATTATTTCCATTTCACCCTCTAGGGACCAACAATGATGAGCCCATGATTCCAGAAATTGGAGCGAAACCCTCATTACCCAAAATTTGCAGAGCAAAGCATGTCTTGAGAAATACTCGATATCCTTCGCAATTGATTCAGGTTGAATAACCAACACCAGCCTTTCCTTGGATCGTTCAAGGCACCCATTTGTCTTTGGAATACGAGAATTTCCAACATGAACAAACCCATCATTACTTGGGTCATTTGAAAATAAACTATTAATAAAAAATTTTAGAGGACGATTTGGAGGCGAAGCCCCAAAAGTAGCATGAACATCCAAAGGGGATTTGACCCTTGATGACTCCCCCTGAGCCATGCAAACACAAGTCCCAAAACCTTGTGAAGAAAATTAAAAAACCCCACCCGCGGATCCCGCACTAAGAATGGATCCGACCAAAGGAGAGCCAAATCCCCTTCAAGAGTGGCGGCCAACAAAGGGAGCACCTACAGCAAGGAGACTCCACCAAAAAGAAAACTTTTTCCGCAGCCAGAACCCCCACTCCAAGAGGAGAGCACACCGGGAGATAGACTCCACCCTTACCACCCAAACAAACACCACCCGCAAGAGAGCAATGCACAGACGCGAGGAACAGTCAAGGAAGGAGCATGCAAAGAGGGCAGAGCCCTCATGCATGTCGCGACCTCTCGCAAGGAACCGTAGCCCGCAGCACCAATGCCATGCCTTTCCCATTTGAAACATTATATTAATTCTTAAAAAATACTATAATAAAATAGTTATTATTAGATATTTCCTCATAACTCTGTGGATTTTCTATAATGAATCCTTCTATTTAATAACATAAAGCAATTGTAATGTTAATCAAATTTATCTGAAATTTAGATATCCTTAAATGTAAGCAATTAAAAGCTAGACAATACAATAAATATTGAATAATATCAAAAATACTATTACTTATATATACTATAGATACAAACAAATACAATTAAACTTTAGAAAAAATAAATTTGTTATTAAAGATATCAAGTTTCCACAATCCACCTTTTGTTATAGTAATTTTTTTTATTTGATTGTGTTTTTGTTTTTTCATAATGTTTGGAATCACCCTTCATGATTCATCATCAAAGTAAGAGAGAGCTAAAGAGAAAATCCTTAACAACTCCAACTACTTCACTTTGAAACATAGTTACCTCCCATGATACAAACTAGTGCACATTTTCAGTTTTCTTGGGTTAAAATGTCTTCGAATCGAAATGAAATCATGTTCAAGGCTTAAATTTCTAAATTTAAAATTGGATCCCAGATCAGAGTAATTTAGTAAGGGATATGCAAACTAATGATTTATTGAAATGGTGTTGCCTTTAAGCTATGGCAAAGTCGATGCCTTCATTGTATCCTAACAAACTTGCCACATATATTTCCCTTCTGCAGGGATGCATAAGGCACAGAGTCAAAACTACTCTATACCCACCTCATTCTCACATAATCTATACGACCTTTCTACTTACATACCAAAATTGTTATCATATATTCCCAGTGAGCCAATATTAAGTATGCACAAAAAATGTTTGACAAGATGTCTCACATAAACCTAGTTTCATATACTGCAATAATATTAAGAAATGTGCACAACGGATGTTTGGATAAAGTGTTGCAGCTCTTTCATTAGATGCCAGAACAAAATACGGTTGAATTGACTGTACTACTTTGAAGATATGTTCAAAATGGGTTATGCAATGAATCAATGAATCTTTTTAGATAAATGCAGCTTATAGTTGTGATGCCAAATTTGATCACTTTGGTCACTTTCCTCTCTACATATATTAGCTTGGAAGAACTGGAAAGTGGCAAGGAAATTCATGGACAAATAATTAGAAGTGGATATCAATTCAACATCTTTGTTGAAAATGGGTTTACAGAAAATGTCTAGCAAATGGGGTAGCATTACAGAAGTGAGTAAAATGTTTGACAAAATGCTTACCCCCAACATGATATCATTCAGTGTTAGGATTTGCATGGTCAACACTCAGATCAGAATAGTGAATGGTTTCATAACATAGTTAAGACTAAGTTACAAAGCAAAGCTATGGGCTTTTACACCTGATTGAAAAACATGTTAAAAAAAGTCATACTATACAAAATCTTTGAAGGGGTAAGTTTTAGAGTGTGGAGTAAAAAGTTCAATATACTTGACTTAAACACAAACATGTCGGTATTGAAATACAGAGCAACGGGTTAAACTAGGGAGTATGACTCCACATATTTTCATAGAAGCAATCGGGTTACTTGTATTTTCCAAACCACGCCACACGAAAACTATAATATATTGGGTGATTGTATAAATAAGATGAAAGTTTATGAAATAATTTTTTGATTACACAAGCATTTCATACAAAATGAAAGTTTATATTGACGAATTTACCTCTTATATCTGAAGCTTGAAATAATTGATGACATAACATGCCACAGTGAATTACCTTTATCGTCATAGGTTGTTTACGTGCATTTTTTGTTTATATTTAAGTAGCAAGAGTGTTCCCATGCAAATTTAAAACTGTGAGAAAAGGATAATTTAGAATCTCACCTATTTTGGTGGAGCAGCTATTGTTTAGGAATTAAAAATAACCTGTGGAAAAAAAATGGGGGTTGAAAATAAGCAGTGGCTGTATATTGAAAAAGCTATGAGGTGGCTCCATAAATTTATTTCCCTCTTTTTTATTTGCCTCCAATTTTACATTCATAAATGCAAATAAAAAATAATTGCATATTTTTTAAAAGACTGCTTAAAAATAAGCAACAAATTAAAATTCATGGGGCCACCAGCCCCACAAATTACTCCTAAAAAATTTGAGCAGTGGTGCCTAGCCAAAATAAGCTAAGTAGGTGCATGGGGACATGATTTTGTAGAGGGTAGGTGTGTTCTATGTTTCACAATACAACTTTGATTACTTAGCAGTTTCCTACAAATTACTCCTAAAATTTTTGAGCAGTGGCTGCTAGCCAAAATAAGTTAAGTAGCATGGGGACATGATTTTGTAGAGGGTAGGTGTGTTCTATGTTTCACAATACAACTTTGATTACTTAGTAGTTTCCTATGTTGGCTTTGGACATCTAGCAAGCTCACCACAAACAAAGGATAAACATTTCCCACTTACATAGACCCTTCACAATCACACCTTTAACATAATCTCCATTTTGTATAAGAAACATGATATATAGGAAAAGACGGAATAGATATTCTTTTACAATCAATTAGATATATTTATTGTTAAGAAATTTAATTTAATTTTTATTTTATATTATAATTGGATTAATGATTTAGAACACTTGTAATTTTTCTCATTTGTTACAAATATGGATTTATTGTAAAATGATAAGACTCTATAGCGCTTTCATATATCTATTATAAATTATATGGTTAGGATCTATTTGATGCTAGTCTTTTTAATCTTAGCCATCAATCTAATTTTTTTAATCTAGTGCTTCTCACTAAGAAATGTCTATCAAACTAACTAGTCTATTGAATTTTGTGTGTTAGTTAAAATTTAGTATCGTTATTGTAATTACGGTTTAAATCTCTTTTAAATCGCTAAATATGTGGGTTTAGATCATTTACATTTATATAAGGGAGGAGGTCCCCATTTATGACTTTGAGTCACTCTAGCTAGCTAAAAAGATTATTGAGATTTATCGATCAAAAGAATTATTTTATTGACTTACTAGTTCCTAATGAAACAAGAGATCTATAGAAAGAGAATAATGCATTATTAATATTGTTCAAACAAGTTATTAGTTGGTTAAATTTCTTGTGTAATACTTATAATATAATTTTAATTTTTTCTTTTCAATTTTATATTATTGTACTAGATTTAAATGTGTATTTAATTGTTAGTAGTAGTATTTTCATTAAAAACATATTATATTATAATTAATTTTGATGAGTCTTAAGTTTTGATAATTGAAGTGAAGTGATGCCATGCATATACACAACTATTATTAGTTTACTATTGAAGTGATGACATGTAGATACACAATTGTCAAGAATCTAGAAATTTGAAGCTTCAAAAAGTCATGAAGTGTCTCTCAATTTCTAATTGTTTCTCTTTTTCTAAAATTTGAGTCTTATACAAATTTTGTGGTGTACTATAATTCTCTCATATTCAAGACACAATTCCAGTAGAAGAATATTAATATTTGAAGGCAAAATTTCCTTCGTTTTTTAGTTTTTAGGTTTCTAATTGCAATGTTTATTAAAAAAATAAAATTAATGTAATCATGGATGAAGGTTCTAATGAAGGACTATCCAAGGTCATGTACTAGCCTTAATACAAACACACAAATTTTATGTACAATGATAATCAAAACCAATACATTCTTTTGAAAATCAACTTGATTCTATACACAGTTAATAATTATAACTACATCCTTAATCTTTGTCACAATGGAATTACATGTTAGGACTTAAGATTAACTCAAGGAAAGTATTTTAATTGGTGAAAGATGGATTTTTGGCCTAGGATGTTCTTGCATCAAACACCCTTGGAAATTTATTTGTATGAATAATCATGAAAAATAAGGGCCAAGTGATAGAATCACCCTTTATGATGGTAAACCAACCTCAATGCACTCTCAACACATGAATAGGCTTATGGGAGAAACTCAATGTTTCTTTTCCTTCCACCTATATTAGTCTCAAGCAAGGAACTATGACATAATCTAAGTTCCAATTTTTTCCTACACCTACATTTATCCTCAAGCGTTCTTTCATCTTCCATTTGACTCCTCTAGGAATTATTCTCTTATGCCAATCTAATCCCCTTCTTGTACTATTCCTATATTTTTATAGATCCATTCCATTTTCTATTATCCCAAACATAACTACTTCTATCTATCTATTGTCATCCTTTGAAAATATCACAACCACCACATATTCTACTATTCCATATCTACCACAAGATTATATGTCATATTTCCCTTGATATCCATCTTCTTTGCTATTGTGGTCTGAACCAATACATTTTTCCATCTTCCAAACACTTTCATTTTGTTCTCTATCACTATTTTCACTTATTCTTAGAATCATACCTTTTAAAATTTCTTCTTTTCTATCCTACATCTTTTCATTACCTTTTTTTACTTTCATAACTTATTAGATACATTGCTCTTTACTTGTAGACTTTTGTCTTTTCTCACCACATTTCTTTCTTCTACACATTCATCTATTATTACTTCAACTATCTAGTCAATATTTTAGTCTATCATTGATCTTTAACTTCATCTTCACATTATTTACATTCTACATTTTCAAGTTTCATCAACTTTCCACTCTATTTTTCATTTATTTTGAGTGATTGTATCAATCACACCATCTCTTTATCTACTATTAATTCTAGATTATTGTTGTTATTTCAACAATTATAACTTTCCTTACTTTAATATAATTACCCACACTTTTCTCTAACTAAATTATAATATCTCCAATCCTACTTACACCCACATATACTCACTTCTCTTCAATTATATATATTTTTATTTATATTCATTACTAAAAATATACTCACTTCACAATCTCGCCTCGGTGCGAGAATAAAGATAAAGAGGAAGAAAAGATTGATGATGGTTGGGGTGCTCCTCCTGACGTCACTCCAGCCCCCGCTGATGTATGGGGGAAACATCTAGATGATCGGAATCCCCCAGGATCTACTGGCACTGTCTTAGCAGCTTAGGTTTTTTTTTGTCGTTTTTTTTTTGGGCCAGGCCCATATGACATTTGAATTTTTTTGGTTTTGGACTAGTCCCATGTAACTTTCGGGGTGTGCCTTCTTACCACCCACCCTTTTTTTGTGAATTTGTAATTTTATCTTTATTAATATAGATATTTGAAAAATTCATAAAAAAAAATATTGATACCAAATATATTAATCTCATAATTATTTTATTTATCAATTTGCAGAATGTTTTCTAAAACATAACTCTATATTTACCATTCCAAATTCAACTTTCGTGCCCTCATTTATTATTCTAATTAAATAATTTTCTCCGCACTTAATCACGTCCAAGTGTTCATACTATCTCCTACTCACTTACTTTCCTTACCTCTTTAAAACAATAATATCTCTATTTCTAACCTTGTCGCGTCATCCAAACGAAGTTCTGGATATTTAATCCGTGCTGTCATGGATATTAAGGATGTAATTGACGAGTAGGGGCAAAATCAATTGAAGTCTCGAAAGCTCAATGTTTCTAGAAGGATGAAAACAATGTACCGCGCACACCAATGGGATGTGACGCCGGGGTGCAGGTATACAAGCCAACCGTTTATTTCTAGAATCGATCAATTCCGACGACTTGTTTCTTCAATCCAATCTATTTGGAGTTTGGGTACAACATCTATATTTACAGGCAAAATTGTTATTGCTGATCAATCATAAGCTTTCTACAACAGATTCATGGAGTACAGTGCATCAATTAAAGGTTTACAGGTGGCCCCTGTTGTGACCAAGTGTGCTTCTGCTGGAATTTCTCGAGTTCGAATTGGAGCGAGCTCAAAGCATTCGACATCTATTAGGGCATTTCAATCTCGAAACGTTTCCTCCTCTTCTTCTTCTTCATTGTATGATGTTCTCTGTGTCTCCCCTGACGTGAGTGCGCGTGATATAAAGAGCGCATATCGTCGGATGGCCCTTAAATACCATCCCGATGTCTGCCCGACTGCAGAGAAAGAAGAGTGTAGCAGATTGTTTCTTCAAGTTCAGAAGGCTTATGAGACTTTGTGGGATCCTCTCCTCCGCCAGGATTACGACTGGAGACTGCAGAACATGTTCACAATAGGGGAGTTCGAAGGCAGATTAGGGAATAGTCATGTGTGGGAAGCTCAGCTGATGGAGTTGATTAGAAGGGGATCAGGAAATAACTCGTCATGGGGTAGCAGAATGAGAAGACGAAACCAACAGGGGGCTTATTCTTGCTGATGATAAAATTGTGATTACCGTGAGTTATTGAGAGTTTGCTGTAAATTGGATTGTTAAAAAGGTTTATTTGGGCTTTGTAGAGGTGTATATATAAACAGAAATTGTGGGCATTTTTTTAATTCTCTGCCGATGGATGTTTCAGAAATACCGTTGTCACATACGCGCAGGACTTTTAGGTTCTCACTGCTGATCCACACATTAAATCATTTACTGTTATTTTCATCCCATATAATGTCGTATATATCTAAATCATGTTCAAGGCTTCAATTCCTAAATTTAAAATTGGATCCCAGATCAGAGTAATTTAGATAAGGGGTATGCAAATTAATGATTTATCAAAATGGTGTTGCTTATAAACTATGGCAAAATCGATGCCTTCATTGTACCCTCATAGACTTACCACATATGCTTCCCTTCTGCAGGGGTGCGTAAAGCAGAGAGTCCTTCCCCGAGGCAAACTACTCCACGCCCACCTCATTCTCACAGAATTTATAAGCCATCTCTACATACATACCAGAATTGTTATCATGTATGCCAAGTGCTCCGATCTTATGTATGAGCAGAAAACATTTGACAAAATGTCTCACCTAAACGCACTTTCATGGACTGCAATTATATCAACATAGGCAAACGATGGATATTTGGATCAAACAAAATGTGGTAGCATGGACTGCATTGTTTTCAGGATATGTTAAGAATGGGCTTTGTAATGAATCTTTGAATCTTTTTAGGTAAATGCAGCTTACAGTTGTGAAGCCAAAATTTGATCACTTTGCCCAGTTTTCTCTCTGCATGTGTTGCCTTGGAAGCATTGGAACGTGACAAGGAAATTCATGGACAAATAATTAGAAGCAGATATAAATTCGAGGTCTTTGTGAAAATGGGTTTACAGAAATGTAAGGTAAATGCGGTAGAATTGAGGAAACACGCAAATGTTCGACAAAATGCTAACCCGAAATGTGATTTCGTTCAATGTTAGGACTGCCATAGTCAACAATCAGATAAGAACAGTGGATGGTGTCATAACATAGTCACAAGACTAAGTTTCAGAGCAGGACTATGGGCTCTTACACCTGATGGAAAAACAAGAAGTCCTACTATAACCCAAACATGTCGGCATTGAAATACAGAGCAGGGGGTTACCCCAATTCACAAGGATATTGGAGCTTATCATTACACTGCTGGGAGTAACCGATCTTATACTAGAGAGTATGACTGCACGTCTTTTCATAGAAGCAATCAGCCTTGCTGTATATTTCAAACCGCATCACACAAAAACTAAAAATATATTAGGTAATTGTAGAAATATTTCAGTCAAAATGAAAGCTTGTCAAAGGATTTTATCATCTATCAGGTAATTGTACAAAAATTTCATCCAAGATGAAAGCTTGTCAGAAAGATTTTCTTATTTGTTAGTAGTAAAAAACATAGAGTCAATAGTCGGCAAGCTTCACTTGACAATTTTACTTCCTACATCTGAAGCTTAGATTAATGGATGATGTAATTAGGCCATAATGAACTGGACTAGAGGGTAGATGTGTACTGTTTCTTACAATATAAATACTTTAATAGTTTCCTATGCTGTAGTAGGCTCTGGACTAGAGGGTAGATGTGTTTTGTTTCTTACAATATAAATACTTAAATAGTTTCCTATGTTGTAGTAGGCTCGCCACAAGGAAAGGATAAACACTACACATTAGGCATTACTTTAATATAATCTCCATTTTGTATATGAAAAACAACATATGGGGAGAGAGATTTTTTTTTTTAATTAAATCAAATTAGATATGTACTAAATGTTAAAGAAATCATTTTATTTACATTACAATTAGATCAATGAAACAATAATTATTAGATTTTTTAAAGATATCAAGTTTTTACAATTCATAATGTTTTTTTGCAATGATTTCAAGATTTGATTGCGTGAGAATTTTGGCATCAACATTTCGGATCACACTTTGTGATTCATTTTTCTACTTTGGCTCCTTGATTTCATCTTCATGATGGATCACAGAGTGTGATCCGAAAAGTTGATGCCAAAATTCTCACACAATCAAATCTAGAAATCATTGTAAAAGAATCACTAGATCTTTTCAATTTTGTATAAATATAGATTTATTGTAAAATGACAAGGATCTATACCATAATCATGTATTAATTATAAATTTTATGGTTAGGATCTATTTGATGGTGGTTCTTTTAGTCTTCACCATCAATATATTTATTTCATTTAGCACTCCTTAGAAAGGGAATGTCTATTGGCATAATTAGTCTATTGACTTTGGTGTGTTAGTTAAAATTTGATATTCTTATTGTTGTAATTGAAGTTTAAATCTTTTTTGGTTCATTAAACTTTTGGGTTTAGACCTTTCGTATTAATGTACGACAGGAGGTCCCTATTTATGACCTCAACTAACTCTAGTTAGCTAAAAAACTTCTTGAGATTTATCAATAAAAAAAGCTATTTTATTGACTTACTAGTTCTTGATGCAATAAGGGATCTAGAGAAAATGAATAATGCATTATTAATATTGTTCAAAAAATTTATTAGTTAATTAAATTTCTTGTGTAATATTTTATAATATAATGTTTTTTCTATTTTCAATTTAATATTATATTAGCATTAAAAGTATATGTAGTTGTTGAAGGTTGTAATTTAATTGAAAGAATATTATTGTATTGTATTGTTAAAAGTTGTTATTGTTGGGACATAAACACAAGCGCTATAACGTGCTCACATTTCAAAGAAGCAAAACTAGATATCTCTTTCTCTTCACATCTTTCTCTACCTCCTAATATAGCTCACACTCTCCCTCTTCCATAGGATATATACATGAAATAAACATTTAATTTTATTTACATATGTATATTTACTTTCTTATACTTTAAGTTATATTTCAAGTATATAATTTTAGAATTTTTGATAATGATTTCTGATCTCTAAGAGTTGTAATGCAAATTATGGGTTTCAGAAGGTCTTATAATTTTTTAGACTAAGTCAAATTTCAGTAATCAACAAGCTCTTAACATATTGCAATTGTTTAATGGTAATTTTGTAACTAATCAAAATGCATCATCAAGCCTCTCCTTAGATATATGTCTCTTTGTCTACCTCTCTCTCTCTCTCTCTGTCTCTCTCCCTCTCCCCCTCCTTCCCTCTCTAATTATCTCTATCTCACCTATATTTCTCTCCCAATATCCCTCCCTCGAGCTTCTTCTTCTCTCTCACCACCCTCTATATTTCTCTATATTTCACCTCTCTTTCTCTCCCTATCCCTCTATATATCTTTCTATATCTCCCTCTCCACCTCTCTCTCCCTCTCTCGCTCCCACCTTTCCTCACTACTTCTCTCTATCTAATTATCTTCATCTCACCTTTATATCTCTCCACATCCCTCCAAATCTCTCTCTCTCTCTCCCTCTATCTCCCTCTCTCCCTCTCCCTCTTTGCTTCTCTCTATCTCACATCTATCTCTCTCCTTACCCCTCTAGATGTATCTCTATATATCTCCATGTCCTCTCTTTATCTCTACCACCTCCCTCCATTTATCTTTATCTCACCTCTCTTTATCCCTCCCTCCTTCCATCTGTACTTCTCTCTATTTCACCTCTCTCTATCTCTCCATATCCCTCTGGTTATCTCTCTCTCATTCTCTCTCTTTGTACCCTAGTTATCTCTATCTCTACCTCTTCCTCCCTCCTTCCCTCTCTACTCTCTATCTCACCTCTCTCCCTAGCCCTCTAGATATCTCTATATCTCGTCCTCTCCCTCCCCTCTCTATCTCCCAGATCCCTCTACTTCTCACTATCTCACTATCTCACCTCTCTCTCTCTCTCTTTATATCCCCTCCTCCTTCCATCTCTACTTCTCTCTATTTCACCTCTCTTTATCTCTCCCTATCCCTCTAGTTATTTATCTCTCTCTATCTCTCTAGTTATATCTATCTCTACCTCTCCCTCCTTCCCTCTCCACTCCTCTCTATCTCACATCTGTCCTCCTATCCCTCTAGATATCTCTACATCTCTCCTCCTCCCCCCCTCTCTCTACCTATTTCTCTGTCCATCCCTCTCTCCCCCTCTCCATGTCTCTATCTCTCTAGAGGAGGGATGGAGGGAGAGGTATAGATAAGGAAAGAGAGAGGGAGAGGGGGTAAAAATAAAGAGATTTTGGTAGAGAGGGAGAGGTAGATAGAGAGGGAGAGAGTGAAATGGGAGGGAGTGGTTGGAAGAGAGAGGGGGAAGAAGGGAGGGAGGGAGAGGTAGAGAGAGGAGAGGAGAGGGAGAGATATAGATATATTTCTAAAGGGACGGGTAGAGAGAGGTGAGATATGGATAAATAGAGAGAGGGGGAAGAAGGGAGGGAAGGAGAGGTAGAGAGAGGGACATATATATTTAGATATCTAGGGGGATATGGAGACAAAGACAAAGGTGAGATATATAGAAGTAGAGAGGGAAGGAGGGAGAGAGAGTGAGGGAGAGGTAGGTAGAGAGAGATATAAAGAGGAGAGTCTTAATTATTCTTTTGAATAATTAAATAACTACCCTTAAAAAATTGCAAGATGATAGGAACCTATTAATTACAATATAAATAATTAATAGTTTCCTATGCTGTAGTAGGCTCTGAACTAGAGGGTAGATGTGTTCTCTTTCTTACAATATAAATACTTAATAGTTTCCTATGATGTAGTAGGCTAGCCACAAGCAAAGGATAAACACTACACATTAGGCATTACTTTAATATAATCTCCACTTTGTATATGAAAAATAATATATGGGGAGAGAGATTTTTTTTAATTTAAAATCAAATTAGAAATGTACTAAATGTTTTAAAGAAATCCAATATTTTATTTTACATTACAATTAGATCAATGAAAGAATAATTATTAAATCTTTCAAAGATATCAAGTTTCTACAATCCATAATGTTCTTTTGTAATGATTTCTGGATTTGATTGCGTGAGAATTTTTGCATCAACATTTCGGATCACACTCTGTGATTCATTTTTCTACTTTGGCTCCTTGATTTCATCCTAATGATGGATCACAGAGTGTGATCCAAAAGATTGATGCCAAAATTCTCACACAATCAAATCTAGAAATCATTGTAAAAGAATCACTAGATCTTTTCAATTCGATACAAATATAGATTTATTGTAAAATGACAAGGATCTATACCATAATCATGTATTAATTATAAATTTTATGGTTAGGATCTACTTGATGGTGGTTCTTTTAGTCTTCACCATTAATATATTTATTTCATTTAGCACTCCTTACAAAGGGAATGTCTATTGACTTTGGTGTGTTAGTTAAAATTTGATATTCTTATTGTTGTAATTGAGGTTTAAATCTTTTTTGGTTCATTGAACTTTTGGGTTTAGACCTTTCATATTAATATACGACAGAAGGTCCCTATTTATGACTTCAACTAACTCTAGCCAACTACAAAATTTCTTGAGATTTATCAATAATAAAAACTATTTTATTGACTTACTAGTTCTTGATGCAACAAGGGATCTAGAGAAAATGAATAATGCATTATTAATATTGTTCAAAAAAATTATTAGTTAATTAAACTTCTTGTGTAATATTTTATAATATAATGTTTTTTCTATTTTCAATTTAATATTATTGTATTAGCATTAAAAGTATATGTAGTTGTTGAAGGTTGTAATTTAATTGAAAGCATATTATTGTATTGCATTGTTAAAAGTTGTTATTGTTGGGACATAAACACGAGCGCTATAACGTGATCACATTTCAAAGAAGCAAAACTAGATATCTATTTCTCTTCTCATTTTTCTCTACCTCCTAATATAGCTCACACTCTCCCTCTTCCATAGGATATATACATGAAATAAACATTTAATTTTATTTACATATGTATATTTACTTTCTTATTCTTTAAGTTATATTTCAAGTATATAATTTTAGAATGTTTGAGAATGATTTCAGATCTCTAAGAGTTATAATGCAAATTATTGGTTTTAGAAGGTCTTATAATTTTTTAGACTAAGTCAAATTTCAGTAATCAACAAGCTCCTAACATCTTGCAATTGTTTAATGGTAATTTTGTAACTAATCAAAATGCATCAAGCCTCTCCTTAGATATATCTCTCTTTGTCTACCTTTCTCTCTCTCTCCCTCTCCCCCTCCTTCCCTCTCTAATTATCTCTATCTCACCTATATTTCTCTCCCTATATCCCTCCCTCTCTCTACCTCTCTCTCTCTCTCCCTCTCCCCCTCCCCCTCCTTCCCTCTCTAATTATCTCTATCTCACCTATATTTCTCTCCCGATATCCCTCCCTCTCTCTACCTCTCCCTCCCTCGAGCTTCTTCTTCTCTCTCACCACCCTCTATATTTCTCTATATTTCACCTCTCTCTTTCTCTCCCTATCCCTCTAGATATCTTTATATATCTTTCTATATCTCCATCTCCACCTCTCTCTCCCTCTCTTGCTCCAACCTTTCCTCACTACTTCTCTCTATCTAATTATCTTTATCTCACCTTTATATCTCTCCACATCCTTCCAAATCTCTCTCTCTCTCCCCCTCTCTCTCCCTCTCTCCCTCTCCCTCCTTCCCTCTCCACTTCTCTCTATCTCACATATATATCTCTCTCCTTACCCCTATAGATGTATCTCTATATATCTCCCTATCCTCTCTTTATCTCTACCACCTCCCTCCATTTCTCTTTATCTCACCTCTCTTTATCCCTCCCTCCTTCCATTTGTACTTCTCTCTATTTCACCTCTCTCTATCTCTCCATATCCCTCTAGTTATCTCCCTCTCATTCTCTCTCTCTTCATACCCTAGTTATCTATATCTCTACCTCTTCTCCCTCCTTCCCTCTCTACTCTCTATCTCACCTCTCTCCCTATCCCTCTAGATATCTCTATATCTCTTCCTCCCCCTCCCCTCTCTATCTCTTAGATCCCTCTACTTCTCACTATATAACCTCTCTCTCTCTCTCTTTATATATATCCTCCTTCCATCTCTACTTCTCTCTATTTCACCTTTCTTTATCTCTCCCTATCCCTCTAATTATTTATCTCTCCCTATTTCTCTAGTTATATCTATCTCTACCTCTCCCTCCTTCTTCCCTCTCTACTCCTCTCTATCTCACCTCTCTCTCCCTATCCCTCTAGATATCTCTACATCTCTCCCCCTCCCCCTCTCTCTTTACCTATTTATCCCTCCATCCATCTCTCCCCCTCTCCACGTTTCTATCTCTCTAGAGAAGGGATGGAGGGAGAGGGGGTAGAAATAATGAGATTTTGGGAGAGAGGGAGAGGTAGATAGAGATGGAGAGAGAGTGAGATGGGAGGGAGAGGTTGGAAGAGAGAGGTGGAAGAAGGGAGGGAGGGAGAGGTAGAGAGGGGAGAGGAGAGGGAGATATATATTTCTAAAGGGATAGGTAGAGAGAGGTGAGATATGGAGAAGTAGAGAGAGGGGGAAGAAGGGAGGGAAGGAGAGGTAGAGAGAGGGAGGGGAGAGGGAGATATATAGATAGATATCTAGGGAGATATGGAGACAAAGACAAAGGTGAGATATATGGAAGTAGAGCGGGAAGGAGGGAGAGAGAGTGAGGGAGAGGTAGGTAGAGAGAGATATAAAGAGATATTTAAGGAGAGTCTTAATTATTCTTTTGAATAATTAAATAACTACCCTTAAAAAATTACAAGATGATAGGAACCTATTAATTACTAAAATTTGACTAAGTCTAAAAAATTATAACATATTGTAAAAACTACAAGTTGTATTATAACTTTCAATGATTTGAAACATTATCAAATAGCTTGAAACTATATACATGAAATATAACTTAAAGAAAATAAATATCCACATGTATATTTTATTTATACTTGTGCTTAAATATTTATTTCATGTAAATAATCTAAAGTAGAGAGAGATCAGAAGAGAAAGAGATATATTTTTCTTCTTGGAAACATGAGTGCATTATAATGTGCTCACATTTTAGAACATGCTTGCGTTATTATTTTCTTTTGGTATTTCTAACCCTTAGGGTCGGATTTTCCTTGGGAATCTAACCTAAAGGGTTGGACAAACATGTCAACACCCATATATGTGTTTTTGGTATGTTCTAGAAAATGACACAATATTGAGCATGCTCTCCATCAGATAGTAATTTTGAGCTCTCCCATAGCTTTCTAACCATGTGATTTTTTTTTTGTTTCACTTATGTTAAAGTTTTGATCTTTAATTTCTTGTGCTAATGTCTTTATTTTTTGTCAAAAACCTATGTATGGTACTTTTAGCTTCATTTTTTACCAATTCTTCAAAATTTTAAATAAATTACATTTTTAGAAACTAGATTCTATTCTATAAACAATTTTTTTTTTTCGAAAATATTAGGGGACACATGCTCAATTTTTTATTTTTTCAAGATGTGTCCACTTTGAAAATTAGTAAAAAAACATATATTCATTTAAAAAATAGTAGAAAAATTGGGTATAAATTGCATGGTGTTAGCTAATTTCTCATTAAAGTGATTTTTAAAATGTACTAAAAAAATTTAAAATTTTATAGGTAGTTGGAGAAGAAAGGAATAACATGGTTTTTAGGGATCAGTCGAGAAATAGGAAGACCATCTTTCAGATCATCAAAAATGGCGTTCAAGATAACATCAATTCTTTGACTTTCAAAACCTTTAAGAAAATGCCTAATTATATGAAGCTAAGGGTGAAATAGAATTGGGGAATATCCCATAGGCTAACCAATCTCACTTGGGCTAATATTTATGCTAGATAGATGACCAAATGGGCCCCTCCTAGCAGAGTGTGGGATAAGCTCAAATTCAACGACTATTCCAAGGGATACCATGGGGAAGTTGTTGCAGGAGGCATAATAAGAGATGATTAAGGGAACATTATTGAAGGATATGCTCGATCCATTAGAATCAACTCCAATATTTTTTTTTTTGAGGCTATGGTGGCCTAATGGGGGATTAAGAGGATTTTCTACATGGGGTTCCTTGAGGTGGAGATCGAGGGTGACTCCCAATTAATTATGAATCTTCTTCAGAATGACAAGGTATGAAGAATCATTGAGAACTATAGAATGGACCTTTGTGGCTTTTGTCGGGTCAAATTTTCCACATCTTCAAGGAAGGTAATGGTGCGACGGACTTGATTTACAATCTAGGCCTAAAAAGTGAAGAGTGGAATTATTGAAAATTAAATTCAAATATCTTAGGAACCCTCCAGCATATACTATCCCAAGATAGCCTTAACCATTACTTATATTCCTTGATATGATTACTTTGTCTAAGGCCTAAGGTGGGGGTAAGGTGGGTGTATATTTTAATATTATTGTAAATATGGACCATTCACCATTAGGTATCAGATCTGAAGATAACTATTTTGTTGGCTTGTCTTTCATAGAAGGCAATATTATTTTATAAGGGCATTATATTATGTCTATGCATTGTGATGTATTTAGAGAGTGATAGTTGTGAACTTCCTCTAGATCTCTAATTGGTGATACTCTTGTAAGAATCTTGCTCAACAAGTTTATTGTAATCTTTGTGATTTTTGAATAATTTATATTAGGTAACTTTTGGAGTGTGGGGTTTTCTCTCCCAAAATGGTTTTTCCATGTAAATCACCATGTTATGGTATGCATGATATTTGTGTATATTTTTGTTTAATTTTTTGTAAGATTTGTAAATATCTATAAAGTTTTGCATTACCCTCCTCTCAAGATTATTGTAGGAAGTTGTTGTGCTATGTTAGCTTCCTTAAAACAAGCACCATTAGGTAACTAGAAAACTTGACCATCAATAGTAGACACAACATACCTTTTTATTACCCATTCCAAAGATGAATTTAAAGAATTTTTAGATGTCTTCACTACAAGAATAGAATTATTACACTAGAGTATGCATGGATACAGTTGAAACAAACTACCAATTCAAATACCCTTTGTAAGAACCATTGCTCCTCTTACCATCTTGAACCCTCAGTTTGAGAAAACAACTTTCACATCTACATTATTTAGTTTACTTATAGAAAGTGTGTTTCTATGAAAAACTATGGATATGTAGTACACCATTGCTTCACTTCACAAATCATCAGGGAATCATAACATGAATCTACCAAAACTAACAATATTCAAATGAGTAGCTTCATTAAGTTACACCTTCACACCGTCATATTCTTCATATTATGTAAACTAACTTTGATGTGAGGTCATGTGATAATAGGAACTAGATTCTATCAATCATGTACCTTTCAATTCATGAGTAAACATGGCAATGGAAAATATCACCTTCACAAGTGGGAGGATATCTTAGGCTCATAATCAAAATTAATATTTTCTTTTTCTTCTCCTCCTCATTACAATCTATTCTTAGATGTCTAGTTTCACCATAGTTCCAATATTCAACTTAAACTTCTAGTAGATTTAGATATAGACATATATTCTTGTTCTTTCCATTTTCTTTGGATCTTCCAAAAATATTTAGGGCCTCCTTAGCCAACTAATAACTCTTCCTTCTCATTTCTTCTAAAAAAAAGATGCAACCGCTTCATCCATCTTGAACTTGGTGGTAGTGCTCTCAATAGCCATAAAAAGGTGGTCCCATGAATCTAAGAAATAATATAACAAATTCATACGCGTGTTCTCCTCCTTTATTTTTACTCCCATGGAGTGTAACTATGTAGCTACCATATTGAAGGGATTAAGATGTTTAGCCATAGAAGGAATATCCTCCACCCTAAGGTTATACAACTCCATTCTCAAGAAAATTTTATCCACTAAGTATTTAGCATAATAAATTTCTTAATTCTTCTTCTAAGTATTCACTACAACAATCTCTTCATGTACATTTAATAACATCGAATCAACTAAACTAAGCCTAATAAGATCCTTTTTTTTCTAGATTCATCTTTTCCAAGTCTTTTTTTAAGCACTTGTAAGTTTGAATCTAGATACTATAGCCCATATATCTTTGTCTATGAGCACATCTTCCATCTTGAGCTTCTAAAATTCAATATTTATGCCTAAGAACTTCTCCATTTCTATCCTTGATGTGCTTTTCATCTCTTCCTACAATAATATTTACTATTTATCTAGCAATATCCCACTCAAATGAAGATTACTACAAAAAAACCTACATCCAACACTTGGAATTTGAGGTGATCAAGCTAGGTAAATCCACAAAATTGGTTTATAATTCCATTGAGGAAGGAAACATGCATTTTTGAATGGAAAACACTTTAGGGGGTTTGCTAGAACTAGCAGGTTCACTAGAACTAGTGGGTTCGCTAGAACACCCACCTTCTAGCGAACCCCCCTTTAATGGATTTTATTTTTTAATTACATTTAAAGGGGGGTTAGCTAGAAGGGGGCTTCTAGCAAACCCCCTAGTTCGCTAGAACCCCCCTTTTTCCCCCTTCTCCCCTTCTTCTACCAAATCTCTACAAAAATTATCCATTTGAAGCTCGAGTTGAGGATGAAAATGGAGGAGACTTCATAGACCCAGCTAGATGATGGTAATCCTTGGAATGAGTTATCCATCAAATATAATTTTAATATGTTTTGGTTTTATTATGTATTTTTATAGTTTAATTAAACATGGGTTTTTGACAAAAAATCAAGCTCTCTATTTTGCACATGTGGAAAAATAGTAGATTATCAAAATAAAATTCTAAAAATAATTTTTGGGCTAGGTATTGATGTCCTTGATCTATTAAAAAAATTTGAATTTCAATACATACAAAAAAAGCTATGTTGTGTATGGTCTACCTATATTTGAATTGTAATTGGTTTGAATTCAAAACTCGATTAAGGAAAAAAAATCAATAAAACACTATGAAACCAAATGAACTTGTTAGATATCATAGCTACAAGTCTAAATTCAAAAAAGATAGAATTTAATCCTTCATAGAAAAAAATTTATGTTGTTTACGGTGAGCATCACTCCTTAAAAATGGTGTTTACTGATAAAAACTAGTTTTCGAAAGAGATGGAAAAATAAATGCAATCTGATTCAAAAAATATTTAAAATATATATTTAGAATCTACAAACAAAATTTCACAAATCACTAGTTCACATCATCTTGAAATTCCTCATGGTTTAGCAGCTATAGTTTCCCAAAAGTGAAGATTTAGTTAAAAATAATCCGTTCAATGTCTAGTTTGGCCAAAAATTGTAAATGAGTATTATGGGATCACCCAACTTTGATATCAAATTAAAGAAAATATGGTATGCAAAATAACTTCCTGCATTAATATTTTGAGGAGAATGTTGAGAATTTTATTTTAACAATTATAGGAAGTAGAAACATGTTTAAATAAAAAATAAATAATATACCGCATAACACAAGTGTACATGGATAAGACCTATTCAAAAGAATAAACTATTCTTCAAAGTAGCTCAATGTATTATTCAATAAAACATGATTTTAATACACTTGCAAAGAAATCCTTCACAGGAGTATCACCAAATATATATCTATAGGAATTATTAAAGCTTAAAAACATATAAAAAACTCTCTACACATAACCTCCATCTCAAGCACCTAAAATATAGGAGATGCAAAACATATAACCATAAAATGGTAATTACAAATAAATGAGTTAAAACCACTCAAAAGTGACAACCAAATTATTTCTTAATCAAATATGTCTTATGATGTGTCATGACACACATCACAATTTTGTTAGTAGGTGTAACTCCCCTTTACATATATCGTTTATGCATCTAACAAATCTTAACATTTCGTATGCAAATTTTTGAAGGCCATAAGTTTTCATGAGATAGGTCAATCAAGCCCATTTTAAAAAATGGAAGTACTCAAAGAGATCTACTCAACAAGCACCACCTACAATGGTGCTAAGAAACCAATAATATTTATTTTAAGCACAACTGATTACATATCCCAAAAGTTGAGTTTCTCCATTTTATTTCCAAAAGTCGCACCTTTTGTAATCCTTATATTAGGAGAAAGGTTGAGACACCTTTCACAAAAACTATATGCAAAAGTTATGCTAGTTGTAGAAAAGAAAATAAATGATGCCTTCAAAATGATTTTTTTGGTAAATGGAGAAAAATCACCTACACCATATTGAAGTACACATAATCAACTTTCTAGCACCTATTGGAAAGTAAAAAATTGATATTGTGGCAAAAAGTTATGTTCTATTAATAAAAAGAGATTTTTAGAGGCTTTAAAATGTTGGTGTGAATATATGTCTCGTACCTAGTAATTTATCTTACTAGGGACTTAGGGGACTAATTCGCATGTTAATTTTACTTAGGATATAAGATTATCTCTATAAGTATTAATTGTCTTTTCTAGAACTTATCTTATCTAGCTTTTATGCTAATTTATAGACCTGGTTAGTTTGTTTGTAGTCACATGTCATAAGATTAAGACACATGTCACAATCATATTCAATCATATTCCTCACCTTGCCTATATAAGGAAGTTCATTGTACACATATGTAATATACTTCATACCTCATCATAATTTTGATAGGTCTTAATATCAAGCAAGCTCATATTATTAGATACTCTCTTGTAGAAGGTTTTCATTATTTTTAAAGGTGGTCTTGGGTATTGAGCTAATCTTCAACTCTTACATGGTATTAGATACAAGTCTTGCAAAACCATTCTTAGATCTGAGGGTTGAGCTATTGATAGTGAGAGATCTTGGTTATTTTTATTAAGGTTGAGTATGCTCTTCACTTGCATCATATGATGACCTAGAGAATCAAAGAAAATTGAAAGAAATCCCAAATTTCGGATTTTTTCTTTGAGGTTTTTACTGCAGGTTAACTTTGGTACATGTTGGAGGTAATCTTAGTTTACCATTGAGTCCAAGGCATTTGAGAAAGTTAGTATTGTCTTTTATTTTTTCAAAATTTGACTTATTTTGCTAGATCTATGAGGGTTTGAAGTTGGGAGGTGGTTACCAGATTCAGGAGGTAGCTAATTTTTTTGGAGCACTTTAGGAAAATATCAACCCTAATATTGTATCCAAAAGGCCTAGAAACCCCCATTTTCATATAAAATACTTCATATTTTGAATAAAATTGTTTTTTGATGATTTTTTTAAAAATAGGTAACTATCTTAAATTTGACGACCAAATGACCGTCACGGTGGACTATGTTAAATTTAATGGTCAAATGGCTTTCATACTAGTGCTCAGACTTTTCCTCTAGCTTTTGGTCGCATGGGGAGAACCCTCTATCCCTTAGGGGCTTAATTGTGGTCCCTCATGTCTTAATTGGGCAGTTTTCTTAAAATTGTTATAATTTTTAACTCCGGTGTCAGATTTTTTAAAAATGAGATATCGTTGGAAAGCTGGTTCCGATAACTTTCTAGTGTTGTAGGTATTATCATATTTTCCCTCTAGAATATTTTATTTCTATTTGCAGTCAAATCTTCCATTTGCACATATGAGCTCATAATTTTTTGCCTAGATCTCCATTTTTCATTATTTTTATGGCATCAGAAAGGTATTAAGGAGCTCTACCATTGTGCACATGCAATTTTTCTAGATTCAATGCTAGCTATTTTTTATTTAGTATTTTTCACATTTGGAATTTTGGGTGTTTACTTGGACATCATGTTTCCTAGAGAAG
Organism: Sequoiadendron giganteum; assembly: GCA_007115665.2. NCBI lineage: Eukaryota > Viridiplantae > Streptophyta > Pinopsida > Cupressales > Cupressaceae > Sequoiadendron > Sequoiadendron giganteum. The sequence goes on along the minus strand of CM021104.1, from coordinate 275,304,891 downwards.
TTCTTTTTGGGGCGCTTCATTTTCAGTTGTATTTTTAGATTTGGGAGTTTATAATTGTTGTTGGAGGTTAATGTCTTTGTAATCTTGGAGATATATCATAGTTCATCATGGGGTTTTCATTTCACCCTTCTTTGATTATTTTGGGAAGGAGAAACTATAAACAATGGAGAGATGGCTTCATTTGTTGCCAAATTTGTATAATCTTGTTCCCCCTCCTAGTATTGATAGAAAAAAATTGCTTGGAATTGCAAAAGGGAACATGTCTTAGGAGTTATTACAATGCATATGGATGATGAAACTTTCAATGATACTGATCATTTTGAGTGTCCTCATACTCTTTGGACTAAAATTTGGGAGATATATGAAGGTCCTGATACTCAACCATTCCCAAATGATCCTATTTCAGATTGTCTTGTTCCTCTTAATTTTTAGATAGGATACCTTATGACTATGCTACAATACTTGAAATGAAGGAAAATGTGGGAAAACCAAAATATGGAATGGGGTGATGCACCTACACTTTCCTTCCTTATTTCATTAGGAAAAATAGATCCCCTAGAGTAAGATTGACTTTCAACACTTAGGTGAGTCAACCTTGGTGGAGATCTTGTTATTTTCCTTATGACTTAGGATGGGGTAAATCAGCTGGAACAACACTTTTGAGAGATGAATGAAAATACTAAATGAATGCAATTATGCAATGCAACATATGAAACCTCTAAATTAAACCTTAATCTAATAGAATCCTGAAAGCAATTGCAAATCTAAGAAGGGCTTGATTTTATGCACCTGTGATGAAAAGCTTGTGTTGAGTGTCCTCCTGGAACTTATTCGCCCAAGGGAAAATGGATCTTGCTTAGGGGTTGAAATTTTTCTTTCATAGTCCTCTGATCCTATGTCTCCACTCCTGATTCCTCTGAGTTTCACAATCAAGCATTCAAAAATATATTCTAAAATTGAGTTTTTGTGGCTTGATGACAACGTTGACAACTTTTGCAACTTTGACAACTTTTTCAATTTTTTTCTTTTAATAGATCTTTAATCCTTCTTCAACTTGAGATCTGCAATGCACATAAGAGGGAAAATTTGTTTATTTTTGGTGAATAAGGGTTTTCCTTGGTCAAGCCCCATTTTGGTAATTAAACCTTAAATTGAAATGAAACATGAAATGAATGATGAATGAGCAATTGTTATGTTGCAACTCACCAAACCCTTGATTTGAAACCCTTGAAGGATTGCAACTTAGTAGATATCTCCAAGGTATTGATCTTGCATGAAATGGCTTGATTGATTATGTGAACTTGATGCTTGAAATTTGACTTGGATGCTTGAAACCTACATCACAATGTTAGCTCCAAAAACATGCATGATGCTTGATAACTTTGACATGATGCTTGATCCCTATAGCTTGTTATAGTAGCCTCAAGAACTCTCACATCCTTACAACACTCTTTGTAGCTCTCTTGGCCCTTGTAGCTATCTTTGTTTCTCTCTCTTTAGCTTCCTTAAGACTTGCAACTGATATATCCCTTATCTTGTGCTTGCGATCATTTTAGGATTTCTCACATCCCCTAGCAATTGCATCTCTATCTCATGATACAGGTTCTCCTCCTTGAGTGGGGATTTATTTTATCACTTCATATTTTCTTACTTTTCTCACTTTTTCTATCTATCTGGCTATTCGTGGAGGAGGGAACACCAAAACAGTGGGTTGACTTAGGTAAACCCCTATACAACCCCAACATTTTCTCTCGATCTTATGCATGCAGGTATTGAAGATATTCACTGCTAGAGGCTTCATCACTTGGGTTTTTATGAGATTTTTCTGTCTTATTCTCTTACTTTATCATTTATACTTCACTTCATTTCAGTTTTGTTACATTATGTTACCTTCTCGCATTTTGTAAGTTCTTAGTAATCTGATTGTTAGTAGTTTCTTTGTTATTTTTTGGGATATTCTCACTTTCTAGTCTGTACAAGATACCAACATTCATCTAGGACTCCATTGTGTCATTTTTTCATCCTTATTTGCACTACCATCCTTTGGTGGAGAGATCATTAGTTTTTCCAAAAAACCTTTGTGATTTACTCCTTCAAATTCTAGAAATCTCACTCTGTTCCTTGAGGTGGTTTAGGGAAATTCTCCCCTTGGGATTCTCTTGAGAATAAGGAGACTCATGAGTAGTGAATCCCCCTTCTCTACACTATCTATTTTGAAAATCAGTGGCCAGGAAATAATAAATAACCATCATGATTAGATTACCAGTGAAAAGACTATGAATAATTCATGAGAATTTCTTAATCTAACTCTCGCCTCGTGGCTATTGATCATAAACAATTTTTATACCTCACCAATTGAGGATTGAACAAATATCACACATGCATTTTGTCCAACTACAAAATCAATTGGGAATGTAACTTAAATTCTCGTCATATCACCATTAATTTAGACTGCATCACCATCATATCATCTTAATTGTTCTCAATTATCATGTCTCGCCAACACTCTATAAATTCCACAAGAATGACCTCACTTCACCATCTTGCTATATCAAACATTGCTAGTGCTCAAAGTGATGGTGCGTCCATGAATGCATTCATCACCATTGAAGAGATTGAGTGTAGTCCTCTTTTTAGGAGATTGACTGACTAGTTAAAGGAAGTCTTTATGGTGGAAAGTGAGATTGAGGAGGAAGTGTTGCACAATATATTAGGAGATATTTTGTTGAATCAGGTTCACGTACACAATGCAACACTCTTGGATCATTTTTTGTACACCATAATCTGCACTTTTAGTCATTGTGATTTGGGAATGCAGGCAGTAGAGCGTTTAATGAGACCAAAGTTCCTTCACCATGTGAACGTTGTCATCATCGACCTCAACAACTATCCACAGAGTGGGTTGATAGGTGATTCCATCTACATTGCCTCTATTCCTCAGAATGAATCCCTAGAGGAAGCAACGAATCCTCTAAACATAGGACTTGTGAGTTACAATAGGGAACTATTTTCTTAGTTTCTGTAGACACATGAGAACCTACTCTTTCCTGCTCAGGTAGAGCATCTTCAAGTAGTCACAGAAGCACTTCGTGTGCTGGTGTACCACCCTTTTCACTTCAGAATAAATTTTCATTTTTATATTATGTATCTTCCTTGCTTCTATGTAATTGACATAAATTTTGAATTCCCAGTAATACCCATATTATATATATAATAAAATATAGTGTTTTGGTACTCCTAGTGTTGATTTTCTATATCATGATTCATTTTTTCTTGCTTTAAGTTTCAATCTATTTCATGTGAATGAATTTTTATTCATTCAATTTTTCATAATGGATTTCATTTATGCCTTTGAATGGCACTTTGTATGATAGCCACTTAATTTCCCTTAAAAACATGTTATGGTAGTAAGATGGAAACTTCATGAAACTATACAAATCACCGCCATAGTTATAAGGAGTGCTTAGTTTTGCACCTAGCTTTGAAAATAATTTGTAAAAGGTTATCGGTGGAATTTTTGGTAAGTTCATGAACCTTGGGTATAGACCACCTAAACTTGGAAAGAGAGATTTTGGAGGATGCAACGAGTTATGACAAAATCACAAAATACCACCTGAGTTAAAGGATGATTAAGGAAAGAACTATGGTGATTAAGTGAGGACTTTGAATAAGTAACAAAAAAATTTACCAAGTTATAAACACTTAGAAAAACCCTACCCAACAAAAACTTAGCCAAAATTTAGCATGGGGCGCTGATTCAAAAAGGGGGGTCCCAAAAAATTTGATAACAGGGGCTCTGACTAGGGACAAGAATTTTAAACGATGCGGCCAGGAACCCAAACGTAATTGAGCAGTCTAATTCCATTAGGTAATAGAGTCAAGTGAAGAGGGAGAACAACCAGCAGAAAAAAGAAAACACAACCAAAAAAAACACACCAAATTATACACCAAAAGGCTATATACAAGGTAGGTTGACACCTACCAAATGGGGAAATAGAAAAAAAAATTATGCAAAGCCATTAATGGGCTGAGAGAAAAATGACCCAGACCTAAAAAATCTCATTGATGTATGCAAATTTTGAACCAAGGAAATAATTTGAATGACCCAAGCATAATCGAAGTAATTAATAAGGAGATCACTTGAATTCTTTCTAAATAACTAATCCTCATCATAGATTTCCTCCTAACATAGAGGAGTGTATAGAGGAATTTTAGAGATGCTCGTTATTTCTTCCTATGGTTTAACTAAAAACATTTCTTGCCTAAAAGGAAAGTTTAAAATTTTTGCACCCCTTGTATCAATGCAACTCTTTGTTTCATGAACCACCCCCTATTTAGTACAACTACTCAGTGATTTTATGAATTCTTGGTCCTTTATCCTCACAATTTCCTCCCTTTATTGATAATCAGTGGAACAATGAGTGGCCTCAATCATCAGTGATTCTGACAAACTAGATTTTCTCCCTTCAAATAAAACATTGTCATGAACTTCAAATTCTTCAAAAAGAAAGAGAGGGTTCAAATTGACTGACCACTTCATACCAATTTCACACAAAGGATATTTAACAATCTTCTCAGTGACACAAACATTTTTATCCTGATGATATTCAAACATGAAGGTTTCATATTCTAGGATTAAAAGGTCACTAAGCTCATGGCCTTCACTATTTGGAATTAAAGGAAGTGAATTGTTTATAGAAATAGGCGAGGAACTAGATTTGAAGATTGGATTACACTTATTTTGTGGAGTGTAGTCTTCATCATCATAAGAATAACTAACTTCATATTTTGACTCCACTATAGTAGTTAGACTATAGGCTTGGGCATACCAGTATTGAGCTTTGCCCTTCACAAACTTTCCCTAGTCAGGCAAAGATTGAACATCATCGAATATAGTCAAGTTAATTTAATTAATGGTAGGATGGGAGGTATTGGTAATTATTTGAAAACTAAAGGAGGAAGGGGCAGGTGGTGGATGATGATTAGTAGGAAAATAAACCTAGTTAGGTTTTCATTTACCAACCACAATCAAGTCATTTTCAATATCCATCACCCCAGTTTGAGCATGTTCAATTTCGGTGACCTTATCTCTTTTAAGCATAAGTTGAATATCAGGATTGACAATAGAAATAAAAAAATGAAACTGAATCACCTTGCTCGGTTTTTCTGGTGAAGGAATTTGCAGGAGCTAGATCATTTAAATAGGGTAAATGAAATCCTTCATAGACACGATATTCCTTTACAATCTTGAAGAAAATTCTAAGCAATGCAACTACATCAATCGAGACCTGGAAACACCTAAGGAATTGTTTGTGCAGGACATCCCACTCAGTTATGCAACCTTTTTCTAGCCCTCTAAACCACTCAAGAGCCTTCTTGAATAGACTCTCAATGAATATTTTTAAAAAAACATCTTCATTTTAGATGCCCAAGATTCCAATCATTGCGGTCATGGCTTGAACATGTTCTTCAAGATCCTGGACACCATTGCCAGAGAATTTCAAAAACCTTTTCCTAGAGCCACATGGAAAATAATTACATTGAGACAAGGAAAAAGGACCAATATGATTACCCCAAGGATCTGAGGTCATGATACTCAGAGTCACCAAATCCTAAAAGAGTAATGGGGAGGAACTATAGGTTATCGCCGAGGTGGCAGTTGAGCTGTAGGATGATTTTGTGGTTGATTGGGATGCTGATTAGGAGGTTGATTTTGATGTGGATTAGGATGGTAGGATGGGTTGTCATAATATTCAAATATCAACATTGGGGGTTGCTCCACTACTAGTGGCAGTGGACATAAGGCCCGCTCCTTTTCTTCCTCCAAGACAAAATTTACTCACATATAATCAACAACACTTCTTTTGTACCTCCAAGTGAGTGTATTTAAATGTGATATAATATCTTCCTCTTCTACCTACATCTAATCAAGGTTAGGTTGAAGTACGGGGAACACGTCATTGTGGGGAAGTACCATCTTGTTGCATGACACAAGATAGATTGTTAGAAATTTAAAGTTTCCCTAGTGGAGTCACAAAAAATATATTAGTGAATTAATTTTCCCCCTTTGATAAAAATGATGACAATATAACTCCTTTACTTGATAAGCACTAGTGCTTATTCGCTAACAACTCTGGAAAGGCCACAATTGTATTTTTGGATTTCCTTTGAATTGAGAGGTACAACTCCCTTGTGTGAATTAAATAAAAGACAAGTAGCTTTTAACTAGAAAGTGATAAGGAAACTAACATTAATACATAAAAATGTAATTAATGTGAAAGAAAATCCAAAAGATCAGCAATGAGACAACTCACAAACAACATTCAACTAATGACAGAAGACAATATAAGCATGTATGAAACATTTCATAATTGTAATAAGGAAACAAGTGAAATAGAATAAATCTTACACAAAAAATATATCCTATATTGTACATGACTCGCAGATCAATATAATCAACACTATATCCCACCAATAACACACATATTACCAGCTATTGCAATCATAAATGAACTACCTGAAAATAAAACCTAAGTGTTCCTTTCTTCACTACAACATTGTGTAATTTTAGAGATCAACCCTTGCAAAATAGTCTCCCTATCTAGATATAGGAACCAAATTCCCTTATTGATGATTACCAATTGGTTGTGATAACATTTTATTATCATGTTATTGTCTATCTTGAAAATTGGTGGTTGGGAAATAATAAATAACCATCATGATTAAATTTCTAGTGAAAAGATTGTGAACAATTCCCAAGCACTTCTTGATCTAACTCTCGCCTCACAGCCATTGATAATAAAATGGTTTGTATACCTCACCAATTGAGTATTGAACAACTTTCACACTTGTATGTTGTTCAACCACAAAATCAAATGGGAATGTAACTTAAATTCCCATCATATCACCATTAATTCAGATCACATCACCATCATATCATCTTAATTGTTCTCAATTAGCATGTCTTGCCAAACCTCTATAAATTACACAAGAATGACCTTACTTCGCCATCCTACTGCATCAAACATGGCTAGCACTTAAAGTGATGGTGTGTCCATGAATGATTTCATCACCATTGAAGAGATTGAGTGTAGTACTCTTTTCAAAAGATTTACTGATCAGTTAAAGGAAGTCTTCTAAGTGGAAAGTGAGATTGAGGAGGAAGTGTTGCACAATATACTAGGAGATAATTTTTTGAATCAGGTTCACGTACATAATGCAACACTCTTGGAGCATTTCATGTACACCATAATCCACACTTTCGGTAACCGCAATTGGGGAATGCAGGAAACAAAGTGTTTAGTGAGACCAGAGTTCCTTCAGTGGGTGAATGTTGCCATTATTTACCTCAACAGCTATCCATGAAGTGGGTTGATAGGTGATGCCATCTGCATTGCCTCTATTCCTTAGAATGAAGCCTTCGAGGAAGCAGTGACTCTTCTACGTGTGGGACTTTTGAGAAACAATATGGAACTATTTGCTCAGTTTTTATAGACACATGAGAACTTTCTCTTGCCTACTCAGATAGAGCGGACCTTCAAGTAGTCACAAAAGCACTTCATGTGCTGGTGTTCACCCTTTGTGCCTAAAAAGAAATTTCCATTTTGATATTATGTATCTTCTCTACTTATATGTAATCGACAAAAAAATTGTATTTCTAGTAGTACCCATATTATATATATAATAAAATATAATGTTTTGGTACTCCTAGTGTTGATTTTCCATATCATGACTCATTTTGTCTTGCTTTATGTTTCAATTATGTTTCATGTGAATGGATTTTTCTTCATTCAATTCTGCATAATGGCTTTCATTTATTCCTTTGAATGGTACTTTGCATGATAGCCACTTAATTTCCCTTAAAAACACATTCTAGCGATAAGGTGGGAGCTTCATGAAACTATATAAATCACCATTGTAGCTATAAGGAGTGCTTGGGTTCGTTCCTAGCTTTGAAAATACATTGAAAAAGGTTTTCAGTGACATTTTTGGTAACTTCATGAACCTTGGGTATGGACCACCCAAATTTGGAAAGAGAGATTTCAAAGCATGCATCGAGTTGTGACAAAATCACAAAACACCACCCAAGTTAAAGGATGATTAAGGAAAGAATTGTGGTAGTTAAGCAAGGAGTTAGAATAACTAACAAAAACACCACCCAAGTTATAAACACTTAGAAAAACCTTTCCCAACAAAAAAATTGCCAAAATTTACCATGGAGTGTTGGTTGAAAAATGGGGGGTCCCAAAATTTTGACAATAGATGGGAATTATAGTACCAACAATGTATTTAGAACTAAAAAAGTTTTTCAGTTTCTCTAAATATTCATCCATTTATTTTAGTACTTCTTGAATGACATTATAATTCATTGTTCCAACATCATTCACATTGGTTGTGGGTAGGGTGGTCATGGGAAATGAGGTATCCAAGCTATGGTGCATAGTGTGTTGACTAGTATCAACACTATGAGTGAAAGAGCTGGAAAACTCAAGATCCACAATGAGTGTAGTATCGTAGGATGGCATGAGCCTCAAACTACATCTCACTACAATATTGGTAATATGATGCTAGGATGTGAAGCTCAAACAAGTTTCACCAAACCTTGCTGGACCCAAAATGGAGAATAGGCACTAGATAAATGCAATCAAACACCCTAGAATATGAAGTGCAATGCAAGTATGCAAAAGAGAGCAATTTTTATATTTTAAACAAGATAATTTACTGATTATGCTATGCAAAAACCTAAAAAAATGATGTCAATTAATTCTAATTTTGATTTCCAACAGTGGACTCAATTTGACAAATTTAACTTAATGTAAAAAATGTCTAATTGTTTTGATTTCTAAAACTAAAACTCAAATCAAACAATAGATCAAAAGAAGGAAAATAGAGACAAATCACTGCCCAAAAGTTTGAAACAAAACTTTTACAAAGATAGATTTTCCCTAGGGTGAATGGGTCTTAGCATAGGGGTTACAAAAATTTAAATTTGAGTTTAAAGCTTGTTGCTAGGTTTTCCTATTTTAGACTGTAAAATGTAGTTTTAGTGATTGATTTTTCCAAATTTGTTGTCTAAATGAAAGTGCAATGAATGAAAAATGATGAACAATATGACACTTTTTGAAATAAAATTTTGACTCAATTTTTGAATATGAATGATTGAAAACACACTAATATGCAATTCCTATGCAAAATTAACGTAATATGCATGCAAATTTTCAAAATTTTCAAATTTGAAAGGATGCAAAATGAGAACCTAAAACCCTAAATGAGATGCAAACTAATGCAATGTTAACATCCCTAAATGAGATGCAAAATAAATGCAATACAATGCAAACCCTAGATCTAGGGTTTGAATGGACTCCAAATCAAAAAAATTATACTACAAGAATGTAAGGTTCATCAAAATGAAATGGGGGAAAATATGGGTGAACCAAAATATGAAATAGGATGATGCACCTACACTTTCCTTCCTTATTTCATTAGGAAAAAGAGATCTGCTAGGGAAAGATTGAATTTCAACCCTTAGGTGATTCAACCTTGGTGGAGATCTTATTGTTTTCCTTATGACTTAAGACGAGGTAAATCAATTGAAACAACACTTTTAGGAGATGAATGAAAAATACTAAATGAATGCAACTATGCAATGTAACACATGAAACCTCTAAACTAAAACTGAATCTAACATAATCCAAAAATCAATTGCAGATCTGAGAAGGGCTTGATTTTATGCACATGTGATAAAAATATTGTGCTGAGTGTCTTCCTTGGACTCATTCACCCAAGGGAAAATGGGTCTTTCTATAGGGGTTGAAATTTTTCTTTCACAATCCTTTGAACCTATGTTTGTAATCTTGATTCCTATGGGTTTCACAGTTAGAAATTCAAAAATAAATTTTGAAAGTGATTTTTCATCGCTTGATGACAATATTGCCAACTTTTGTAATTTTTCTCTTTTAATAGATCTTCAATCCTTCTTCAACATAAGATTTGAAACACACACAATAGGGAATTTTTTTTTTGGTGAATGGGGGTTCAAGCCTTGGTCAAACCCCATTTTTCTAATTAAACCTTGAATTGAAATAAAAAATGAAAGGAATTATGAATGAACAATTGATATATTGCAAGTCACCAAACCCTTGAAGGACTAAAACTTAGAAGGTCTCTCCAAGGTCTTGATATTATATGAAATGGATTGATTGATGATGTGATCTTTTTTCTTGAAATTTGACTTGGATGCACTTGAAACCTACATCACAATGTTAGCTCAAAAAACATGCATAATGCCTGATAACTTTGAGATGATGCTTAAGATCTTGAATGTTGCAACAAATGCTTGAGAAATATTCTCTTAAACACCTTTGACAGTAATATTTTATTTAAGAATGCTTGCATAGAAACTCTAGATATCTTAGGATTTTGAGTTTGATAAAAGCACCTTGCTTTTATAGATAATTTTCTAATTTCTCGAAAATTAAACATTATAAGATGAAATTTGAACTTTAATTTGGGATCTTAAAAGGCCATCAAAAGCATATGTAAAATTTGAACTTTAATTTGGGATCTTAAAAGGCCATCAAAAGCATATGTAAAATTTGAAATTAGTAACTAAATGGCCGACTAGTCCTAACCTAAATTGCCAGGACCTATTCATTTCGCGGTGTTAAAAATGATAATTACATTAATTAAATCATAATTTTTCTTTCAAAAATTGCAATTAATTAGGCTTGTAGATGCATAATTGGGCCAATTAGAGGCTTAATTAAGTCCAATTAATTAGGGTACCCAAACATAGTGTGAAAATATAGAGTAAATTATTTTGATATTACATGTAATGCCTTTCGTGTTGTTGTCACTATTCTGATACTGTTTTTATGTTGTGTTGTGTACCTTGAGACTATGTTGGTGGTTGTTCACCAGTTTGATTTGGTTGGTTGACAGTTTAGTTTACTTGGAGGATTATGATACTCTTTTCGGATGTTTATGTTATGTTATGCTGATACATGGTGTTGATGTTGTGATTGGATTTAACTAGTTATGTTTATCATAGGATGTAGTTCTATGCTTGTTATGCATTTGATTAAGTAATTGTTTTATGATATTGATTATGATGTGTTTACTGTTTGGAGTCTTGGTGAGAGGATGGTGTAGCATCAATCATTTGCGAGTGCCTTGCTACATTGTGATTTCCTCTCAGGGTGTGCTTGTTATTGGATATATATGTTGCTCGACATTTGGTTTGATGCAGGATGCAGGTACTAGGCATCGACTCCACCTGCACTATTAGGTCTGAGCATGCCTTACAAAGCCCAATGGGTATGATGTGGAAATTGGATATTGACAAGAAAGTCCCTCACCCTAGTCTATCACCACGCTATTATGTTTGACGATGTGGCCCATTTGCAACCCCGTTCCCATTTTGGTATCATTATGTTTTGAGTCATTTATTTTAATTGTTTAATTAATGTTGTTTTAATTATTTGATATAGTTGATGTTCATCGTGTTAATTTTATTAAGGTTTGTTCAATTTATTGTTTTAGTTTAATGACGTTCTTAGAGTTGTGTACATTCAATTTAAATTATTAAATTAAATTCGTTAATTAATTATTAAATTAATTCGACAAGTTTGGATGATTCAATTATTATATCTTATTAGAGGAATCTTTTAATGAAATGTAAAGGAATAGTATGGTAATTATTAATAATGTTTATTTTAATTTCTATTGTGATGCATAATGTGTTTAAATAAATTATTATATTGGAATATTATATGAAATTTAAGAGATAATGTTAAATTTATTAAAAAAGTAATTAAAAAGAAATTTAAATCGGAAAATAATTTGCATGCAAGTGCATGTATTGTTCTAAACTGAAAATCAGAGGGCAACTTGCCGATTTTTGTGCTTTTAATAATTCAAGATTTGATTTTTAATTTGGAAGCAAGGATAACATATTTAATTGAAATTGGAGACAAGGAGTAAGGAGGCCAATTTTTGGGTTTTCAAAAAAACAAGCAAAATTTGCTCTGCAATTTTGTTCTCTAGAAAAATAAAAGAAAAGGAAAAACATACAGCTTGAGAACTTCAAAAGAAGCGGATTTTTGTGAACGGAGAAATGGAGTTGGGGCTGTAATGAAAGATCATGTTGCTCACTGTCTTCGTCAATGAGCGTTGGACTCTAGGTTGGTTTGGTTATTTTACAAGGGTAAGTGCACCAATTTGTGACACAATTTTGGCTCTTAAGATGCCACTTTTTTTTTTTCTGAAATCAGCAAAATCTGATTTGCACAAGAAAATGAAGATAGTTACGCTCAAAATTTCAAGATGCGGAAAGAACAAAAGTTGAAGTGCTCTGGGTCTAGTTTCTAAGCTACTATTTTTTTTTTAAATTAATGAAGATTAAGGGTCTCAAAAAGGGGGGGCCCAAAACAGGTCCTCTTTTTATAAAAAAAAAATAGCATAGTGCCTGAGGGCTCCCCCCTTTTTGATTAATTTTTTTTTAGAATTTCAAAAATCCCAATGGTGAGAAATTAGCTAACCCATGTAGTTTATCCTCATTCTTTCAGATAATTGTTTTAATGCATATATAATATTTTATGATTTTTCAAAGTGGACACATCCTGAAAAGCTAAAATTTGAGCGTGCTCCCCCCTAAATTTTTCGAAAACTAATCAATGTTTTTTTTTTTTTCATCATGTGTATAATGGAGTCTAGTTTCAAACAATGTAATTTGTTTCACGTTTCAATGAACCAGTAAAAATCTATCATAAAACTAGCACATGTTGGTTTTTGACCAAAAACAGAGGCATTTACAAAAGGAGTCATGGATCAAAACCTTAAATAAATCAAAATGAAAAAAATAATTATATATTTAGATAGCTAAGAGAGAGGTTAACATGATAAGGTTTTTTTATATAGTTACATTGAAAGACATGCAAATGAGATGGGGAGCACAAACAAAAATATGAGGAAATTTGGGAGATCCTGTCAATTAACAGGTCCAAAGCAGGTCATTTGGCGAGTGCCAGATTTGGTGTGTGTCAAATGTTATGTGTCATTTGGCGAGCGCCAAATTTGGTGCTTGCCAAATTACCTACTTTGCACAAAACCTAAATTTCCCCTCTCTTTGGCCGACAACTTTGATAATTCTTAGATTGCACAATTTATGATCATAGATGGATAGTTGAGGTTGTACCTTTCATATGCTCTCTAACTTGTTACCCTAATTGGATAACTCTTTATCCCTTTGAATTCTCTCTCTCTCTCTCATGTCTCACTCCCTCCCACATGACCTAGATTAATCTCTCAGTCCAATCCCCCCTGTCAGATCTCTTTCCCTCCCACATAGGTACCTAAATAAATCTATCTCACTCCAACCCCCTTTCTCTCTCCCTCTTTGGTCTTTTTGTCTCTCTCACTCTATCTCCCTCTCTTAGGTTGTTATCTTTCTCTCTCTTTCTCTCTCAAGTCTTTCCCTCCTACCCCCTCTCCCTCTCTTAGGTCTATCACTCACTCCCTCTATCTCTCTCCCATTCCCTCTGCCTCACACTCTATCTCTCTCCCTCTTTATCTCACTCTCTCTCGGGTATCTCCATCCCCCTCTCTCTCACACACACACACACTCCCTCTCTCTCTCCCACTCCCTCTCTCTCACTCTCTCTATCTCTCTCCCACTCTCTCCCACTTTGTTTCTCCCTCTCTCAGGTCTCTCCCTCAGACCACCCCCTCTCCCTCTCCCTCTCTCTCAAGTATCTTCATCCTACCCCATCTCCCTCTCTCTCTTTTTCAAGTCTCCCCCTCCTACCCCCTCTCCCTCTCACAGTCACTCCCTCTATCTCTCTTCCACTCCCTCCCTATCTCACTCCCTCTATCTCTCCATCTCTCTCAAGTATATCCCTCCCACCACCTCTCCCTCTCTCTCTCTCACACCCTCTATCTCTCTCCCACTCTCTCTCCCTCTCCCTCTCTCTCAAGTCTCTCCCTCGAACCCCTCTCCCTCCCTCTCTCTCTCGCAAGTCTCTCCCTTTGTCAGGTCTCTCTTTCTCTCTCTCACTCCCTCCCTCTATCTCTCTCATCTCTCTCTCTCTCTCTCTCTCTCTCTCTCTCTCTCTCTCTCTTTCTCTCTCTCTCTCTCTCCCTCTCTCTCTCCCTCTCTCTTAGGTATTTACCTCCCACCCCTCCCACTCTCTATTTCTCCCTCTCTCTTAGGTATCCCCCCCACCCCTATCTCTCTCTATCTCTCTCTCACTCCCTCCATCTCTCTCCAATCCCTCTATCCCAAGTATTCCCTCTCCCTCCCACCTCCTCTCCATTTCTCAAGTATCTCTCTCTCACTCCTTGTATCTCTCCCATCCCTCTATCTCCCACTCTCTCTCTCTCCTACTCTGTTAGGCCTCTCCTTCCCAACCCCTCTCTCCCACTTTGTCTCCCTCTCCTTCTCTCTCAAGTGTCTCCCTCCCACCCTCTCTCCCTCTCCCTCTCTCTTACGTTTCTCCCTCCCACCCCCTCTCCCTCCCCCTTCTCTCTCTCTCAAATCTCTCCCTCCTACCCCACTTCTCTCTCTCTTAATCTCTATTTATCTCCCTCTCTCTCACTCCCTCTATCTCTCTCCCACTTTGTCTCTCACCCTCTCTCTCAGGTCTCTCCCTCCCACCACCTCTCCCTCTTTCTCTCTCTCAAGTATCTTTGTCCTACCCCTCTCCCTCTCTCTCTTTGTTAAGTATCCCCCTCCTACCCCCTCTCCCTCTCACAATCACTCCCTCTATCTCTCTTCCACTCCCTCCCTCTCTCACTCCCTCTATCTCACTCCCTCAAGTATGTTCCTCCCACCACCTCTCCCTCTCTCTCTCTCAAGAAGAGGGTTTAGGTTTTAGGGTTTAGGGATTATGATTTATAGTTTAAGGGTAGAGGGTTTAAGGATTTAGGGTTTAACCTAGTTAAGGGTAGAGGGTTGAGGGTTGAGGTTTGAGGGTTGAAGGTTTAAGGGTTGAGGGTAGAGGGTAGAGGGTAGAGGGTTTAGGGTTTATGGTTTATGGTTTACTATTTAAGGGTTAAGGGTAGAGGGTTTAGGGTTTAGGGATTACAATTTATGGTTTAAGGGTAGATGGTGTGGGATTGAAAGAGAGCGGGGGTGTTGAGGGTAGAGGGTAGAGGGTAGAAGGTTTAGGTTTTATGGTTTAAGGGTAGAGGGTTTAAGGTTTTAGGGCTTCACTTGGTTATGGGTAGAGTGTTGATGGTTTAGGGTTTAAGGGTTCACAGTAGAGGGTTTAGGGTTTACAGATTAATGGTTTAGGGTAGAGGGTTTAGGGTATAGGGATTACAATTTACAGTTTAAGGGTAGATGGTGTAGGGTTGAGAGAGAGAGGGGGTTTTTGAGGGTAAAGGGTAGATGGATTGAGGGATTAAGAGGGTATAGGAGTTGAGGGATTATGGTTTAAGGGTTGAGGTTTGAGGGATTAAGAGGGTATAGGGGTTGAGGGATTAGGTTTTAAGGGTTGAGGCTTGAGGCTTGAGGCTTGAGGGATTAAGAGGGTATAGGGGTTGAGGGTGTAGGGTTTAAGGGTTTAGGGATCAAGAGGGTATAGGGGTTGAGGGATTAGTGTTTAAGGGTTGAGGGTTGAGGGATTAAGAGGGTATAGGAGTTTAGGGATTAGGGTTTAAGTGTTGAGGGTTGAGGGTTGAGGGTTGAGGGTTGAGAGATTAAGAGGGTATATGGGTTGACAGATTAGGGTTTAAGGGTTAAGGGTTGAGGGTTGAGGGATTAAGCGGGTAAAAATGTTGAATGATTAGGGATTAAGGGTTGAGGGTTAAAGGATTAAGAGGGTGTAGGGGTTGAGGGATTAGGGTTTAAGGGTTGAGGGTTGAGGGATTAAGAGGGTATAGAGGTTGAGGGATTAGGGTTTAAGGGTTGAGGGTTGAGGGTTGAGGGATTAAGAGGCTATAGGGCTTGAGCGATTAGAGTTTAAGGCTTGAGGGATTAAGAGGGTATAGGGGTTGAGGGATTATGGTTTTAGGGTTGAGGGTTGAGGTTGAGGTTGAGGGATTAAGAGGGTATAGGGTTTGAGGATTAGCGTTTAAGGGTTGAGGTTAGTGATTAAGGGTATAGGGTTGAGGATTATGGTTTGAGGTTGAGGGTTAAGGGTTGAGGATTAAGAGGGTATAGGGGTTGAGAGATTAGGGTTTAAGGGTAAAAGGTAGGGGGTTGAGGGATTAAGAGGATATAAGGGTTGAGGAATTAGGATTTAAGAGTTGAGGGATTAAGAGCGTATAGGGGTTGAGGGAATAGGGTTTAAGGGTAGAGGGTAGAGGGGTTGAGGGATTAAGAGGGTATAGGGGTTGAGGGATTAAGGTTTAAGGGTTGAGGGTTGAGGGTTGAGGGATTAAGAGGGTATAGGGGTTGAGGGATTAGGTTTTAAGGATTGAGGGTTGAGGGTTGAGGGTTGAGGGTTGAGGGATTAAGAGGGTATAGGGGTTGAGGGATTAGGGTTTAAGGGTTGAGGGTTAAGTCATTAAGAGGGTATAGGGGTTAAGGGATTAGGGTTTAATGGTTGAGGGTTAAGGGTTGAGGGATTAGGGTTTAAGGGTAACAGGTAGAGGGGTTGCGGGATTAAGATGGTATAAGTGTTGAGGGATTAGGGTTTAAGGGTTGAGGGTTAAGGGTTGATGGATTAATAGCGTATAGGGGTTGAGGGATTAGGGTTTAAGGGTAGAGGGTAGAGGGGTTGAGGGATTAAGAGGGTATAGGGGTTGAGGGATTAGGGTTTAAGGTTTGAGGGTTGAGTGTTGAGGGCTGAGGGATTAAGAGGGTATAGGGGTTGAGGGATTAGGTTTGAAGGGTTGAGGGTTAAGGGTTGAGGGATTAAGAGGGTATAGGGGTTGAGGGATTAGGTTTTAAGGGTTTAGGGTTGAGGGTTGAGGGATTAAGAGGGTATAGGGGTTGAGGGATTAGGGTTTAAGGGTTAAGGGTTGAGGGTTGAGGGATTAAGAGGGTATAAGGGTTGAGGGATTAGGGTTTAAGGGTTGAGGGTTGAGGGATTAAGAGGGTATAGGGGTTGAGGGATTAGGGTTTAACGGTAGAGGGTAGATGGGTTGAGGGATTAAGAGGGTCTAGGGGTTGAGGGATTAGGGTTTAAGGGTTGAGGTTTGAGGTTTAAGGGTTTAGGGATTAAGAGCATATAGGGGTTGAGGGATTAGGGTTTAAGGGTGGAGGGTTGATGGTTGAGGGATTAAGAGGGTATAGGGGTTGAGGGATTAGGGTTTAAGGGTTTAGGGTTGAGGGTTAAGGGATTAATAGGGTATAGGGGTTGAGGGATTAGTGTTTAAGGGTTAAAGGTTGAGGGTTGAGGGATTCAGAGGGTATAAGGGTTGAGGGATTAGGGTTTAAGTGTTGAGGGTTGAGGGATTAAGAGGATATAGGGGTTGAGGGATTAGGGTTTAAGGGTTGAGGGTTGAGTGATTAAGAGGGTATAGGGGTTGACGGATTAGCGTTTAAGGGTTGAGGGTTGAGGTTTAAGGGTTGAGGGATTAGGGTTTAAGGGGTGTCGGTAGAGGGGTAGAGGGATTAAGAGGGTATAGGGGTTGAGGGATTAGGGTTTAAGGGTGGAGGGTGGAGGGTTGAGGGTTGAGGGATTAAGAGGGTATAGGAGTTGAGGTATTAGTGTTTAAGGGTTGAGGGTTGAGGGTTGAGGGATTAAGAGGGTATAGGGGTTGAGGGATTAAGGTTTAAGGGTTGAGGGTTGAGGGTTCAGGGATTAAGAGGGTATAGGGGTTGAGGGATTAAGGTTTAAGTGTTGAGGGTTGAGGGTAGAGGGTATTGGGTTCAAGGGTAGAGGGTAGATAGTTTAAGGGTTTAGGGTTTAACCTAGTTAAGGTTTGAGGGTTGAGGGTCGAGGGTAGATGGTAGAGGGTTTACAGATTAAGGGTTAAGGTTTGAGGGTTTAGGGTTTAGTGATTACGATTTGTGGTTTAAGGGTAGATGGTGTAGGGTTGAGAGAGAAAGGGAGGGGTTGAGGGTAGAGGGTAGAGGGTTAAGGGTAAAGGGTAGAGGGTTTAGGGGTTTAGGGTTTATAGTTTAAGGGTAGAGGGTTTAATGGTTTAGGGTTTAACTTGGTTAAGGGTAGAGGGTTGAGAGTTGAGGGTTTAGGGTTTAAGGGTAGAGGGTAGAGGGTAGAGGGTTTAGGGTTTACCGATTAAGGGTTAAGGGTAGAGGGTTTAGGGTTTAGGGATTACGATTTATGGTTTAAGGGTAGATGGTGTAGGGTTGAGAGAGAGAGGGGGTTGTTGAGGATAGAGGGATTGAGAAGGAGATAAGAGGAGGGATTGAAAGGGATAGATGAGGGTTGATGATCCAATGTTTAGGTTAGAGGGTATATAATTGAGGGCATGAGGTTGAGGGTAGACATTTTAAGGGGTTAGGGTTTAAGGGTTTAGGGTTTAGGGTTTAGCTTGTATAGGATTTATAGTTTAAGGGTAGAGGGTTTAAGGGTTTAGGGTTTAACCTGGTTAAGGGTAGAGGGTTGAGAGTTGAGGGTTAAGGGTTTAGGGTTTAGGGTTTAGGGTTTAGGGATTAAGGGTTAAGGCTAGAGGGTTTAGGTTTTAGGGATTACTATTTATGATTTAAGGGTAGATGGTGTAGGGTTGAGAGAGAGAGAGGGAGGGTTGACGGTAGAGGGTTAAGGATTTAGGGGTTTAGGGTTTAAGGGTTTATGGGTTAATGTTATAGGGTTTACAATTTAAGGGTCCCACTCCCTCTCTCTCCCAATCCCTCTAATAGGTCTTCCCCCCCACCATCATTGAATAAATCTCTCCCTCTCAAGTCTCTCTCTCAGGTCTCACTCCCTCCCATGCTACATAGACTAATCAGCATCACTCCAATGCCCTCTCTCATAGTCCCTCTCTGTGAGGCCTCACTTACCTCCCACCCTACCTAGACAAATATATTTCACTCCAACCCCCTCTCCCACACTCCCTCTCTCTCTCCCCCTTTGGTCTTTTTGTATCTCTCGAGTCTCATCCCTCCCAACCCCTCTCCCATTGTCAGGTATTTTCCCCCACTATAACTGGATAACTCTCTATCCCTCTCAAGTCTCTATTGCTCTCAAGTCTTAGTCGCTACCACACTACCTAGAATAATCTCTCTCACTCCTATCACCTCTCTCTCTCTATCTTGAGTGTCACTCCCTTTGTCTCTATGGAATCTCTCCCTTTCAAAACAACACATTTGGTGCTCTCCAAATTTGGTGCTCTCCAAACTTGGTGTTCTCCGAATTTGGCGAGCGCCAAATGTGTTTTACCTTGAAATGGTAAAACAGCGGTTGACCCCATGATTCAGGCCCACATGCTTCTGTATTTGTCTAGTTCAACTCTTTATTCAATTCAGAAATGCCTTTTTTTATGCAATTGACTTCATGTTGTACCAATCTATGCTTGATCCATCATCTTTTTACCACCAATTTGCATGGTAGACAATGCAGAAGAAGACATTTTGAAGTTTCTACATAATTTTACATTATCTGAGGTAATATATTCATTTTGGTAATATCTAAATGTTTATATATATTATATTTGTTTGTTTTTGACAATATAAACTAAATTTCTTTAATGATTTTATTAATCATAACAATTGGACATAGAATTCAACATTGAATTAGATGAGATTTGCATAATTTTTTTTAATTTTTATGAGTTTAAAGAACAAAAAAATGAAAAAATAGGAAATTTACTTAGCACAAATTTACTTATGAATTCTATTTGCATTGCTTATAGTAGTCCATTTCCAGCATGGCTAGTGGAATTCACTCTATTTCATTTTATTTTCAACTAATCTAGAAAAAAAAAACATTCAACTAATTTGGAAAACCTAATAGCTTTCATCAATGTTAATGCAAATTTCCATTAATTTTTTTGTTCCATAAAAAATTCACCTTCATCACATGTGCTTAGATAAATTCAAGTAAGTTGACATAGTTGTTAATGCAAGTTTCCATTCATTCATACCATTTACCTTTCTAATAAATAAAAAAATGGAAAATTTTGTGCAATTGAGAATGCTTATTGTCTCTCTAAGTTACCTCATTTCCAAAGAAATAGTGAATAATTATAAGATATAGCATCAAAAACCCTTCTTTGAATTCATATTCTTAATGACTTCGTTGACAATCAAAAATTTGGTTTTGAGAACAATAAACACAAGATTCTCTAGTTTTCATTTAGGTGGAAAAAAATTATACCCTAGGTTTGTGATACAGACCAGGGAGACAAAACATTTAATAATCACAATTAGATTAGTTTCAAACAATCTTCAATCTCAAAAACCTCAATTCAATTTTCAACTGACCAATTCATATTCACTTCCTTGTAGCATTCACAACAGAGAAAATTGTTCATATCTTATCATATCTTAGTCACTAGAACCCTCTGTAATGCATCTAAACACTAAACCCTTGCTTTAGGCCTTTCTATTCTTGAAACAAGGAGGGTTTATTCAAAATCAACGTTCCAGGCCTCTAGTGTAGGAGCACCTTGTAAGCTCAATTTTGTTGAAATGGTCATCTTTAGTGAGCATGGTCAAATACTAGGATTTTAGTTAATGTTTATTATTTTGTGTTCAATAAGGTCAATTAGACCGTTTTATAATGTATTTGGAGCAAAGGGAGTTTAGTTGTGTCATAGCTTGCAATTGGGAAAAATGTGGTCTGAAAAGTTGCTGAAAGATGCAAAAGTTGCAGAGTTAGGTGCATGCAAGGTTAGGTAAGTAGAATGTCAATTCTAGGAATTATTTTATGTTGTTATGAGCCCATAAATGTGAGGATAACCTTGAGGAATAGGTGAGAGTATGGAAAAAATGAAGAAGACCAAGAATTATTCCTTGTTTTTAGTGTAAAATTCTGAGTTTTGATTGGTAAATCTATGTTTCAGACCACTGTATGGCCCCGTACAAGTGGTTCATGGTCTAAAAGCTATGGGAAACATTAAAGGCATGCATTAAATTTCATTTTTAGTTTGTTTGATTTAATTTCATGGAGGTTTGTGAGTTTTATGATCATTTTGGTGCTAAGGGGTATGAAACCCTATTTTAGGGTTTTGAACACTAAAGAATGCATGTATGAACATTTCCTTTGGTGGATACCTCTAGAACTTAGTGAAATGAATGCCGACAGGTTATTTTGCATGTTCAATAAGGATTGAAGAGTTGAAGAGTTGATGGAATCATTTTGTGAGTTGTCTTCCTAGTTGATTTCTTGTGTGTCTTGACCAAAAATCGAGGTTTCAAGTAAGGGTTTGAGGAAATAACAATGCTAAAGGTTGGGAGTAAGTTTTTATATCATTTGCAAGCTATTTTTAAAGTTTTCCAAGTAGTGGTTGGGTGTGGTGTGTTGAGGAAGTCCGAGTTTCAATAAACCCCTAGGGGAAACCTAGTTTGAAATAGCTTAGAGTGAGGGTTTGAAGGTTGGTACCCTATTGAACGTTCTAGTCCCTAAAATAGGTGGAATCTAAGGTTTGACAACCTAACAAAACACTATCCATGGAGATCAATATCTTTGAAGGTGTTTAAAGGAGTGTCTCTTTGTAAGAGTGGCCTTATTTGCCTAGTTGCTTGAGTGAAACAGGGCTAGTTTGAGGTATTTTCTCCAAAAGATTTTTTAGTAGTTTTGAGATATGTTTTAGGCCATGGAAAAGGGTATCTGAAATTTCTATTACAGTCTTCATAAGTTACCTAGTTCATTAGATATGAGTGGTTGTCCTATGAGGAAGGATTACTAGTTTGTAAGTGGTTAAGGAGTGAGTGATACAAAATTGGTGTAGGGGAACCTACACCTAGTATTGAAAGAAAATGGATTCTTGTAAGGTCTAATATACTAGGTTGAAGTTTATTTATTAATAAGCAATGAGGAAGTTGCAAAATATATTGAATTCTAAAAGTTGTCAATCAATGTCAATGATGAAAAATGAGGTCTAGGTGGATAAAGTGTGGAATAGGTTTTATTTTCATGTTTTATTTCATGTATAAGTTAAATCAAGACCATTTAAGGTGTATTAGGTTGAGTTTTAAGTCTTGGTGGTCAAATGTGCGAAAAAATGCATTCTTGCTACAAAATTGTCAATATTTGAATTTGTAGCCTTTTGAAGGCAAATCCTTGAATTTGGATGTAAATATGAAAGAATGAGGTCTAAAAGGTCGTAATAGGGTGAATTAAATTTTTTTGAGTGATTTAGGAGTCCTTAGGTGTCAAACTTAAAAATTTGCAAAATTCATGTAATGTTATCATGTGTAAAATGTCTAAAATGCAACTTAATGAAGATTACAAGGTCTTAATGATTAAAAATCAGTTATGGGCATTGGAGGGAGTTAGAATGAAATAAAAATCTGTTTAATAACCTTCATTTCCTTGAAGGATAGGTTTTTGGTTGATTTTTTTTTTTATCAACAAGAACATTATTTTCCAAAAATTTACTAGTTTCTCTCATTTTTCTTGTTGTTGTACGACCTGTACGGACTCTAAGATGTTCTAAAACTGGTATAATTTTGTATATTAATGAATTATATTTCATTTTCACCTATTTATAGGTTCTAACTCTTTGTATAGTGAAAGTTATCTTATTTTTACCATTGCTACCTACATTCGTAGTGTTCTTGGATTGAAGGGTTTCATGATGTAATTCAACCCATTCCACTTTTTGTGCATAATTTAATTTCTGGAATGGGTCCTCTAACTTGTAAAATATATGTCTAACCTATTTAGAATGTTTTGGGGTCAAGGTTGGGTGTTTGGGATGATGTTCTAGGACTGTAGCAGGGTATTTTCATGGTGAAAATGAGGGCTTCAAGTGGTGTTTTGAAAAAATGTGGGAAGGAATATTAGTGTAATGTATTATTCACCATGTGTAGGGTCTAGTAAGTGTGTTTGGTACTTTGTATGGGTCTGGAAGGTTTGGGAGATAGGATTTTCATTAAAACCCCAAGTATTTTGCTTGAAATTGAGGGTTTGGTGTATTAGGTGTCTAAAGGTCTTGGACTTGGAAAAAAATCAAGAAATTGGAGGTTTTGACACATAACATACTATTTTTTTAGGATTTTGAGTGAAGATCTAGTGTTTAAAAGGTACTCTCTTTGTAAATTAGGCCAATTGAATAGACTTTTCCAAGGTGGGTCTATTGGAAGTCAATGTTGGTCCAAAGGAGTTGATCCTAGGGTTTACCTATGTTTTATAAATTGTAAATGGGTATCTTAATCATCCTTGAGTTTGTCAAGTGTTTTTGAAAATCTTGGTGAAAAGGCCCTTGAACTGGGTTACCTATGTTATAAGGGAAAGCTTGGTAGAAGTTGGGATTTTTAGTTGAACATCTGATTTTGCTTTGGAATCTAATTGATTCTCATTAATTTGGTGTATTGAATGGTTTCCACCCCTCTCTACATCAAAAATGGTGTTTCTTGGTAAGTTAAGTGATCAAGTTGTTTTTGGTTTATTATTTTAATTAGATGCCTTAATAGGCTCATGCAAAGCCCTTATACCTTAGTGTGGATTGTAGTCCTTAGAAGCCTATTTAATTTAATGAAATTTTGAAAGAGTGTGTGTAATTCTATTAAGAGCCTTCCTCTAAATATTTTAACAAGTTCATTGTGAATCCCTACATGTACTGCATTAGCTTCTAGCTACTTTGCCAACTCTTCAAACACACTCAAAATCCCTGCTCTAATATCTAACCCTATAGACATCTAACTCCATCATATAAAAAATGTTATCTAGCATATACATGTTTGATAATTCCAAACAACTCACTGCCTTCTTTCATATTTTATGCAATGTAATCAACGATATCAATATTTTCATAAAATGCATTACTTACTTTTGTTCTATGTGTGTTTGCGAACATGTAGGATTGAACGTCATGCCGAGGAAATGATCGAAGCCTCTAACACTGAAAGAATGTATAGTTAAATGCAAGGATAAGAGAATAAAAAAATGTAGCTTGTGAAGCAAAGGAATTACAGCCCATACAACCAAAAATTCCCATGCAATCTACATGAGAGATGTCAAATTGGCAAAACAAAGGGCACAAATGAGGAAAGTTCATGGAAGGAGAGGAATGGATATCAAAGTTGGGGGAACATCATCAACCATAGGTGAAGCTCAATGCAAATCTCCAGTTGAAGACACATTGGCAACAACATGTGGTTTTCCAAGTACACTGGAAATCACATCTCCAAATGAAGAAACACCATCAACAACATTGTGTTTTGAAAGTACATCAGCAAACACATTTCTATTTGAAGGCACTCCACAAACAACATCTCAAGTTGAAGGTACAACATTGTTTACATGTCAATCTCAAGGTATGCCATCAATTGCACCTTTGATTGAAGGTACGTGATCTATCCCTGATATTGTTGACCTTCCCAATGTTGACACAAATTTACATTTGAGAACTCCTCCTAGAGTTTTGAATTGAAAACCTACATTTTTTTATTGATATTGATTCCAATGTTTTGAAATGGATTCCTAATAAGATTCCAAAACGTACATGTCAAAGATATGCACAAAGGATATGGAGTTTATTTTTTGCGAAGCTAAGTGAGGGTGGAAGATGCCAACTATTTTTTGAAATGATGAGGAAACTCAAATTTAGGCCCACCATGAAGGCTCTTGGGATAAGAGTTTTGAATGACACAAGTGAAAATTCCATTGTAAAGAACCTGATGAGTGCATATGAAAGTGTGGGTTCTACCTCACACACGAAGGATAGTTATACCACACGACGTGTGATGACAACAACACTGTTAAGCAGTCAAACAAGGAACAAGGTGAACCTTACAAAGGAAAGTAAGTCTTTGAAAATAAGTAGATCATCTCTAATGAGAGCCAAAGGAAGGCGTGAAAGAGTGGAGGATCTAAATAGAAATGAGTTATGGGGATTCCTAGGTAGAGTGCCACAGAAAGATACAAGAATCACTCAAGGCTTGTGATCTTTAATTGTTAATTATTGGAAGGATAACACAAGGACCTCTCCTGATCAAAGAGATGTTGTAAGAAGAAGAATCGGTAGTAAAATCCATGAGCCACATCCAATGCATTATTTGGATACCACTCAAACCCAATTTTTTGCTGATTTTGTACATAAGTTTCCTAAAATTAAAATATGTCAAAGGTATTTTGAAATGCTAAAGCCTTTTTATGTCAAAATAAATCACACATGCACTACTTGTTGTTGTAGGGTTCATATTGAGTTTTCTAGCCATTATGATGTTTATCGATGTATATGTGTAGATATGCATACTGACAATGTTTTGCAGGAATGTAACATAATGCCTCCACCTTAATTATCAAGGAAATTTGTGTCTTCCATTTTCTGTGAAAGAGAGGATGGTCAATTGTTTTTACAAGAAGTCATGTTTGAATGGCACATGTGATCATTTTGGTGGCATGCAACATTAGCCAATTTTGCAACACATGGCTAGTACACACACAATTGGAGACAAAATTATGGAATTTGGCAAATATAAGATAGTGGCATATAGTCTAAAAGATGGGAAAGAAGCAAAGAAGTGTGAATTATTCAATTATAAGATTCCATTGTATCAATTTATGGGAATTTTCTATGATCAGGTGGTCTATGAGTATGCAAGGCATACACATAGACCACAATGGTTGGACTCACAGTTCAAGTAAATGCAAGGACACATTTCCACTTCATAATATCATTTTAGTTGTCGACTTCACTGAGAACTAAACACTACAACCATAGAATGAGGTGCAATCAGAGTACTACAACTCCATGCAAGTTGCTATTTTTGTGTATAGAACATTCATTCATGCAAATGATAGTACAGATGAAAATTGGAAAGTATTGAGGGAGTATCACTTTTACATCATTGATGATCGCACACATTCTACAGAGTTTGTTCAGGGTTTCTTTCATATGTTCTATGTTGATCTAGCTAGTAGGGGCATATCATTTAGTCATCATATCATATGGTCAGATAATTTTACATCACAATTCAAGAACGCCAGAATTTTTTACTGGTTGAGCAGGATGCATAGGATTAGTGGTGTTCAACATATGTGGAACTTCTCAAAGGTTGGGCATGGAAAGGGGGAGCATGATGGAGTAGGTGCATGTATCAAAAGAGCCCTGGCATGAGAAAATTTAAAGTACATATACAGTGTAAAGTTGACAGATGCAAGATCAATTGTCCAATGGTGCAATGGTGCAATGGGTCCAGGTAGTGAAGGTAATTCTTTAGTTTGTAGATTTTTTTATTTAGTAGATGATACTAACATTGCAAAATATGAATATTTTTGTACACTAACAGGATTGAGCGAGCTACACTCTTTTAGAAGATCCAATGCAGGTACATGGACTATCGATACAAGGAAGATGGCATGCTTTTTTTATGCATGTACACTTCAATCATGGAATGATTACGAGTCAACGGAGTGGGTTGATGAATGATCTATAAGAAGTCTAACCCGACTTGACACTTATCATCTCCCGACAACTCTACAAATCATGGAGATGCAATCATCCATTGACTTTGATCATGTATCGGACCTACTAGAACTAGGTAATATATCTTACTTACAAGTTTTATTATGTTTCTCAGTAAATAAATCTAACAAGATGAACATATCAATGCAAGGAATGTTTATACGGTGATTGCAGATGAAGACAATGAAGAGGGTATAGATTATTACCTATGTCATTGTATCGAGGCCAAAAATAAATTAGAGGCCCTAATTATAGATGGAGAAAACATAGAATATCCTACAGGTTCAGTGGTTGTTACTGGAACATGGCTTCAAAGGTATCTAGTTAAGAATTTTGCAGTTTGGTTGTTTGAGGACTTCTACATGTATCAAAATATTCTTCACTACTCGAACCTTGTCATTGCCAGCAATGTTCATTTGATAAAAAAAAGGGAAGACCTCCGAACAAGAACTTGTGGAAAGTGCTTGAGTCTAACCACGAGGAAATACTTGACACAATAAAGAGTAGATCAGACCTAGATGGTTCCCTGGATTGATTTTTAAGTATGAAAATTGAATTTGTAAAGTCATGTTATTGATCATTGCTTTCTTTCAAGCGTTTAAGTTTGGTTGTATAAGGGTTAGCAGAATTGCATTAAAGTAGATATGCAAAATGATGGTTATATGTTGCTCTCTATTGAGAACCTTTAGGTTGGTATGCTGATCAATAAGAGGGAGGTTAACCAATTAGTTACACAATTTCATCCAACTCAACTCAACATTTTTCCCTAACAACTCTTTTTCATCAACTCTTCACTATTTCAACCTAGTTTCCTTATACGTGTCCAAACACCAAAACCAAGGCATAACTATCAACCCTCTTAACAAACACACAAACCATTTAGGGTTTTAGATACCCATTACACTCATTCCAAACATATCTCAAATGAGCATATCACTCTTTTGGATCAACACCTTTTAATCAAGCTTTTTCACCATTTTAGACCCCCAAATAGGTCACTTTTCCAAGGGACCTATACCTTAAAAACTTGTTTTCACCCAAATTTCAATTGGGAAGCACTCACCAACGAAAAAAACTCCAAATTAAACAATTAATTTATAGAGACATGTTTCCCAAACCACCCTACCATGCTACCCTCATTTCTTTCTCTTTACATGGGGGTTTATTGAAAAACAATCTTATAGGGCTTTCCTAACCCAACCAATACCTTCAACACTTCATAAAAGACTTGCATAAACTCAAAAGGATAGAAGATCTTTTCTACCCCCAAGTTTGCTATCATTTTCCCACTCAAACCACTCAATTTCACCTAAATTAGGTCACTTTTTCAAAGGGAATCTACTTTAAGCTTTCCCTTTCACTCAAAATTAAATTGGGTAGCCTTCTACATGTGTTCAAACCAAAGAATCCACCATTTACCCTCAAACAATCATTCACCCAAGCACCGAATCAAAAAACCCTCCTTTTAAGCCAAATAACATTGGGCTTATTGAAAATCACACATCCAACCCTTACCAAAACTTGCCAATACCTCAAACAAGTCTAAATACCTCTGCCCAAACTTAATTCATCAAGAAACAACACTACACAAATGTTTTACACACTTTACTATCTCAAAACCTCACTATTTCACTTTGAAAACACAAATTTTCACTCTAGGGCTTCATGCCCAATAGAACAATCAACCTCCCTTGCACAAATTCCACATTTCCACACTAGTTTATTGATGTTGTAGACCCATTCCTAAAGTTACAGTGGCCAAAATGAGAGGAATGGGTCAATTTAGCATATTAAATAACTTTCAAACCTTATTTGACAATATCTTGACTCATTCATCCTAGCTAGACTCAACTCAAAAAATGGAGGACAATGTGCTTTGCACCATATTCCCTATTAGTGTTTGATGTCAAATGAATTTATGGTTGTCATTGATCCTTTTCTAATTGTGACTGTAGGTAATACTAAAGTGTGTCAAAGTTTAAGAAAAGAACAACATCGGTTGGTGGTGCAAGTGTTTCGTGGTATGAGAAACATCGGTTGGTGGTGCATTTTGTGGTTTTCAATCTTCTCTTTCATTTCCATCTCATAGATTTATCGGATTCTTATATGCTACATATTTTATGTTAATTATGTCAGTGATATATTTTAAATTTATATGTAGGATCATCGAGAGATGATAAAGTAGTGAAGGGCCTCATCACCATTTTAGGACATTCAATCGACCTGCTTATCTAGCATGCATGAAGGTGATAGTAGGTCTCGTCATGTTTCTGACTGACATTATTTAGTTATTGCTCTTTTAATGATTTTAATGTGAGTCCATGTCTAAGATTGATAGGCTTTTGTAGGTTTTTTGTGGACCAAATTCCTATGAGAGTACACAACCAAAGAGAGGCTACTGCCCATGTGTTTTGTAGGGAGCATGGGATGTACATGTTTTGAAGAATTTTGGAATGCAAATAACTTGGCCAACTGAGGTGGATTGGAGAAATGAAATTGGGCAGCAACTCCTTTTGTTTCTTCTTACATACAATATATTTCATGATCTGTGTTGCAAATGGGAGAATTATTTCCCTGCATGTATTGCTACGAGTATTGACAAATGGGAAGATTTTCAAGATGTTTTTCCATCACTATTGTAATATTTTTCATTGACTTAGTGTATTTTTTGATATACAAAAATTATGAGAAATTAATACATGCAAATGTGTATATTTCTTAATATATGCCTCAATTAAATGTGTATATTACATTTAAAATTAGTTGTAATGATTCATGGTTTACATTTAAAGTTTCCTTCAAGGAAACGCATGTAGATTTATGAGTAAGAATGAAATAATGTCTAATATAATTTTAGAAAGGCATATTTTATTGCCCCTACCTTGTCAATCCTACAGAATTGGCAAGCTGGTGAGCTTGGCAAGCTAGTGAGCTCATTTGCTTTCAGAGTCTGTAGGGTTGAAAAGGTAGGGGTAGTGTATGCCTCATAGAAATTGACGCAACCTAGGTCATCTCTAACATACCTCAATTCCACCTAAGCCTCATTTGGAGCAACTTGCTGAAAACTTGAAAACAATGTTGTCCAACCTCACTTTTTCATGTAAAAGCACCCCAAAAACACCAACTACCATCCTACAACTGACTCCAACCAATTTTATAAACCTATGAGATCATGTTGGGCCCCTCTACAGTAACCTCTCTCAGTTTTTGCTATCTTTGAGGCATTTTCCTATGGTGTCCAGTTTTCACTTGATGGAAAAATTGTCAAATAGAAGTAGTTGAAAGTTGCAAAGTGGTGCAACTTTCATTTTGCAGCTCGTGTAACCAAAAAGACTGTTCCAAAATGTCTAAATAGGTATGTTTAAGCTAGGAATGGTCCTCTTTCACACCCAAACACACGGAATCGCTTTGAGCTACGTTCAACCGGATCGATCCCTTAACGGTCCAAAGTGGAAAATGGCTACAAACTTCAGCATGCTATTACTTGGATACCACGATGTTTAGAAACTTCTCATCTGAACCTACAAGATCACGTTGGGACCCTCTACAATAACCTCTCTCATTTTTATGTATATCAGAGGCATTTTCTTGTGGTGGAAAATTTTCACTTGGGGAAAAAGTTGTCAAATGCAAGTAGTTGAAAGTTGCAAAGTGGTGCAACTTTCATTTTTCTGCTCATGTGACCAAACAAACTATTCCAACGCATTCGAGTAGGTACGTTTATGCTAGGCATGGTCCTCTTTCACACCCAAACACGTGGAATTGCTCTAAGCTACGTTCAAACGGGTCGATCCTTAAAGGGTCCAAAGTGCAAAATGGCTACAAACTTTAGCATGCTATTACTCAAATATCGTGATGCTTCGAAACTTCTCATTTGATCCTACGATATTATGTTGGGCCCCTCTACAATTACCTCTCTCGGTTTTTTCTATCTCGAAGGCATTTTCCTATGGTAGAAAATTTTCACTTGGGGAAAAATTTGTCAAATACAGGTAGTTGAAAGTTGCAAAGTGGTGCAACTTTTCTTTTGCAGCTCGTGTGACCAAATAGACTATTCCAACACATCTGAGTGGGTACTTTTACGCTATGAATGGTCTTCTTTCACACCCAAACATGTGGAATCGCTCTGAGCTACGTTCAACTAGATCAATCCCTTAAGGGTCCAAAGTGCAAAATGGCTGCAAACTTTAGCATGCTATTACTCAGATACCGTGACACTAAGAAACTTCTCATCTAATCCTATGAGATTGTGTTGGGCCCCTCTACAATAACCTCTCTCGATTTTTGCTATCTTAGAGGCATTTTTCTATGGTTGCGAATTTTCACTTGGGAAAAAAGTTGTCAAATGCAAGTAGTTGAAAGTTGTAAAGTGGTGCAACTTTCATTTTGCATCTCGTGTGACCAAACAAACTATTCCAATATGTCCAGGTGGGTACATTTACATCAGGAATGGTCCTCTTTCACACCCAAACACATGGAATCGCTTTGAGCTATGTTCAACCAAATCGATCCCTTAAGGGTCGAAAGTGCAAAATGGCTGCAAACTTCAACATGATATTACTTGGATACTATGACTCTTCAAAACTTCTCATCTGATCCTACGAGATCGCATTGGGGAAATCTACACTAACCTCTCGGTTTGTGCTATCTCAGAGGCATTTTCCTGTGGTGGAAAATTTTCATTTGGGGAAAAAGTTGTCAAATGCAAGTAGTTGAAAGTTGCAAAGTGGTGCAACTTTCGTTCTGTAGCTCATGTGACAAAATGGACTATTCCAATGTGTTCGAGTCGGTAATTTTTTGCTAGTTATGGTTCCCTTTCACACCCAAACATGCGGAATCGCTTCGAGCTACGTTCAACCAGATCGATCCCTTAAAGGTCCAAATTGCAAAATGACTACGAACTTTAGCATGCTCGTATTTAGACACCATGATGCTTAAAAACTTCTCGTCTATGCCTATGGGATCATGTTGGCCCCCTCTACAATAACCTCTCGTGTTTTTTTCTATCTCAAAGGCCTTTTCCCGTGGTGGCGATTTCTCGCTTGGGGAAAAAATTGTCAAATGCAAGTAGTTGAAAGTTGCAAAGTGGTGCAACTTTTTTTTTGCAACTCGTGTGACCAAACAGACCATCCTGATGCATTTGAGTGGGTACGTTTATGCTATGCATGGTCCTCTTTCCCACTGAGACATGTGGAATCACTCTGAGCTACGTTCAACCATCAGAATCCTTTAAGAGTCCAAAGTGCAAAATGGTTGTGAACTTCAGCATGCTCATATTCAGACACCGTGATGCTTATAAACTTCTCATTTGAGCCTATGGGATCAAATTGGGCCCCTCTACAATAAAATCTCTTGGTTTTTTTTATCTCGAAGGCCTTTTCCCATGGTAGCGATTTCTCGCTTAGGGAAAAAGTTGTCAAATGCAAGCAGTTGAGTGTGTAAAAGTGAATTTTTATCCATTCCACCCATTCTATCCTACTTTAACTTAGTAGAATGGAATAATGAGGGGTAGGGAACATATGTGCATGGTTTCTGGAGTAGGGGAGGTGAGTTGTGTGGTTTGGTGTGATTCCCTAGTTGGCAATTTGATGAGTTTTGGTGAAATTCAGTGGTTTAAGAGTGGAAATGGTTGAGATCCTTTGGGGTAGCAGTTTGTGAGGGTATTTTAACCAGGTGCAGGTTCTTTTAAGAATGTTTGATGCATTGTAAAGGTGTTATGAGTTGTGGGAATAGGATTTCAAATAAACCCACCCGTTTTAGGCTTTTAGCCATAGCAGCAAGGCAGTGAACTGTTTGATAAAATGCTTTGGTAAACATGTACGAAAAATGTGGGAGCATAGACAAGGTAGTGAATTGGTTAAAAAATTCCTCAAAGAAATGTGGTCTCATGGTGATGGAATTTCATGACAATCCATAGTTGTGAGGATTTGTGACTTGAGGATTGTGATTAATGATTGGAATTGTGTTTAGTGAGATTGCAGGACCTCCCCTACTGCATCAAAGTTTTAGGGTTTTATCCATAGCAACAAGGAAATTAATGTTTGATATAATGATTTGATAGACATGTATAAAAA
Source organism: Sequoiadendron giganteum (assembly GCA_007115665.2). Taxonomy (NCBI): domain Eukaryota; kingdom Viridiplantae; phylum Streptophyta; class Pinopsida; order Cupressales; family Cupressaceae; genus Sequoiadendron; species Sequoiadendron giganteum. The sequence goes on along the minus strand of CM021104.1, from coordinate 275,272,330 downwards.
ATGTGGTAGCATAGAAAAGGAAGTGAACTCTTTGAAAAAATGCCTCAAAAAAATGAGGTCTCATGATGGAATTCCATGACAATCAAAAGCAATTTGATTGTCATGGCATTCTGTCACCATGAGACCACATTTATTTAAGGCATCTTTTGAACTAGTTCACTGCCTTTTCTATGGCTTGTCATGAAATTCCATCACCACATTTATTTGATGCATTTTTTCAAACAGTTCATTACCTTGACTATTCTATTGCTTACTATTATTCTTTTGATATTTTTTTTCGAAGCATCCAAAGCTTGTTCTGAATCACTTGTTTTAGGATTTTAGCCATAGCAACAAGGCAGTGAGCTATTTGACAAGATGCTTTGGTAGACATGTATGAAAAATGTGGTAACATAGAAGAGGCAGTGAACTATTTGAAAAAATATCTCAAAGAAATTTGGTCTCATAGAATGCCATGATAAGAAAATGCAATTGGCAAGTGTTCCTAGTTATTAGTTATGCAATGTAAAGAAATTGCATAACTGCTTAGGTTGACTTTGTACAAACTATATTGTAATTAAAGTTTTTTCATCTATCAGCATCTCCTTATTAGTTATGAAAAGTGAAGTAATGCTTTGACTTTGAAAGATGTGCAATGCAATGTAATCAACGATATGAATATAAACTATAAAAAACCATTTTTTACAATTCATTAGTTAAAATACTCATTTTATTTTCTCTCTATATCTCTATATGCTATGGAAATACCTTTCAATTTTTTTTAAAAAAGTTTTTATCTCTTGTTCTACAATTTTTCCCGATTTTTCAAAAACTCTTATACTTTTGGTTTGTCAAATTTTTCCCCAAAAGATTTTTTATGTCATGCATTGGAGGCATGAAGCATACACGTGAATACACACAATATAGGTGAAGTATATATGTGAATAAGTGAAGCATACATGTGAATAAGTGAGGCACAAGTAATTGAAGCATTCCAAAGGATACAAACCACCATGAATGGAGCTTATTTACACAATACGCTTTAGATGGGGCTTATTGAGCATTCGACAATCATTAATTAAGAATTAGATGTAAACAAAATCCATGCCTACAACATTCAAGCATACAATTTACACGATATGCATTATAACATCATTCAAGAATGGCAGTAGCAAAATCAGATATTCTTTAATCAAAAATCGAAAGGCTATACAATGATATATTGATAAAAGTATATACAATATATCCAAAAAAACCATACAGGCTTAGTACAAAGGAGCCATATGGACATAAAATATCACGTATATATCGATAGTACAAAACATATGTTCCAAAATGCCACATGGGCATACAACAAACAACCCTAATACATAGTCATTTCCCTATAGGGGAAGGAAATAGATCTCGTGCTTCCTTTGAAATTCGGCTGGATGGAGTGACTATTGCTTCTCTTGTCTTTCGAACACGCTCACTAGTCCTCCTCTCTTCACTCTAGACCTTCAACTGATACAATAAAAAGTAAAGATGTTAATATATAGAAATTGAATTGTGAAATGGCATATAACAAAATATATAATCACTTACCGTATACATATAGTCATCATGCACATTTATAGCATCACCACGTCCACGATCTGGAGTGACAACCACCTGTAGCAACCATCAAGATAGAAATTAAACTACATAAAAGTATCATGAAAATTTTCTATAATAGACCATAAAAGAGAAAATATAATGTCAAATCAACTAATCTATTCCATACCTCTCTCAATGGATCATAACTGGCTATTTTTGCAGCAACTACATGGTCCATCATGCCACCAATATCACCAGGGATGTCTCTTATCAACAACTACAAATGAAACAATATCTTAGGTATCATGTTGATATAAAGACCAAGAGGGGATAATGAAACATAAGGTGAAATAAGAGAGGGTAATGGGATGGGAATAGAAGGGTGATGCAGAGAAGGGGCTCAAACTCATTAAAAGTGACAACTTGCCTTCAAGATGAATCTAACAAGATTAAAATGGCCTATTAGATTAATCCAAACAATCCTCAAAGCTTGACAACAATCGGGAGTGAAATTTCTCACTTTCACCCATGTAACCTAGCAGTAGTGCAAACTTAGTTTTTGGCCTTCAACTCCCATTCTTTCGAAAAAAATTGGCAATCAAAAGGTGGATTCAGATACCCATTTAAGAGTTATACAACATATCTCTTAACCAGATACAATTCTTTTGGACCAATCAAAATCCCTTGAAATTAGACCCTCAATGCTATCTTAGGCCATGAATTAGGCTAGATTTACAAAGCAACATACCTTTAAACCTAACATGGACCCTTGAAACCTTGGGGAAGAATTTCCTATGCCCTAAAACCTCTAAAACCATAATCAACACCTAGGGCTAACACCTCCAACATAGCAATCTCCAAAACCCTCAATTTCATGCCAAGTCAAGAGGGTTTATTCAAAGTCCCACTTGCACAACCTCCCAGACCATGCCACCAACTTAGACATGTATATTCTAACCCCAATATGCTCAAAATTTGGAAAAAACTCCACACTCTCATTGATTTCCACAAACCCTAGACGCAAGGCTCTATCTTCATGTGTTTTTCTTCACAAAGCTCATCAAGACAGCAGGTTTATTTCCTTAGTTCCGTCTCCACAACTCTAATCATGAAACCTACAACCTACTCAAACTCCCTAGGTCCCATTACACTTTTTATAGTAGGTACAATTGGTGTAAGGGCCCTTAAATCATGATTTTGGTTACAAAACCCTCAAATACGGTGTCCTCGGCTTGCCACAGGAAAACACGAATATTTACCACAAATCATAATGGATATCCCTCAAACCTGTTCTAAAAGATTTTTAACACCCACCACCACAAGTTAAAATGATTTACATGGCACAATCAAATTGTATGGGCTCGTACAGGCCTGCAAATGACAAGAAAACTCATAAATTTGATGAAAAACATAGATATTCTTATTGCCAATGCTTCAAACTTCAAGCCAACATTACAAAATGATTTGTCATGCCTTTTTAAAGGAATATCCTCATCAAAAAAACACCCAACTTCCTTACAACTAATTTTTAAACCTCTCATGATCGTTGCATTACAAATTTGTTGCATTTATGCAACTCACAAATTTGGCACTTTCAAGTTTTGACTCTTCATTGTTTCCTAGACCCTCTTAAACACCTAAAATATTAAAAATATTCTAATGAGACCTTATTCAACTAAGAAAAAATTACTTACTCAAGAAAACATCATCCTATCTACCTTGACACCCCTTCTCATCTTTGACAATTCCTTCCACATGATTTGAAAACCTTACAAGATGAATACAAAATCCCCTCAAAGTTGATCAATTACAATAGAATGGTCACATTGGACCTTATTAAGACTCAAGAAATCAACTCAAACATCCTAACACACCTTTCCTATTAGACACTTAATGAAGAAACATAGAAAAGAGTGGTGCCCCTGCACCAAAGGGATTAGTGGAACATAGGATGGACTAGAATAGATTGATGGGATGGGCTAGGATGGGATAACAAAATATAGGGTGGACAATTAGAGGTTAATGGGATGCGATTATTAGGGAATAATTCAACATAGGGTGAATTAGGAGGTTTCTAGGGTTTGACTATAGTACACGAAGTGCGAACTTGACCTATGTGTAGCAATAATAGAGAAGAGTTATCTAGGATGAAACGAGGATAAATATGGTATAACATAGGATGACATAAAGGAACATAGGGTGGAACATAGGGGATCATGGAACATCTAGGGTGAAATAATAATGGGTACAATAAGATGGGAGTAGAAGGACATAATGACACATAGCATGTGGTCTAGAATATATTAGTGGGATGGGCTAGGAAGGGATCATGGAAAATAGGGTGAACTATTAAATGTTAATGGTATGGGATTAGGAAGGAATAAAGGAACAAAAAGTGAATTAGGAGAACATAATGTGAAATGATCAAGGAATACAAATGCAATGTTTGTGTTTCCCATCAATTTTTTAGATTTGTATATATGTTAAATTATGAAAACTAGCTAACATAGTTTTACAAAACAATTAATGAATAAAGGATACCTGAGTGTATGTTGTTTGAGGATATGAATTGCGAGGTGCAGAGGAAGAAGGTGCACTAGGAAACTATTTGAAATCCAAAGCATTTTATGAGACAAACATTCAAATATAACATTCAACTGTTCAAATGTAATAATAATATCTTTAATACTAGTTGCATACCTATGGACTCATCATCGACAATGTATAAGGGTTTGTAGGAATAGAGCATGCATCATGAATAGTGAAACCTTGAAATTTCATCATATCAAAATTCTACTAATTTAGTTATTCTTAAATTTCAAAATATAATTTAATAAACAACATTAAAATAACTTTCTAAATTTTACCTCAATGTCAATGTCGGATGTATCATTCAGAATATCATATGTGTTCAAACCATTGCCTCTGCAACTGATGTAGGTTGTGTAGCTGCATCACGAGCACTCTGATAATTGTATGTGCAAACAACACCACAAGCACCACAATGGTGGGGTGGAGCTCGAGGCCTACATGTCTCCTCCACACCAAGCTCTACTAGAGGACTCATACACTATAAAATGGTCTGGGTGAGTGAGTCAATCGACTTCAATGTGTCCACCTCTACACTGTCCTTAACAATGGAAGGAACAACGACATGCTCCACCATGGGTGTGGCCAAAGCTCTCGGTGCCAACTCTATATTACACCATGCAATAGGTCTATCATGTGTGGAGCCCCCACCTCTACCCTAAAAGTCTAAGATGTCAAAATAGTTTGGCATTTTATTGAGGACAAAATTGCAATAGAGTTTCCTCAAAAATTATTGCGGCACCTCATGGTTATTGCATGGAGGTTGGTAAAATGCCATCCACCATCTCTCCCAAAATTTATTTTTAATTAACTCATGGTGGCACCAATGGATGGGGAACCCCCTGCATGCATGAGACAAAGGTTCATTGGTTCTCGGGTCTATAAATAGGGCACACAAGTCGACTTTGCTACTTTTTTGGTTTTTGATATCTGCATATGACAAACCACTAGCATAAAATTGTCTCATCTGATGCCTCTTATTTGACCAAAAATTCATTTACTCACTCATTTCTCCTACATGAGTTGCAATTGACTTCAATGATTCAACAATCCCTCTCCTATAAGGGTGGGTTTTGACATGCTCGGTTAATCTTCCAATTAATTGTTGAATATCTCTTTTATTGTTTTCAATTTGATTTTGAATATTTTCTTCTGTTCCTTGAGGATTCCTATGAATTGATGGAGGGGTTTTAGGTTTTTCTTGTATGTGAGGCTCTTCCTAAGGGGGTGATTTTGAATTCTCAATGTTTCGAGGTGGACATTCATTCCCTGAGAATTAGAACAAAGTTTTATTATAAAAACCTATTTAAATTTGCATTCTAAATCAAATTCGAAATAAATAGAATAAAAATACATACGTCTTCGCAATCTTCGACCTTTTCGACGTGTTGGTGGCATCCTCGTGGAAACTGGCAAGCTAAGGATGCAAACAATGGATGAGATTTGGTGAGCACGAGTTGCAAACCTAGAATCCTCTTTCTCAAACTGTGGGTTGAAGAGAAATGAGGGTTTGAAACCCATTTTTTGGATTTTATGTCAACTTTCCCATTTGGCGCAGGCCAAATTTGGTATGTGCCAAATGGCTTATTTCAGGCTTTTTTTTTGTGAAATAAGTAAAATCTAATTTGCACGAGAAAATGAAGATAGTTAAGCTCAAAATTTCAAGATGCGGAAAGAACAAAAGTTGGAGTGCTCCGAGTCTAGTGTCTAAGCTACTTTTTGAAATTAATGAAGATTAAGGGTCACAAAAAGGGGGGGGGGGGCCAAAATAGGTCCCGTTTTTATCAAAAAAAATAGCATAGCGTGTGAGGGCTCTCCCCTTTTTGATTAAATTTTTTTTAGAATTTCAAAAATCCCAATGGTGAAAAATTAGCTTACAACATGTATTTTATCCTCCTTCTTTTGGATAATTTTTTAATGAATATATAATATTTTATGAATTTTCAAAGTGGACACATCCTGAAAAACTAAAATTTGAGCGTGCTCCCCTCCAATTTTTTTGGAAACTAATCAAAAAATTGATTTTTTTTTCATCATGTGTAGAATGGAGTCTAGTTTCAAAAAATATAATTTGTTTTATGTTCCGATGAATGTGTAAAAATTTATCCTAAACCTAGCACATGTTGGTTTTTTGACCAACCACGAAGGCATTTACAATAGAAGTCATGGATCAAAACCTTAACTAAATCAAAAGGAAAAAAGAATTATATATTTAGATAGCTAAGAGAGAGGTTAACATTATCACAATTTTTTATAAACTTGTATTGAAAAACATGCAAATGAGATGGGGAGCACGGAGGAAAATATGAGAAAATTTGGCAAATCCTATTAAATAACACGTCCAAAGCAGGCCATTTTGCGAGCGCCAAATGGCTTGCTTTGCACAGAACTAAAATTTCCCCTCTTTGGTGAACAACTTTGATAATGCTTAGAGTGCACAGTTTATGATCGTAGATGGATAGTTGAGGTTTCACCTTTCATACCTTCTCTAACTCGTTACCGTAACTGGATAACTCTTTATCCCTCTAAAGTCTCTATCTCTCAGGTCTCACTCCCTCCCACATGACCTAGACTACTCTCTCAGTGCAATCCCCTATGTTGGGTCTCTTTCCCTCCCACATAGGTACCTAAATAAATCTATCTCACTCCAACCCCCTTTCTCACTCCCTCTCTCTCTCCCTCTTTGGTCTTTTTGTCTCTCTCACTCCATCTCCCTTTCTTAGGTTGTTAGCTTTCTCTCTTTATCTCTCTCTCTCTCAAGTCTCTCCCTCCTACCCCCTCTCCCTCTATCTCTCTCCCATTCCCTCTCTCTCACTCACTCTGTCTCTCTCCCTCTCTCTCTCACTCTCTCTTAGGTATCTCCATCCCCCTTCTCTCCCACTCTATCTCTCTCCCTCTCTCTTAGGTCTCTCTCTCTCCCACTCTCTCCCTCTCTCTCCTCAAGTATCTTTTTTCTCACTCCTCTCCTCTCTCTCTCTTTGTCAAGTCTCCTCAACCCATCTCCCTCTCAAAGTCACTC
>CM021104.1:275216490-275262440 GCA_007115665.2 Sequoiadendron giganteum | reverse complement strand
GAGGGATTAGGGGTTGAGGGATTAAGAGGGTATAGGGGTTGAGGGATTAGGGGTTAAGGGTTGAGGGGTGAGAGATGAAGAGGATATGGGGGTTGAGGGATTAGGTATTAAGGGTTGAGGGATTAAGAGGGTATGGGGGTTGAGGGATTAAGAGGGTATGGGGGTTCAGGGATCAGGGTTTAAGGGTTGAGGGTTGATGGTTGAGGGGTTGAGAGATTAAGAGGGTATGGGGGTTGAGGGATTAGGTTTTAAGGGTTAAGGGTTGAGGGTTAAGTATTGAGAGTTGAGGGATTAAGAGGGTATAGGGGTTGAGGGATTAGGGTTTAAAGGTTGATGGTTAAGGGTTGACAGGGTATAGAGGTTGAGGGATTAGGCCTCACTTATCAGACAATCCCTCTCTGTCAAGCCTCACTTACCTCCCACCCTACTTTCTTAGGTCTCTCCTTCCCCCCCTCTCTCCCACTTTGACTCCCTCTCCTTCTCTTAGGTGTCTCCCTCCCATCCTCTCTCCCTCTCTCTCTCTTAGGTTTCTCCCTCCCACACCCTCTCCCTCCCCCTCTCTCTCTCCCACTCCCTCTCTCTCTCTCTCCCATTTTGTTTCTCTCCCTTTCTCTGAAGTCTCTCCTTTTCAGAGGAACATATTTGGCGCTTGCCAAATTTGGAGAGTGCCAAATTTGACGCTCTCCAAATTTGGCGCTCTCCAAATTTGATGAGCGCCAAATCGGTTTTACCTTGAAATGGTAAAAATAAGGGTTCACCCCATGATTCTGGCCCACATTCTCCTGTATTTGTCTGGTTCAGCGCTTTATCTGAGTCTGAAATGCCATTTTTCTATAGTTGACTTCATATTGTACCAATCTATGCTTGATCCATCACCTTTTTTCCACCAATCTGCATGGTAGACAACGTAGAAGAAGAAATTTTGAATTTTCTACATCATTTTACATTATCTGAGGTAATATATTCATTTTGGTAAATTGAAATGTTTGTATTTAGTATATTTGTTTGTTTTTGACAATATAGACTAAATTTCCTCAATGATTTTATTAATCATAACAATTGGACTTAGAATTCAACATTGAATTAGATGGGATTTGCATAAAAAAGTTCAATTTTTAGATTTGCATAAAAAGCTCAATTTTTATGAGTTTGAAGAACAAAAAAAATAAAAACATGAGATTTACTTAACATAAATTTACTTATGAATTCTATTTGCATTGCTTATAGTAGTCCATTTCCAGCATGGCTAGTGGAATTCACTATATTTCATTCTTTTTTCGACTAATTTGGAAAATCTAATAGCTTTCATCAATGTTAATGCAAGTGTCCATTAATTTTTTTGTTCCATAAAAAAATCAGCTTCATCACATGTGCTTAGATAAATTCAAGTGAGTTGACATAGTTAAGAATGCTTATTGTCTTTCTAAGTTACCTCATTGCTAAAGAAATAGTGAATAATGATAAGATATAGCATCACAAACCATTCTTTGAATCTATATTCTTGATGACTTTGTTGACAATCAAAAATTTGGTTTTGAGAAAAATAAACACAAGAGTCTCTAGTTTTCATTTTGGTGGCAGCAATTTATACCCTAGGTTTGTGATTCTCATTGATTTGTTGTATTGAATGGTTTCCACCCCTCTCTACATCAATATTTTTGTAAAATGCATTACTTAATTTTGTTCTATGTGTGTTTGTGGACATGTAGCATTCAAGGTCATGTCGAGGAAATGATTGAAGCCTCTAACACCAAAAGAACGTGTAGTTAAAAATGCAAGGAGAAGAGAAAAAAAAATGTAGCTTGTGAAGCAAAGGAATTGCAGCCCATACAACCACAAATTCCCGCGCAATCTAAGAGAGATTTCAAATTGGAAAAACAAAGGGCACGAATGAAGAAAGTCCGTGGAAGGACAGGAATGGATACAGAAGTTGGAGGCACATCATCAACCATAAGTGAAGCTCAATGCACATCTCTAGTTGAAGACACATTGACAACAACATGTGGTTTTCCAGGTACATCAAAAATCACATCTTCAATTGAAGACACACCATCAAAAACATTGCATTTTGAAAGTACATCAGCAAACACATCTCTATTTGAAGGAAGTCCACAAATGACATCTCAAGTTGGAGGTACAATGTCGTTTACATGTCAATCTCAAGGTATGTCATAAATTACACCTCTAATTCAAGGTACACAATCTATCCCCGATGTTGTTGACCTTCCCAATATTGACACAAATTTACATTTGAGAATTCCTCCTAGAGTTTTGCATTGAAAACCTACATTTTTTATTGATATTGATTCCAATGTTTTGAAATGGATGCCTAATAAGATTCCAAAATGTACATGTCAAAGATATGCAGAAAGGATATGGAGTTTGTTTTTTGCAAAGCTAAGTGAGGGTTGAAGATGCCAACTATTTGTTGAAATGATGAGGCAACTCAAATTTAGGCCCACCATGAAGGCTCTTAGGCTAAGAGTTTTGAATGACTCAAGTGAAAATTCCATTGTAAAGAACTTAATGAGTGCATACGAGAGCGTGGGTTCCACCTCACGCATGAAGGATAGTTGTGCCACACAACATGTGATGACAACAACACTGTTAAGCAATCAAACAAGGAACAAGGTGAACTTTACAAAGGCAAGTAAGTCTTTCAAAATAATTAGATCATCTCTAATGAGAGCCAAAGGAAGGCGTGAAAGAGTGGAGGATCCAAATAGCAATGAGTTATGGGCATTTTCGGGTAGAGTGCCATGGAAAGACACAAGAATTGCTCAAGGCTTGAGATCTTTAATTGTGAATTATTGGAAGGATAACACAAGGACCTATCCTAATCAAAGAGATTTTGTAAGAAGGAGAATTGGTAGTAAAAACCATGAGCCACATCCAATTAATTATTTGGATACCACTCAAACCCAATTTTTTGCTGATTTTGTACAAAAGTTTCCTGAAATTAAAATATGTCAAAGGTATTTTGAAATGCTAAAGCATTGTTATGTCAAAATAAATCACACACGCACTACTTGTTGTTTTAGGGTTCATATTGAGTTTTCTAACCATTATGATTTTGATCGACGTATATGTGTAGATATGCATACTGACAATGTTTTACAAGAATGTAACATAATGCCTCCACCTAAATCATCAAGGAAATTTTTGTCTTCCATTTTATGTGAAATAGAGGATGGTCAATTTTTTTACAAAAAATCATGTTTGGATGGCACATGTGATCATTGTGGTGGCATGCAACATTTTCGAATTTTCCAACACATGGCTAGTACACACACAATTGGAGACAAAATTGTGGAATTTGGAAAATATAAGATAGTGGCATATAGTCTAAAAGATGGGAAAGAAGCAAAGATGTGTGAATTGGTCAGTGATAAGATTCCAATGTATCAGTTTATGGGCATTTTTCATGATCAGGTGGTTTATGATTATGCAACACATACACACAAAGAAAAATGGTTCGACTCATAGTTCAAGTTATGCAAGGACACATTTACACTTCGTCATATTGTTTCAGTTGTCAACTTCACTAAGAACTACACACTACAACCATAGAACTAGGTGGAATCACAGTACTACAACTCTGTGCAGGTTGCTATATTTGTACATATAGCATTCATTCATGCAAATGATAGTACAAAGGAAAATAAGAAAGTATTGAGGGAGTATCACTTTTACATCAGTGATGATTGCACACATTCTATAGAGTTTATTAAAGGTTTCTTTTATATGTTCTATGCCGATCTGGCTAGCAGGGGCATATCATTTAGTCAACATATCATATGGTTAGATAATTGTACATCATAATTCAAGAACACCAGAATGTTTTACTGGTTGAGAAGGATGCATAGGATTAGTGGTGTTCAGCATATGTGGAACTTCTCTGAGGCTGGGCATGGAAAGGGGGAGCATGATGGAGCAGGTGCATGTATCAAAAGAGCCCTAGCACGAGAAGAGTTAAAGTACACAAATAGTGTAAAGTTGATAGATGCAAGATCAATTGTCTAGTGGTGCAATGGTTCAATGGGTCCAGGTAGTGAAGGTAATTCTTTAGTTTGTAGATTTTTTCATTTAGTAGATAATACTAACATTACAAAATATGAGGATTGTTGTAAACTAATAACATTGAGCGAGCTACACTCTTTTAGAAGCTCCAATGTAGGTACATGGACTATCGATACAAGGAAGATGGCATGCTTTTTTTATGCATGTACACTTCAATCATGTAATGATTACGAGTCAACGGAGTGGGTTGATGAATGATCTATAAGAAGTCTAACCTGACTTGACACTTATCAGCTCTCGACGACTCTACAAATCATGGAGATGCAATCATTCATTGACTTTGATCATGTATCGGACCTACTAGAACTAGGTAATATATCTTACTTACAAGTTTTATTATGTTTCTCAGTAAATAAATCTAACAAGATGAACATATCAATGCAGGGAATGTTTATATAGTGATTGCAGATGAAGACAATGAAGAGGGTACATATTATTACCCGTGTCGTTCTATCAAGGCCAAGAAGAAATTAGAGTCCCCTATTATAGACAGAGAAACCATAGAATATCCTATAGGTTCGATGGTTGTTACTGGAACATGGCTTCGAAGGTATCTAGGTAATAATGTTGCAATTTGGTTGTTTGAGGACTTCGATATGCATCAGAAAATTATTCACTATTCGAACCTTGTTGTCACCACCAACATTCATTTTATCAAATATAAGGGTAGACCTGCGAACAAGAACTTGTGGAAAGTGCGTGAGTCTGACCATGAGGTAATACTCGACACAATAAAGAGAAGAGTAGACCTAGATGGTTCCCTAGATTGATTTATAAGTATGCACATTGAATTTGTAAATCCATGTTATTGATCACTCTTTTGGACCAACACCTTGCAATAAGTATTTTTCACCATTACTATTTTATGTCATATGCATTTACGACTGTCATTGATCCTTTTATGATTGTGACTGTAGGTAATACTAAATTTTATCAAAGTATATAAGAAAAGAACAACATCGGTTGGTGGTGCAAGTGTTCAATGGTATGAGAAACATCGGTTGCTAGTGCATTTTTTGGTTGTCAATCTTCTCTTTCTTTTCCATCTCCTAGATTTATCGAATTCTTATATGCTACACATTTTATGTTAAGCCTCTTAGTGATATATTTGAAATTTATTCGTAGAGTCATCAAGAGATGATAAAGTAGCGAAGGGGAACATCACCATTGTAGGACCTTCAATCTACCTCCTTATCTAGCATGCATGAAGGTGATAGTAGGTCTTGTCAGCTGTATGACTCAAATTATTTAGTTATTGCTCTTTTAATGATTTTTATGTGAGTCTATGTCTAAGATTGAGAGGCTTCTGCAGGTTTTTTTTTAGCAAATTCCTATGATACTACACAACCACAAAGAGGCTACTACCCATGTGTTTCATAGGGAGCAGGGGATGTACATGTTTTGAACGATTTTGGAATGCAAATAGTTGGGCCAGCTGAGGTGGAATGGAAAAATGAAACTGGGAAGCAACTCCTTTTGTCCTTTTCTCAAGTACAATATATTTCATGATTTGTGCTAGAAATGGGAGGATTATTTCCCTGCATGTATTGCTACAATTATTGATAAATGGGAAGATTTTCAAGATGTTATTCTATCACTATTTTAATATTTTTCATTGACTTAGTGTGTGTTTTGATATATTAAAATTATGAGAAATTAATACATGCAAATGTGTATATTCCTTAATATATGCCTCAATTAAATGTGTATATTACATTTAAAATTAGTTGTAATGCTTCATGGTTTACATTTAAAGAGTTAATTGAAGACTCCGCATTCATAAGGACCTATTGTTGCATACACAACCATAGCTCTTGGAGTCTTGAGACATTGACTGACATAGACTTGACAGTCATAAGACATTGACTATGGTGAGTAAATTTGATTGTCAAGCACTTTATAATCATACACTCACTATACTTAACAACTGATCACTACTCATTTCTAATCTGTCCTTTTCATTTGCACATTGCCATGTACAGTGACCCTTCACAGTTCCCTTGTGTTCATACATTCATGATGCTTGTCTTAATGAATAACCTTCCTTTAAATCTATTGTCCTTTGATGAAATGATGATTGTCTTCATACCTCACTTCCCTTGACACTATCAATTGACTGTACATTTGTTTGTTTCCTATCCAATTCCAGCTCTCCTAAATTGGATCTTTTCAATACCCTCATAATAAGGAAGTGACCGACCTCAAAGAAAGGATATCCAAAAAGGGCATCATCTTCATTACCACTTATAGAAACTACATCATTTAATGTTGCACCCTCCTTGCTAAATTATGACCACGGTTTATTAATCCTTGGCTCTAGTTTTATTCCTTGAAAGTGCAGAAGACTAGCAAGAAACACTAGATTATCTAGCCCAAAATCCACAAAAGAAAATATTATATTCATCTAAAGACTATCTGACCTCATTCACAAAACCTTCTAATGGACTTTCAAATACCCTAACCAACTGTTAGCAGTGATCTTCCTTGAAATCCTGAATGGTCCCTCTATCTAAACATCTAGGGTTTCTTCAATCTGTGTTATCTCTTGATGATTTGATATGTTGCTGATATCTTTTTCCAATTAACTATCATATGCCATCACTTCACTCCTATGAGAACTAACATTAACTTCTTTTTAGTCTTCCATTTGAAAGCTTGTAGCACATTTGACTGCCATGAAAGCTCGAAAAACTGGTAGAAGAAACCTAAAAGGTAACAAAACCCTAACGTCTCAACTCAGTCTTTATTAAATTCAATCATAACAAAAATACCTACTCATGCATGTGAATTTGACTCATTCAAGGAATTAGAGACTAACCTCTTACAAATTTTAAAATAAATGGTTGTTTTGACCCTAAAGGATTGAACATAGATTAATAATTGTAATTGTTTGGATCTACCAATTCATCCCCCCTCTCAGTTGATTGTGTGCCCTTCACCCTTGGCCTTTCCATTATTATCATAAATTTGAAGAAAAATATCAAAAACTAATCCAAGTGCCTAACAATGATATTGCCTCACATTCATCATCCTATATTGATCCATCCACTTTAGCCTCATCATCCACCTCACATAAATCCTTTCCAAATATCAAGGTCCAAATATGAGACAAGATAAGGGTTGTAGAGACTATGGTCTTAAAGGGTATTTTTATGTAGGAAAACTCCCATATTCTCCTAAGATATATGGAAAACCATAACACATAGAAAAAAACCTCTTCTATCATCAAATTTGAACCCATGGTTTTCTCTAAGTGGGGAGAGCTAAACAAAGAGGTTATAGAGGAAGACATCTCCAAATTGTTGTACCAATATGAGAAAGAGAAAGCAACCCTACTAAAAGATCAATGTGGTAAGGGTTTCCAAGTCATTAAGAACATGGGGGATTCACATGACATGGTAGCCTTGGTCTACATCAACAAGGAATAAGATAACCTGTTTTTCTAGAGAAATGACAAAAATATCAAGGGCTTGGGTATGGTTCATTATACGTTACTCCTAACATCGAGAGTACCTCTAAAATCATATTGCTTATGGTTGAAAAGGTAGGGGAAGCATATGCCTCAGAGAAATCGATGCAACATAGGTCATCTCTAACATACCTTAGGGTATGACATTCAACAAAACAACTACTATGGTTCAACTGACTCGATCCCTTAAGGGTGCAAAGTGCAAAAGGGCAACAATATTTGACAGGGTATTACTCATAAACCATGGTGATTAAAAAATCTCTATCTAAACCTACGAGATCATGTTGGACCCCTCTACAATAACCTCTCTCAGTTATTGCTATCTCGGAGGCATTTTCCTGTGGTGCCAAATTTTCACTCGAGGAGAGAGTTGTAAATGCAAGTAGTTGAAAGTTGCAAAGTGGTGCAACTATCATTTTATAGCTTGTGTGACCAAAAATACTATTCCAATGCATCTAGTTGGGTACGTTTACGCTAGACATGGTCCCCTTTAGCACCCAAACATGCGGAATCGCTCTGAGCTATGTTCAACCGGATCGATGCCTTAAGGGTCCAAAGTGCAAAATGGCTGTGAAATTCAGCATGTTATTACTGGAACAACATGATGCTTAGTAACTTCTCATCTTATCCTATGGGATCATGTTGGACCACTCTATAATAACCTCTCTCGGTTATTGCTATCTCAGAGGTATTTTCCTGTGTTGGCAAATTTTCACTCGGGGAAAGAGTTGTCAAATGCAAGTAGTTGAAAGTTGCAAAGTGGTGCAACTATCGTTCTATAGCTTGTGTGACCAAAGAAATTGTTCCAATGCATCTGGGTGGGTATGTTTACGCTAGACATGGTCCTCTTTTGCACCCAAACATGAGGAATCGCTCTGAGCTACGTTCAACCGGATCGATCCCTTAAGGGTCCAAAGTGTAAAATGGCTGCAAAATTCAACATGCTATTACTCAAACACCGTGATGCTTAGTAACTTCTCATCTGATCCTATGGGATCATATTGGACCACTCTACAATAACCTCTCTTAGCTATTGCTATCTTGGAGGCATTTTCCTATGCTGACAAATTTTCACTCGGGGAAAGAGTTGTCAAATACAAGTAGTTGAAAGTTGCAAAGCGGTGCAACTTTCATTCTATAGCTCGTCTGACCAAATAGATTGTTCCAACACATCCAGGTGGGTACTTTTACGCTACGCACGGTCCTCTTTTGCACCCAAACATGCAGAATCGCTTTGAGCTACGTTCAACCGGATTGATCCCTTAAGGGTCCAAAGTACAAAATGGCTGCAAAATTCAGCATGCTACTACTCGGACACCATGATGCTTAGAAAATTCTCATTTGATCCTACAAGATCATGTTACACCCCTATATAGTAATCTCACTTGGTTTTTGCTATCTTGGAGGCATTTTCCTATGCTAGCGAATTTTCACTTGAGGAAAGAGTTGTCAAATGCACGTAGTTGAAAGTTGCAAAGTGGTGCAACTTTCGTTTTGTAGCTTGTCTAACCAAACGGACTGTTCCAATGCATCTGAGTGGGTACATTTATGCTAGAAATGGTTTACTTTTGCACCCAAACACACAGAATCGCTCTAAGCTATGTTCAACCGAATCGATCTCTTAAGGGTCCAAAGTGCAAAATGGCTGTGAAATTCAGCATGCTATTACTCAGACACCATGACTCTTAGAAACTTCTCATCTAATCCTACAAGATCATGTTGTGCCTATCTACAATAACCTCACTCGATTTTCACTATCTCAAAGGCATTTTCCTGTATTGGCGAATTTTCACTCGGAGAAAAAGTTGTCAAATGCAAGTAGTTGAAAGTTACAAAGTGGTGCAACTTTTGTTTTGTAGCTCGTCTAACCAAATAGACTATTCCAATGCATCTGGGTGCATACGTTTATGCTAGGAATGGTCCTCTTTTGTACCCAAACATGCAGAATCACTCTAAGCTACGTTCAACCGGATCGATCCCTCAAGTGTCCAAAGTGCAAAATGGCTGCAAAATTCAGCATGCTATTACTCAGACACCGTGATGCTTAGAAACTTCTCATCTGATCCTACAAGATCATTTTGGACCCATCTACAATAACCTCACTCGATTTTTGCTATCTTAGAGGCATTTTCCTGTGCTGGTGAATTTTCACTCGGGGAAAAAGTTGTCAAATGCAAGTAGTTGAAAGTTGCAAAGTGGTGCAACTTTCATTCTGTAGCTTTTCTGACCAAACAAACTGTTCCAACACATCTAGGTGGGTACATTTACGCTAGGCATGGTCCTCTTTCACACCCAAACATGCAGAATTGCTACAAGCTACGTTCAACCGGATCGATCCCTTAAGGGTCCAAAGTGCAAAATGGCTGTAAAATTCAGCATGCTATTACTTAGACACTGTGACACTTAGAAAATTCTCGTTTGATCCTACAAGATCATGTTGGGACCATCTACAATAACCTCACTCAGTTTTTTCTATCTGAAAGGAATTTTCTTGTGCTGTCGAATTTTCATTCGGGGAAAAAGTTGTCAAATGCAAGTAGTTGAAAGTTGCAAAGTGGTGCAACTTTCATTATGTAGCTCGTCTGACCAAACAAACTGTTCCAATGCATTCAGGTGGGTACATTTACGCTAGGCACGGTCCTCTTTTGCACCCAAACACACAAAATCATTTTGAGCTACGTTCAACCGGATCGATCCCTTAAGGGTCCAAAGTACAAAATGGCTGTGAAATTTAGCATGCTATTACTCGGACACTGTGATGCTTAGAAACTTCTTGTTTGATCCTATAAGATTATGTTGGGTCCATCAATAATAACCTCGCTTGGTTTTCACTATCTCAGAGGCATTTTCCTGTGTTGGTGAATTTTCACTCATCGAAAATGTTATCAAATGCAAGTAGTTGAAAGTTGCAAAGTGGTGCAACTTTTGGTTTGTAGCTCGTCTGACAAAACAGACTGTTCCAACACATCTGGGTGGGTACGTTTATGCTAGGAACAGTCCTCCTTCGCACCCAAATACACAGAGTCGCTCTGAGCTACGTTCAACTGGATTGATCCCTTAAGGGTCCAAAGTGCAAAATGACTGCAAAATTCAGCATGCTATTACTCAGACACCATGATGCTTAGAAACTTCTTGTCTAATCCTAAAAGATCATGTTGGGCCCATATACAATAATGTCTCTCGATTTTCTCTATCTCAGAGGCATTTTCCTGTCTTGGCAAATTTTCACTTGGGGAAAAAGTTGTCAAATGCAAATAGTTGAAAGTTGCAAAGTGGTGTGAATTTCATTCTGCAGCTCGTGTGACCAAATGACCTATTCCAATGCATCCAGGTGGGTAGGTTTGCATTAGGCATGGTCCTCTTTTGCACCCAAACACACGGAATCGCTCTGAGCTATGTTCAATCGGATCGATCCCTTAAGGGTCCAAAGTGCAAAATGGTTGTGAACTTCAACATGCTATTACTCGGACATCATAATGCTTAGAAATTTCTCATCTAATCCTATGGGATCAAATTGGGCCCCTCTACAATAACCTCTCCCGGTTTTTTCTATCTTGGAGGCATTTTCTTGTGCTGGCGAATTTTCACTCAAGGAAAAAGTTGTCAAATGTAAGTAGTTGAAAGTTCCAAAGTGGTGCAACTTTCATTCTACAACTCGTGTGGCCAAGCGAACTATTCCAACACATCCAGGTGGGTACATTTACGTTAGGCATGGTCCTCTTTTGCACCCAAAAACACAGAATCACTCTGAGCTACGTTCAACCAGATCGATCCCTAAGGGTCCAAAGTGCAAAATGGCTGTGAACTTTAGCATGCTATTACTCAGACATCGTGATGCTTAGAAACTTCTCATCCAATCCTATGGGATCATGTTTTGGCCCCTCTATAATAACCTCTCTTTGTTTTTGCTATCTTGGAGGCATTTTCTTGTGCTGGTGAATTTTCACTTGGGGAAAAAGTTATCAAATGCAAGTAGTTGAAAGTTACAAAGTGGTGCAGCTTTTGTTCTATAGCTCATGTGACCAAATGGATTGTTCCAACACGTCCAGGTGGGTACATTTAAGCTAGTCACGGTCCTCTTTCACACCTAAACATGTAGAATCACTTTGAGCTACATTCAACCAGATCGATCCCTTAAGGGTCCAAAGTGCAAAATGGCTATGAAATTTAGCATGCTATTACTCGGACACCGTGATGCTTAGAAACTTCTCATCTAATCCTATGGGATCATGTTGGGTCCCTCTACAATAACCTTGCTCAATTTTTTCTATCTTGGAGGATTTTTCCTATGGTGGTCAATTTTCACTCGAGAAAAAAGTTGTCAAATGCAAGTAGTTGAAAGTTGCAAAGTGGTGCAACTTTCATTCTGCAGCTCATGTGACTAGACGAACTGTTCCAATGTGTCTGAATAGGTATGTTTATGCTAGGCATGGTCCTCTTCCGCACCCAAATACACAAAATCACTCTGAGCTACGTTCAACCAGATCGATCCCTTAAGGGTCCAAAGTGCAAAATGGTTGCGAACCTCGGCATGCTATTACTTGGACATCGTGACGCTTAGAAATTTCTCATTTGATCAGAAAAAACTAAACAATCAGCAAAAAATGCTTTTAAAACCTACAAAAAAACGTGAATAAAATCGTGTTGATTTTCATGTGAGAAATAATAATGAGACCATAGCTTGTTGCTTACTATTATGCTTTGATAGACTTTTTGCAAACATCCATAGCTTGTTCGAAAGCACCTATTTTAGCCTTTTAGCTATAGCAGCAAGGCAATCAACTATATGATAAAATGCTTTGGTAGACATGTATGAAAAATGTCGTAGCACAGACAAGGCAGTGAACTATTTGAAAAAATTCCTCAAAGAAATGTCCTCTCATGGTGATGGAATTCCATGACAATCCATAGCCATAGGCATTCGTCATGGTATTCCATCACCATGAGACCACATTTCTTCGAGGCATTTTTTCAAGCAATTCAATGCCTTGTCTATGCTATTGCTTACTATTATGCTTCAATAGATTTTTTCCAAGCATCCATAGCTTGTTTGAAAGCACTTGTTTTAGGCTTTTAGCCATAGTAGCAAGGCAGTGAACTATTTGACAAAATGCTTTGGTAGACATGTATGAAAAATGTGGTAGCATAGACAAGGTAGTGAATTGTTTGAAAAAATGCCTGAAAGAAATGTGGTCTCATGGTGATTATTGTCATTGCATTCCATCATCATGAGACCGCATTTATTTGAGGCATTTTTTCAAACATCTCACTGCCTTGTCTATGGCTTGTAATTCTTTCAAAAGGATAATTTGTCCAATTTGTATGTTCAAGCCAAAATTATGTGTCAAGGGCTTGTAATGGCTAGTTTGAATGTAATCAAGTCATAAAATAAGCCAGTAGGAGGTGAAAATATAAAAAATGCAAATAATACAATGTTGTTAAAAAGTAATCATGATGTAATTATGCAGCAAGAGAGAGCATAAATCAAGGAATATTAAGCATTAGAAGGGTAGTTACACCAATGAGAAGTTAGAAAAGGAAGTTGCTAAGACGGAAAAATTTATAAAAGGCATTGTAATGCGTGCAAAAAGGGGGCTGGTATAGTTCTTTTTATAGTGGGTTTGAGAGTCTAATAGAGCATTTCATCACTACTCCACCAATGTAGGCCAAGTAGATTGGTGTAGTAGGTTAATTTTAGGTTTTTTTGAATGTTTTTTATGATTGTAGGTATACTGGAATACAAGAATGCTCAGATGAAGTTGTTGTTGCACATAGAAATTGAAGGTTTCCACACAAAATTTGATGCTACAATCATGCATAATGAATAAATAGAGTTTTCCATGGCTTGAGAAGGGTATAGATGATGTTTTCAGGTGTATTTAAAGGTGTTGGAAGATATGGCACATTTGTAGAAGATGTGGAAGGTGATATTCCAAGAAACCCTCATTATTTTGCTTGCAAAGCCTATATTCAAGGGTTTTGATATTTAAATGTTTTAGTGGACCTAATACTCTTGAAAATGATAGAATTATGAGTTTGGAGGTATGAAAAAAGACTTTTTAAGGTTGGTTAGTGATTTGGAGATGATTTGTTGGTAGTCACCTTGCAAATTTGGCCTAATTTGTGGTTGGGAGCAGCATATCAGACCAGTTTTCTGATGTTTCTCTCAAAACAAGTGGCAATGTTTTTTGTGATATGTCTAAATAATCTGTAATGGGTCTCCAAAACTATATCAAGCTTGTTTTGATGCAAAGATGGTCGAGTTGTATCACCCGATTTAGGGCTTTGCTAACCTACAAGGAAATTGATGAAATGAGTGTTAAAATAGAGGCAAGTGGTATTTGTGATTAGATTTGTGATGTAACTGCTTAAGTAATGTTTTCAAAGGTATTTCAATGATTTGGGAAAATTTTAAAGGTTAAATTTGTTGATTTGATGTTTAGACTAGGGTGGAATCTTGATGAAGAATGGTGTTATGACTGTGAAAATTAGTAAATCTGATAACTCAGAGTTATGTGAATATGTTACTGGTTTGTTTCTATTAGAAGCATGATGATTATGAGGCTCTTGTAAGTCTTATAATATTTTGAAGGTAAGAATGTATGTCTATTAGCCTTGGGGAGTGTGAGTTGCATCGAGGAGGTTTTGGTGAATATTGAAGTATTGGTTGGTTCAATGCCTTTGATCAGGTTTTTTTGTTAAGATCAGTCAATTAGATGTTGATAATGGTCTATAATATGATTTTGGTGATTTGGGAAACTGACATGTTGTCCTGGAGTTTTATAGAACTAAAGAAGTCAAGTGAATTTGAAGAGAAATTGATGAAAAGTCTAGTAAACAAGTTGTTTGTTTAATTTGATTATCTCCTGATTCTATTTGGGATTGAAATCCCTTGAAGAAATGATGGTGTTGAGGAGTTTGGTTAGTGATGCTCTGCATCATAGTGGTATCAGAGCATTAGGAAGTAGATATGTTTTCATTTTGCAGGTTGAAGAAGAAGGTGAAGAGGCAAGGTTGCTAAGATGCCTCCAAAGAAGAATGATATGGCTAAAGAGATGAACGAGATGAAAGATAGGCATGCAAGAGAACTTAGAGAGTTGGAAGAGAGAGTCATAGCCTTGGAGAAAAATAAAACAAGGGAAGTGGAAGAGATTGAGACTGAAGAAGAGGAAGATGAGGAGTTTGAAGATGTGGAAGAAGAGCTTACTCCAGAGGATCAAAGAATTACAAGGTTGCTGAAGGTAGTGAAGACTGACAAGCCTAAGGTAAAACTTGATGTTCCTAAGTATGGTGGTAGTTTAAATGATGAAAAACTATTGGATTGGATTGCTGCAATTGATAACCATTTTGAATGGGATGAGGATCCTAAAGAACAAAGGGTCGAGATTGCAAAAACTAAGTTGCAGGGCCATGCTTTGGTATGGTGGGATTACTTTCAATCTAAGAGGAGGAAGCAAGGAAAGTCTAAAATCACATCATGGGATAAGATGATATCAAAAATAAAAGGTAAATTCTTACCCAAGGATCATCAAGTTCAGTTGTTTAAGAGGTTGAAAAATTTAAGACAAAGGGAGATGGATATTAAGTCTTATACTGAGGAGTTTTATAAATTGAGTTTAAGATCTGGTCATCATGAGAATGAAGATGAAAATATTGCTAGATATATTGGTGGTTTAAGGTTAAACATACAAGATGAATTGGTTTTGGCTAATCCTAGAACTGTAGAGGATTGTTATCAAATGGCAATCAGGGTGGAGGAGAAAATGAAGAGAAGGCAAGACAAAGCAGCAAGAGGAAGAGGCAACACTTCTAGAGGAAGAAGATTAAATCCTAATTTCAAGGCAAACAATGAGATTCAAGGAGATGAAAAGAAGGACCAAGATCAATCTAATTCCGGAGGTGGATGGAGAGGTTCAAGGGGCAGATTTAGTGGAGGAAGAGGCTCCTACTAGTTCCCAGGAAGATGCTACACTTGTAACTAGCCTAGACATCCAACCTTCAAGTGCCCTGAAAAGCAAGGCTCAAGTTCCTATGGTGGATAGGAGGAATAAACTAGTGCATGAGGATGAAGAAAGTGTGACCGTGTGGTGAACCTTACATTTGAAGTTGGAGAGAGTTTGATGATTAGGATGACATGGCTCAAGGGACCAATCTTTGAAGAATCCCCACAAAGGAAATCACTCTTCAAAATCAATTGCAAGGTACAAGGTAAAGTATGTAGGATGGTAGTGGATTCAGGTTCAACTGAAAACATGGTTCCTTGTGAAATGGTGAATAAACTAAATTTGAAAAGAATCCCTCATGGCTTACCTTACAAAGTATCTTGGTTAAGTGATGGTCAATCTTTGTTAGTAAATGAGCAAGCTATTGTAGATTTCCAGATTGGTGAGTATAGGGATAGTGTTATTTGTGACATTCTTCCAATGGACTACTGTCACATACTCCTCGGAAGACCATGGCAGTATGATAGGTGTGCCATGCATGATGGGAAAGAAAGTAAGTATACCATAAGGAAAGATAACCATACGTTTATTTTGACTCCACTTCTAGAGGATGTGAAAGGGAAAGCAAAAGTAATCATGTGTGGGAACAAGGAGCCTGTAAGTGTTGTGAAGGAAATCCAAAATTCTGGTTTTGGGAACCATTATAGGTCTGGTAATACAGGGGTAGTGGATATAAGGACCGATGTAGCAGCAAAGGAGGTAATGACACCGGGTTTGTGTGAAAGTATTATGGTGGGCACCATAGAATGTCCTATTCTTGTAGATGTGAGAGTAAAGAAAGAAAGGTTTGTAACTACAGAGATAGATAACATTGATAAAATAGTGAAGAAGCATGGTGGTAGTGTGTTGGGACTAATGACAGGGGTACAAGGACAGCTTGTTGTTAAATGGGTAAAATGACGAGTTTTGGAGATTTCAATGAACCTGACTTGGAGATTGTTTTCAAATTTCCATTGTATGAATGTTGAGAGTCTTTGTAGGGCCTTGGTGGAGATTTGTTGTTATTTTGAAAGATTAAAGGTTTAAAAACCTTGAGGGTGAGTTGATGCCTATTAGACTGAATCATTATGAAGAAGAGTTCTTTGATTGAGAATTAACATTTCCATTGTTGTGAGTCTTCTCCACCTTGGCTCTACATCAAAGCATAACTAAATTTATCATTTCAAAGCAATTTTTTTATGCATTTTTTCAAGAAGTTCACTGCCTTGTCTATGATATTTCTTACTATTATGCTTTTGATATATTTTTTCGAAGAATCCATAGCTTGTTCAATTTCACTTGTTTTAGGCTTTTAGCCATAGTAGCAAGGTAGTGAAATGTTTGAGAAGATTCTTTGGTAGAAATGTATGAAAAATGTGGTAGCATAGACAAGGCAATGAATTGTTTGAAAAAATGCCTGAAAGAAATGCGGTCTCATGGTGATTATTTTTATTGCATTCCATCACCATGAGACCGCATTTATTTGAGGCATTTTTCCAAACAGTTCACTGCCTTGTCTATGGCTTTTCATGGCCTTCCATCACCATGAAACCACATTTCTTTCAGGAATTTTTTCAAACATTTCATTGCCTTGTCTATGCTATTGCTTACTACTATGCTTTGACAGATTTTTTCCAAGCATCCATAGCTTGTTCGAAAGCACCCGTTTTAGGCTTTTAGCCATAGCAATAAGGCAGTGAACTATTTGATGAAATTCTCTGGTAGATATGTATGAACAATGTCATACCATAGACAAGGAAGCGAACTGTTTGAAAAGATGCCTCAAATAAATGTGTTCTCATGGTGATGGAATGTCATGACAATCCATCACCATAGGAATTCATCATGGCGTTCCATCACCATGAGACCAAATTTATTTGAGGCATAGTTTCAAACAATTCACTACCTTGTCTATGGCTTGACATGGCATTCCATCACCATGAGACCACTTTTCTTTGAGGCATTTTTTCAAAAAGTTCAATGGATTCTCTTTGTTATTGCTTACTATTATGCTTTGATAGATTTTTTTCCAAGCATCCATAGCTTGTTCAGAAGCATTTGTTTTAGGCTTTTATCCATAGCAAGAAGGCAATGGACTATTTGATAAAATGGTTTGGTAGACATATACGAAAAATGTCGTAGCATAGACAAAGGAATGAACTATTTGAAAAAATGCCTCAAAGAAATGTGGTCTCATGGAATGCCATGACAAGCTAAAGCAAATGGTAGCTGCTCCTAGTTATTAGTTATGCAATGTGAAGTAATTGCATAACTACTTAGGTTGACTTTGTAAAAAGCTATATTGTAATTGAAATTTTGTCATCTATCAATATGTAGTTATTCGTTATGCAATGTGAAGTGATGCTTTGAGTTTGAAAGATGTGCAATGCATGAATATAAACTACAAAAATCTATTTTCTACATTTCATTAGTTAAACTCTTTATTTTATTTGCTCTCTATATCTCTATGCTATGGAAATTCCTTTTGATTTCAAAAAAGATAGTTTTTATCTCTTGTTATAAAAAGGAGTAGATATACAATGTTAAAGAAGAGTGAAAGAACAACTAAATTTATCATTTCAAAGCAATTTTTTTGATGCATTTTTTCAAACAGTTCATTGCCTTGTCTATGCTATTGCTTACTATTATGCTTTTGATATATTTTTTTGAAGCATCCATAGCTTGTTCAAAATCACTTGTTTTAGGCTTTTAGCCATAGCAACAAGGCAGTGAACTGTTTGAGAAGATGCTTTGGTAGACATGTATGAAAAATTTGGTAACATAGACAAGATAGGGAACTATTTGAAAAAATATCTCAAAGAAATTTGGTCTCATAGAATGCCATGATAAGAAAATGCAATTGGTAGCTGCTCCTAGTTATTAGTTATGCAATGTGAAGAAATTGCATAACTGCTTAGGTTGACTTTGTTCAAACTATATTGTAATTAAATTATCGGCATCTATCAGCATCTACTTATTAGTTATGCGAAGTGAAGTAATGCTTTGACTTTGAAAGATGTGCAATGCAATGTAATCAATGACATGATTATAAACTAAAAAAATCCATTTTTTACAATTCATTAGTTAAAATATTTATTGTATTTTCTCTCTATATTTCTATATGCTATGGAAATACCTTTCAATTGTATTTAAAAGGCTTAATAGCTCAATTAGGTGGTATTTGCAAAATCAAGTTGTGAATGAATGGTAATTAAGAGAAAAATTGGCAAATTGCCATCTTAGAAGTCTAACAAAGGGTGGTTATGGTGGTTGATCAGCTCAAGGGGTAGTTGGAAGGTGGTATCAAGATATATTGTTGTAATACCCCAAGTTGAGGGTTGATTTTGTTCAGTTTCTAATAAGAAAATATACTTTTGAAAACATTGATCACTGGTTTTCTTTTTTTTCCTACATTTTCTTTGCCTTGCACAGGCCCATACAATTCTATCATGACTTGAGGCTTTGGATAATTGATTGCATATGTGTTTACTCTCTTTGCATCTTTTTTGAATGTTTAAATCCACCATTGGTGTGTGTGGGATCAAAAAACTTGGTTACTGCTTTGTTTTTTGTGTTAGGGGTTTTGAGGGCAACACCATGACACATTAGCCAATCCACTTACTATTCTGACCATGTTGCTTGGTGGATTGGCCTGTATCATGATTAGTCTGGTGTATGAATACTTTGGAGACCGACAGAATGAGTAAACTCAGTGGGGTGTGAAGTTCTAATGTTGTTTAGGGGTGTTTCCACCATGAAAGTAAGGAACGCAAGTAGTGAATATAAGAACTACTGAAAGGAATGGGATTGTGAGTGTCTTTTAAGTTAGGGAAGAGGTATTGTGGGGGATTTGGACCTTTAGAAGGATTGGGGGAGGTTTGGAGTTATGAGTTTCTTTAAAACCCTTGTTTTTGTGAAGGTTTAGGATGGTTTGTGAGTAGAGGAATAGAACAAGTTCTTGGGGCTCTAAAAATGGGAGAGTCCTAAGTTTGGTGAGCATCCCTAAGACTATTTCAAGTTTCCTTGGTTTGGAGGTGAGTTTGTGAGGGGGTTCATTTGGAAATTAGGCCCAATTGTGAAGCCTAGAGCGAGGGAGGTGTATCGAAAGTTCATGTTGGTCCAAAAGAGTTACTATTGGATTTGGCATATGTTGTGTAGCCTTGAAAAGGGTATCTTAATCCACCTTTAAATGGTCAGGTGTTTTGGAAAGGTTGGGAGAAATTAGGCTTGGACCAAGTTTTGAGTTTGGTGCAGGAGCACCTACACCACATCATCAATATTTTTTTATTTGAATACATCAATAGGGAAATGTTAGTGTATTTAGGTTTTTTTTGTCTAATAATCTTTGAGAGATCAAACATAATGCAAATAAAGGGTGTTTTGTGTCTTAGAAGTCAATTAGAAATCATATAAGTTGTAAAATGATGACAAAGCAACTTTAACACAAACAAATGTAATTAAGGGACCAACTAATCCGAAGGTCGATTGTGAGCATTGGGGAGAAGATGGTTGTTGGAAAATGCTTTAAAAATCCTTACCAAGGCTTGAATGAGAGAGTGGAAGAAGTTTTGTAACAATTTTACATAATAAACACCACAGTTTTGAGCAATTTTCTAGAAAAATATTGTTTTCTTGATCTTTTTGAGTGTTGTACGGGCACATACAGGTTCTTCATGGTCTAAGAATTTCAAAGGATGTGTCTATATTTTTTCTAATTCATTTTTTTATTTGGTGTCTTAACACTTTGTTTGTAGAGAGAACTAACATAAATAGTGATTGTCCCAATGTTGTTGAATCAAGGGTTTGAGGGGAAATTTGTGATGTAACAATCAATCCACCTATTGTTTGCTATTGTATCTCAGTCGATTGATTGAAAATATGTTATAATAAGTGTGTAAACTCATTTTGGAATAAGGATTCATAATTATGTGGCGTTTTTGTGACTGTTCTAAGACTGAACAGGGGTTTTCCAACATGGAAGTGAGGAACCAAATAGAGGTTTTTAAGAATTAATACCTGTAAGGGTTATGTGAGGGTCTGATGAATCTGTGCAGAAGTATTTTGAGGTGTTTGGGGCTTTGGAAGTGTTGAGAGAGGTCTGGAGTTGTATGTTTCTTTAAAACCCTTGATTTTGTGAAGGTTTAGGAGGGTTTCTTGGGTTTTGTGAGTTAGAGGCTCTGTAGACACAAACTAGTGAAAAAAATTGAGGTTTGGCACCATGACCTAAGACTATCCAAGGAATTTGGGTAGATACCTAAAGTTGGAAGGGTGATCCCTTTGGAAAAAAAGGGCTAATTGTGAAGCCAAAATTGTAGGTGTGCTGAAAGTCTATGTCGGTCCAAAAGAGTGACCATTGATTCCTTGGTATGTTGTGTAGCCCTAAAAAGGGTATCTCAATCCATCTTGTAATTATCTAGTGTTTTGAAAAGGTTGGGAGAAATCTGGCTAAAATTGAGTTTTGAGTACTACAAGAATAACTAGTCACAAATGTGAGTTTTGGAAACCTTGATGAATCTGACTTAGGGATTGTTCTCAATTGATTCAATTGTCATTGTATGAATGTTGATGGTCTTTGTAGGGCCTTGGTGGAGTCTTATTGTTCATTTGCAATGTTGAGGAGTTGAGACCCTTGAGGGTGGATTGATGCCTATTAAGTTGAATCATTATGAAGAAGAGTTCTTGATTGAGAATTGACATTTCCATTGTTGTGAGTCTTCTCCACCTTAGCTCTGCATCACAGTGATACAAGGGTGGATTGTTGGGTAAGGTGTTGAATGAATATTTTGGTTTGATGGGGCTTTGAGGTTGTGTAGATTGCTCAAAATAGGTTGTATTAATCTTGTTAGGAGCCCCTTGAAGGCAAGTTGTCAGACTGATTGTGTTTGAGCCTCCTTGCCTCTGCATCAGTTAGGCACAAGTAATTGAAGCATTCCAAAGGATACAAACCACCACGAATGGAGCTTATTTGTGCAATACGCTTTAGATGGGGCTTATTGAGCATTCGACAATAATTAATTAAGCATTAGATGTAAAAAAAATCCATGCCTACAACATTCAAGCATACAACATACATGATACGCATGATAACATCATGCAAGAATGGCTGTAGCAAAATAAGATTTTCTTTAATCAAAAATCCGAAAGGCTATACAATGATATATATTGATAAAAGTATATAAATATATCCAAAAAAACCATATAGGCTTAGTACAAAGGAGCCATTTGGACATAAAATATCACGTATATATATCAATAGTACAAAACATATGTTCCAAAATGCCACATAGGCATACAACAAACAACACTAATACATAGTCATTTCCCTCTAGAGGAAGGAAAAAGATCTCGTGTTGCCTTCGAAATTTGGCTGGATGGAGTGACTGTTGCTTGTCTTGTCTTTCGAACACGCCCGCTACTCCTCCTCTCTTCACTCTGGACCTTCAATTGATACAATTAAAAGTAAAGATGTTAAAACATAGAAATTGAATTATGGAATGGCATATAACAAAATATAATCACTTACCACATACATATATTCATCATGCACATTTAAAGCATCACCATGTCCATGATATGGAGTGACAACCACCTGTAGCAACCATGAAGATATAAATTAAACTACATAAAATTATCATGAAAATTTTATATAATAGACCATAAAAGAGAAAATATAATGTCAAATCAACTAATCTATTCCATACCTCTCTCAATGGATTAGAACTTGCTATTGCTATAGCAACTCCATGGTCCATCATGCCACCAACATCACCAAGGCTATCTCTCGTCAACAGCTACAAATGAAACAATATCTCAGGTATCATGTTGATATAGGAGAACATATTGTGACACAATCAAGGAATACTTGAATGCAATTTTTGTGTTTCTCATTAATTTTTTAGATTTGTATATACTCAAAATTACGAAAAATAGCTAACATAGATTTAAAACCCTATTAATGAATAATAGGAAGGTGCACCAGGAAACTGTTTGAAATCTGAAGCATGTTATGAGACAAACATTCAAATATAACATTCAACTGTTCAAATGCAATAATAATATCTTTAATACTAGTTGCATACTAGTGGACTCATCGTTGAGAATGTATAAGGGTCTGTAGGAATAGAGCATCCCTCATGAACAGTGCGACCCTGAAATTTCATCATATCAAAATTCTACTAATTTAGTTATTCTTAAATGTCAAAATATATTTTAATAAACAACATTAAAATAACTTGCTAAATTTTACCTGAGTGTCAATGCTGAATGGTATCATTTAGAATAGCATCTATGAAAGCCATCGCCTCTGCAACTGGCGTAGGCTGTGTAGTTGCATCATGAGAACCTTGATAATCTTACATGCCAATAGCACCACAAGCGCCACAATGGTGGGGTGGAGCTTGGGGCCTACACGTCTCCTCAACACCAGGCTCTACTAGAGGACTCACACATTGTAAAATGGTATAGGTGAGTGAGCCAATCGACATCATCGTTTCTACCTCTACACTATCCTTAACAATGGAAGGAAAAATGATATGCTCGACCATGGGTTTTCCCAAGGCTCTCGGTGCCAACTGTGGATTACATTGTGCAACAGGTCTATCATGTGTGGAGCCCCCACCTCTACCCTGAAAGTCTAAGATGTCAAAATAGTTTGGTATTTTATTGAGGAAAAACTCGCAATAGAGTTTCCTCAAAAAGTATTGCGGCACCTCAAGGTTATTGCATGGAGGTTGTTCAAATACCATCCACCACCGCTCCCAAAAATTTTTTTTAATCAAATCATGGTGGCACCAATGGATGGGGAACCTCCTACATGCATGGGACAAAGGTTCATTGGTTTTTGGGTCTTTAAATAGGGCACACAACTCGGATCTGATAATTTTTAGTTTTTTCACATCTGCATATGACAAACCATTAGCATAAAATTATCTCATCTCATCTCTCTTAGTTGACCAAAAATTCATTTGCTTGCTCATTTCTCCTACATGAGTTAAAATTGACTTCAATGATTCAACAATCCCTCTCCTATAAGGGTGGGTTTCGACATGCTCAGTTAATCTTGCAATTAATTGTTGAATGTCTCTTTTATTGTTTTCAATTTGATTTTGAATATTTTCTTGTGTTCCTTGAGGATGCCTATGAATTGATGGAGGGGTTTTGGGTTGTTCTTGTATACAAGGCTCTTGATGAGGGGGTGATTGTGAATTCTCAATGTTTTGAGGTGGAGATTCATTCCCTGAGAATTAGAACAAAGTTTTATTATAAAAATCTATTTAAAGTTGCATTCCAAATCAAATTCGAAATAAATAGAATAAAAATACACACCTCTTTGCAATCTTCGACCTCTCCAACGTGTTGGCAGCATCCTCGTAGAAAATGGTAAGGTAAGGATAAAAACAATGGAAGAGCTTTAGCGAGTGCGAGTTGCAGACCTAAAATCTTCCTTCTCAAGCTGCGGGTTGAAAACAAAATGAGGGTTCCAAACCCAACTTTTTCATTTTATGTCTAAAAAGACATTTGGCGCATGCCAAATTTGGTGTGTGCCAAATGGATTTTTAGTCATTTGGCTTGCACCAAAGGCCTTATTTCGGGGTTTTTTTAATCATTTTTTTAATTTGGCACCTAAATTGTGTCACGGACTGGTGCACTTACCCATATATGTATAATTATATATATAGATATGTATATATGGATCAAAGGTATTATAATACAAAGAAACTTGTGTATAAAATATGTTGTGTATAAAAGAGTGTGTTCTAGAATTTGTTAACATAGTTTCTTGAGTATTCATATATTATTGCAATAAACATAAATACTATGGAATTGTCTACCTAATTGTTCGTTGAAATTATTACTTTGAGTGAATGACGAAATGAAAGATTGATTTTAATATTTCCCTGAAGTTGTTTTCTTCTTCTATTGAATTTTGGATTAAGGGTCTTTAGGTAACCATGAATCTCTTGTAGTCATGATGGGGTTTGTTGGAACCCGAAACGGTTGAGATAACCTCAATTCGGGGTTTAAGGGTAGTTGGTTTATGGGACTTCTAGAGTTTAAGGGGAAATTGGTTTATGGGACTTCTAGAGGTTAAGGGGAAGTTGGTTTTATGATGGTTTTCATTTTTTGTTCTTCTGAAACTTCTTATTTTATTTCTTGCTTTGAGCATTGGGTTGTTACCTCATACCATGGCTTTGCCTTTTGATATGGCTCTTGGGCGAGAAGGTTTATGCCTCGCATATGTACTTGGTTTTTGTGCTTTTGGTTATTTGTGTGATTTGGTACACCCCTTGATTTCATGAGGTTTATTTTGGTGCTACTAGGGAGAGTGGATCTTCATGAGGCCAGTGCACAAAGGGACAACTTGGATAACCCATGAAAGTGTTTGTTTAGGGTAAACCCACAAAAGTGGTTTACAACTCAAGTGAGGAAGGAAAAGTTGCAAAAAATGACTCCATGCCAAAAAAAAATGGTTTTTGGGGGTTCAAACAAACTTCTGGTTCGAGCGAACCCATTAAATGTCAGGTCCCACATTTCCTAGAAAAATAAGCAAAAAAAATGCCAGTGTAAAGGGGGTTTGAATGAACCTTGGTTTGAGCGAACCCCTAGGGGTTCGCTAGAACCCCCCTTTTCCCTCATTCTCCCCCTCTAGCACCAAAAAACTCCATAATTTTTCCCTTTGAAGCTCGGGTTGAGAATAAAAATGAAGGAGACTTCACAAACACAATTGGATGATGGTAGTCCTCAAAACGAGCTATCCAACGAATATAATTTTAATATGTTTTGGTTTTATTATGTATATGTTTTTTTAGTTTGATTAAACATAGGTTTTTCACCAAAAATCAAGCTCTCTATTTTGCACATGTGGAAAAATAGAAAATTATCAAAATAAAATTCTGAAAAATATGTGTGGGCTAGGTATTGATGTCCTTGATCCAATAAAAAAAATTGAATTTTGATACATTAAAAAAAAATTATGTTGTATACAATTCGCCTATGTTTGAATTGTAATTGGTTTGACTTTGAAACTTGATTAAGGAAAAAATATTCAATAAAGCACTATGAAACCAAATGAAAGGGCTATATATTGTAGTTGTGAATCTAATTTCAAAAAAAATAGAATTTTATCCTTCATGGAAAAAAAGTTATGTTGTATACAGTGAGCGTCACTCCTTAAAAATGTTGTTTATTGAAAAAAAACTAGTTTTCGAAGGAGATGGAAAAAGAAGTGCAATCTGATTCTAATTTTTTTGAAAAAAATATATTTAAAATCTACAAAAAAAATTTCACAAATCACTAGTTTGCATCATCTTCAAATTCCTCACGGTTTAGCCACTATAGGTGCCCACAAGTGAAGATTTAGTTAGAAAAAAATATTTCAGTGTCTAGTTTGGCCAAAAATTGTAAACTAGTATTGTGGGATCACCCTTTAATAAGTGATAACCTGATAAAATTAACTAGAGGGTTTGGGTAGATTCACACTAAAAGGATAAGCTATATGCCTCATCCATGTTGTTAGTGCTTTCACATACTAAGGGTGGGCTGAGAAGGCCATGGTTGGCAAGATCACTACCTTGTCCTCACGAAAAGTTAGTGGTCCCGCATGTGTCACCCTATGGGGCTAACACCGAGTGAGAGGTAGCCAAGATAACCATATGAGGGCCCACACCTAGTGAGAAGCAGCCAAGATAACCCATGCTAGCTCCATGTAATGACACTCTTCACTCTTCCTATACTATCCCTTGTTATTCTATTAACTTTGCGTGCCTCTGGAAGTAGTCTTTTTGATGCAATTGTTAATAATGGTTATTGTTACTCTTGTTTGTTGAGTCTTGTAGCCTTTTCGCTTGACTGTCATGTGTCATGGGTATTTCTTGTCATCTCTTAGAATGGGGGGTGGGCCTTCGAGTCCACATGGTTGGGTGGAACATCCTATGCACACCATTAGGTTTCTTGATGAAATTCAAATGTAGATATTGTTCTAGTTGTTGAGATTCTTCTCGAGCTTCACCGGATTTGGAGATCGTTTTGATGTCTTGAATTTTATGCCATTCTAATGTATCACCTTATGTCATTATTGTATCCTTCCCATTGTTATAAGGGAAGCTCATTGTAACTTGTAATTGTGTAATGTACTTGGATTAATATATGTATCTATTCATTGTTCGCATTTGCTATTCTTATGAAGTGTTGTATCTGTGGAAATATGTGTAACACATTGGCAATGATGTAATTACATACTAATGTATATGTATATTCTAAATTGATCAATGTGATATATGTTCTTGACTATATCATGCGTTCATCTATGGATGTTACCATTGATGCAATGTAATGGTTGTATGATCATACTTTACTTGTCCTATATAATGGTTTATAATGTAATCTTATAATGTGGTAATTATCATTATGGAATGGGTTTACATTTAGTAATACAGTCATGTGTACCCCCGAGGACATAGTAGATATTGTATATGTATAAATGCATTACATGTGTTGTATGTTAATGTACATCTTATGTTATGTTTTTTTTTTTTTTTTAAATATGCTTAAATTTGTTAGTTCTAGATGTCCTTTGGGGTTTGTGCGGTGGAGCGTTACATTACACTACTATGTAGGAGTTCAAATATTTGGAGCACTTTGAATCTTCAAATGAGGATGACGAGGGTTCTTCATATTCTCCTTCTTGTCCATTAGAGACAATTGTTCTACCTTCACCTTCATTGATTCCTTATGTAGAGTTATTGATTGAGGATCCCATCATTCCTATTCAAAATGATCATTCATTTTGTGTTGGTGATTCATTCCAACATGTATCTTATTGTCTTCCTATTTGGGATTCCTATTTATCAAACATTGCATCCTTGTTTGTGGAGTCTCACATTTCAGATTTGGACATATTTGAGGGTTTATCTCTCCTCTTTGATAATAATCATTGCACAATTGTTGTCAAACCAAATCTTTGTCTTTGGATATTGTTTAACGTCAGTTTCCACATAGTCTTGATTTGTCACTTTCTTCTTTGACTGCTCAGTGGAAAAGGAGACACATGAGTAGCTTTTTGAGACATCATCATACATATTCATGCTTACTTCTTTCAATTCCTATCTAGAATGGGAATCATTCTTGCATTTGTACTTGGTTTTATTTCTTCTAAAAGAGAGACAAGTTGTTTGTCAATATTGGATCATGTTTTGTCTTCAAGAACTTACCATTTGCAGGTGATTACACATTGTGGGGGGATAGATAGTATCTCTCTTTCCCTCTTATGGAGGTATTTTGTAATGTATCTATGTGATGGATGGTGCACTTGGGTATTATCATGGAGTCATCCATCCTTCATCACTTGATTTTTTTCTTTTCTCTCTTTTGGAGAGGACTTTTTTCCCACTAGGTTTTCTCCCTTTCTTTGTTTGTGAGAGATTTCATTTGTATTTGTATATGGGCATCTAAAATGGCCTTGTAGCTGGGAACCATCCTTGCATTTATTTTGCATCATTTTCATAATAATCTTCTCCCTAAGTTGCACTTAGGGGGGTTGTTGGTGTGAATACATGTCTTGTACCTTGTAATTTATCTTACTAGGGACTTAGAGGACATATTCACATGTTAAGTTTACTTAGGATATAATATTCCTTCTAAAAGTCTTAGTTGGCATTTCAAGAACTTATCTTATGTAATTTTTATGTTGATTCCTAGGTAGTTAGTTTGTTTGTAGCCACATGTCATAGGATTAAGACACATGTCACAATAGTGTTCAATCCTATTCCTCACATTCCCTATATAAGGAATTTCATTGTACACATATGTAATACAATTCATACCTCATCATCGTTTTGATAGGTCTTAATATCAAGCAAGCTCATATCTTGCATACTCTCTTGTAGAAGGTTTTTATTGTTTTGTAGGTGGTGTTCTAAGTATTGAGCTAATCTTCATCTCTTACAAAAAAAGATACCCTGGCTATTGGTTTTGTGGTTCATGGGTAATACCACCTGGTTGAGTGGCATATAGTGCTAGATAGGTGGTGGTGGCTTTAACAGGGTGATGTGGCTTACAAATAGTAGTAGATATTGAGTTAACCACTTGGTACTAAGCATAGTGCCTAGAAATTGGTGCCAAAGTTGTGATTGTCAAGCCCACATGGGTCGATAGCTATTGTCATGTACAATATACAATAGTAGGGTATTATGCATTTTATAGTATGACTACAAAGTTTTTTTTTTAATAATTACAAAACAAAATCCCTTTTTTCACCTATTTTTTTGTAGGTTTACTATTTCCATTGTTTATATTTGATGATGATGATGACTATCCCAACCATATGAATGACCATATTTATCAATGTAGAGGGGCCTTGAAAAACTCTCAAATCTTACTATTGCCAAAGTATATTAGTTTTATTGTTGGTTCATACAAATTTGACCCTTATAGACTCAATTATGGGGTCAAATCTAGACTAAGATGCACCCAATAAATGTTGAGGACATAATATATACAAAATTGAAAAGGATATTACATGAATCAAAGTTATGATACCATATTGAAGTCACACAAAGGATCCACATGAGAAGTGATCTATCAACAACAATAAATAATCTTTCACACACAAGAGATAAGAAACAAAGAATAATATACTATCAATTATATTACCCCAATAATTATGCAAGATACAAGATATAATATGTAGACAATATATGTTCTAATGTATGTAGTGTAGGAAATTGCATACCTTTAAAATTTCACACATAGACTTAATTAAGACTCTAATTGACCAAATTATGCATTCCAAAGCCTTATTATTCCCATTTTTTGAAAGGGAAACCAACATTAAATAAATGCTAACATTAATTTAAACACCTTGAAAACTATGTATCTTGGATTTTTAGGTCCCAAGACCCATTCACCCAAGAGCGTATTGGTCCTCCTTCAGTGCCAAGAGAAAAATTTTAATATGTTTTTTATTCAAATTTAAGTTTCAAATGTTGGATTATGGAAACTAATATTTGGAAAATTAGATAAAAACCTATTTAAATATAGTTATTTTATAAATTCAAACCTAGAAGAAAAATAACACACTTTATGCAAGCATTCCTAGAGAAAGTATTATTGGACCAAGAGCATTGAAGAGAAGATGTATTAAGCATCTACAACAACAATCAAGATCATATTATCACACCAAAGTTATGTGTTTTTGAATACTATGTTTTGGAGCTAACATTGTGATGTAGGTTTGAAGCATTCAAGTGTCAAATCAAGCAATCATTCAATCCAATTCAAGAAAGATCCAATCCGTAGAGAGATGTGTTAGACTTCAGTCCTCTAAGGTAAGCCATTAAGAGTTTGGTGAATTGTGACATTATAGCATGGTTCATTCATCAAATTATTTCTATTTTTACATTATTTTACTCTCAAGGTTTAATTACCAAACTAGGGTTTAACCAAGGAAAATCCTTATTCACCCAAAAAAAATATCTCTTTGTATGTGTAGATTTGCAAGTGAAGAAGGACTGAAATTGGATAAAAAGAGAAATTTTGCAAAGTTGTCATCAAAGTTGTCAAGCCATGAAAACTCACCTACAAAATTTATTTTTGACTTTTCAATAGTGGAATCTAGAGAAATCAGAAGCCTAGATCTAGGATCAAAGGACTGTGAAATCATATTTTGGGCTCTTATATAGGGACCCATTTTCCCTAGGGTGACTCTATCCTTTAGTAGTGTTCAAAATCCAATTTTGTAGCCAGGTACATACCATTCTACCCTTCTTAGATCTGCCTAAAAGTTATTAGTTATGTTTGTGCTATCCTTATATTTTGTATTTCAAGTTTTACATCACATAATTGAGTTCATTAGGTATTTTATTTTTATCTCCCCAAAGTGCATTTTAGTCATTTCTTTCATTAGGAAAAAACAGATCCCCATCCCCATAGAGTTGACTCACCTCAAGGTTGAAAGTCAATTCTATCCTTGGGAGATCTCTTTTTCTAATGGAACTAAGAAAAGTGATGGTTTCCTAGGTCATCATTTAATTTCGGTGAACCTTCTATATCTCTCCACCAACATCTATCGCACCACCTATCTCGACTCATCCTTGTCCTACCTTTTGGGTGGCAAGGAGTTATATAGCCTTGTCCTAGTACGACTCATTGCCCCTTTGGCTAGTTATTTGTATTCCACATAGGATGAACAAGAATGGGATGTAGATGACATACTTTAGGCCCAATCACATGTGTCATACTAGGTTTATGTAAATTCATGTTCTTTGTGTGGTTACATGTGCATAATGTGATCCCCCGTATAGTGTTGATTGGTGTGTCTTTATGTTTGTGATCCTACTTTGGATGACCCTTGTCACTCTGTTGGTGCAAGGATACAAAGGAGGTGAATATGTCATGATATTCTTCTATTTGTCCCTACATTCTTCTATTTTTTGTAACCATAATCTTTTCATTTGTCCTATATTTTCCTTTTGGGGATGGTGCAAAACATTGAGACATATAGGTCTCTTCCATGTTGACCCAAAAGGATTCTCCTTTGTCCTTTCTCTCTATGTGGTATTCTTCCTTTATGATCGTTGTTCCATGAATTATTTGAGGAATGATGATGATTTTGAGCTCAATTATATCATTGTAGCAAAGATATACACTGACCTCAAATCCATTGATCCCTTATGTGTTATCTTAGAATTGCATATGGGGGGAAACCTCATTTTCATGATGTAGCTTCATTTGGAAAAATATGTTTGGCATAGGGCTTTCCAAATAAGCTTTCATGTCTCTTTCATCTATTGCAATTTTTCATATTATACTTTAAAGCAATTTCTCACAACATGGTGTTTAGAAATTTCTTTAAAGCAGCAGAATTATGCCTCCTACTTGTTGCTTGCTTGATGATATGCCCTTGTTTAATGTTTGGTCTTCTTACTTCACATTATGTGTCTTCTTGTTGGTTACATTGGGTTTGATATCCTTAAAGAGCATGACTTTTCTTGGCATATGACATTATTCTTAGTGGTAATGTTATGGCTTGCATTCCCTAAGGTGCAAATATTTTATCTCTCAATTAGTCCTCTTAATGGTGATATTGAGCGTGTTGTTGCCTAGAGTGATACCTTTCATGAACTAAGAAAAACCCCTTCGACTATCATAAACAAAACTCTTGACCATTAAGCATAAAACAATTTGCTTTGTGGTGTCTTTGTTTCATGAGTGTCTAGCATAATATAGCTTGCTAGCCTTGTGATTATTGTATGCAACACCTTATCAAAGTTACCAGTGAGTATAACTTTTGGTATGGTTATGGTTACACACCTAGTATATATTAGATTACACTAGATCATTATGTTTCTCATTTTTCCTTGGGGCTCACCTAGTGTATATCAAACTACACTATCTCATGCGAGCATATCATTGGATAGAAAACCTAGGCTTGATCCATATCATTTGGACAAGCAGACAAAGCTTGATCTATTTTTTAATCTTTGCATTGGGCAGGTGCGTGGAAATGGGTAGCAATTCCGTGGACACCCTCAAAAAAAAAGTTTGAAAACCATAACATGAGCACATTATAATGCGTGCACATTATACCCACTCGCGTTATGTCTACATTAAGCCTAGGCTAGGTCTAGGAAACTACAAAGAAATAATGCAAGCGCGTTATAATGCGCTCGCGTTATTTACTATTAAAAGAAAAAAAACAAATGCAAATCTCTCATTTGCACTTCGACTGATTTTTTTGTTGCACCCATGGCCAAAAACCCCACAATATCGCACTCGTGTTCTAGGAGGAGAATCTCTTCACCAAAAATCTATATTTCTTCACAATGATGGAGCCACGACGAGGAGGAGCTGTGAGAGGTAAGGATTCTATGGTTTTTGTTTTGAATTTGTTCGTTTTAGGTTGAATTTGTTAGTTTTAGGTTGAATTTGATATCTATTTGTTTGAATTTTTAGGAGATGCAAATCAACCTGAAAACCCTCAAAATCCTCAATAGGAAGACCAACCAAATCCTCAAGATCAAAATCAACCACAAAATCAACATCCTCCACCAATCACTCAACCCCCTCCTGACACTCAACAAAATTTAATGAGTGAAATTGAGAACAACAAAAAAAAAATTGAGGATTTGATCAATAGGTTGAGTGATCCAAATGGTTCAACCACATAAAGAATCACCCTAGAAAACTCATTGAAAGATATGTTATAAAACGTAGATTCAATTAGCAAACAAATAACTGGATGGGAAGATAGGAGGCAGGCGGCTAGGGATTATTATGCAAATAAACTATCATACAAGGATGTGAAGGATTTAAAATTTATAAAAGCTGATTTGTGCTCATTATTCACCGACCCATGCACAAATCAAAATCTTACCCTCAATGTGAAGAGGTTTCATATCCATTGGTGCCACCACCGATAGATTAGGGACCGGTTTTATGATAGGTGGTACATGGTCTTCGATTACCCACCATGCAACAATTGCATTTCCTTAGGAAACTATACAGTGAGTTTATATTGAACAAAATCCCAAATTATTTTGATGAGGGATTTCCAGGGGAGAGGTGGGGGGTCAACTCAAGATAGACATGGTGCACAGTCAGATCCTACACGGCAAGGTAGACGAGCTCTCGCTAGGCCACCTCGTGAGCACATTGTTATGCCTTTCATCACAAAGGAAAGTGCTGACATAGAGACATTGCAGGCAATCAACACTTTAACCCAGAGTGTCATCCATCATACTAGCCCTATTCTACAATACCATTTAGGGGAGTCTTCGAGTGGTGGCCTTCAAACACATGTGTGTCCATCTTGTGGGGCTACTTGTTCACATGACCCCACCAACCCTCAGGAGACTGGTATGCAGAATCCATCTGCAGCTATGGAGATGGAGAGGGCAACTGACATTTTTTATGAGACATATGGCATTGATAGTCTGGTAAAATTTAGTGCAAGTGTTCATTGAATTTAATTTATTAAATTTCGATTTTGAAATGCAAGATTAACTAAAAATGTTTTATGATTTTAATAAAATTGCAGGGTCACAGTGTTGAGATTGGATACACCGGCCCCCCACCAACTTATTTCTATAGTACACCTATCACTAGGGTACGTAACTAGTAAACAATTATAAATTTATTGCATGTTAATGGCATTGGTTTATGAATGGTAATTTAATATGCAATTTTGGATGTTGAATAGACTAATATTGGAGGTTTTGATGGAACACTTCCCAGTGGTGGTGGATTTACTCAAACCTTCACACAGGTAATAGAATAAAGAGTTTAACTAATTAATCAAGTACTTAATAGATTTATGTAGTTTATACATGCACATCATTTATTACGTTGAATAATTTGTTGTTTTATTTTCAGTTGCCGCGAGACGATACACCTCCAAATGTGATGAAGGGCAATGGATATTGGTGTGACATCTACTATACAATCCTCGATGGCTCTGATAGAAGAGGTATGAGGCAAATTAGTAAATTTTAATTTACATTTGTTGTTATAGATGTTAGTTAGTGAAAAATCAAACCATTATTGATTCACGTAGTTTAATTTCTATTTCTATGGTTTATACAGGGCTTGAGCATGCCTGAGCATGGGTGTGAGAATATTTCCCTCATGGAGAGAGATCATGAGATGGCTGTAAGTGATTATTTTGTCAAATATATCATTTTTTATAATGTAATTTCTATATATTTATGTCTTTACTTCTTATTGTAACAGTTAAAACTTCACCATGAACTAAACCCTAGGAGGAGTAGCAGGAGCACTCCATGAGCGCAACAAAAATGAGTGACATACCTATTTCCATCCGAGTGAAAAGGAAAGGGAAAGATTTTATTTCCAGGGCATGGAGAGCAATGACTTTTGATTCTATAGTCCTTTGTTGTATGCTTGCATGGCAGTTTTGTACATATTTTTTATTGGACATATTTGACATTGTATGCCTAGATGGCATTCTTGTAAGCCTATATGGCTATTTTGTACATATATTTCATACTTATATTGACATATATTTATGTATGCCTACATGGATATTTGGTTAATACAAATATCTTTTATTGATGCATATCCATATTTGCATTCTAAATTGATGGTTCAATAGATATGAGTTACGTGTATTCAAGTGTATAATTTACAACTTACGTGTATACTTTGTGACTTACATGCATTCGAATGTATACTTTGTGGCTTACATGTTTTCATGCATATACCTTGTATTCGTGCATATACTTTGTTTTAATTTGTGTATACTATGTATTCATGTGTATATTTTTTGAGGCTTACGTGTTTTTTAGTACTTGTACTTCCCTTATTGACATGTACATGTTTGACTTATTCATGTGTATAATTATTAATTGGTTAGCCCTAGCATTGATCTATGTCATCCTCAATGCATGATCCTTGAGATGGAGTAAGAACACCCTCAAGGTCAAAAGGAGTTTCACATGCATTCTTCATAGGCTCATTTTGGTAGTGAAACCAAAAACCTCTTGCATCATTGAGACAATTTTTTTTTCCTTTATAGCAAGTTTGAAGCCATTATCATTCTCCATCAGTTCTTCATGTATCCACTCCCCATTAATGGTTGTCTCATGACCTTCATGAAACCAAGCACTTATCTCATTTTTGATAGAAGAAATGTATGAAGATTTCTCTTCCTCCTTATGAACCATTCATTATCATGAGAGATGGGTTCTTGTGAACCACTACTGATGAATCATGGGTCAATGAGTTTGACTTGTAAAACTACATGATTGAATCCTGATAGCAATATCACAATATTTATATATCTAAATGTGTTATTTCCTTCAGCTAAAATTTATGCCTATACTTATGTGATTGATGTATGTTTGTGTATGGGATCATAGTAATTTCTATTTGATGATGCTATTGTGTCTTTAAGGTTTATTTATCAAAGGGTGCATGAAGCAAGTTTTAAATCCTTAAAAATCTTTGAATTTCTTAGGTTTTTCTATTTGTTGAGTCTAGGCTCCGAGCCCGAGTCCAAGTCAAAAAATGGCTTGTCAAGTCTGAGGCGAGTCCTAGTCTTGTAACACTGGTGTGAACACATCAAGGAATAATGTATATGTCAATGAAGAGAGAACCCATCCTTTTTTCCAAACAAACCATGGTATAGATATGGTTGGTCGAGATAAAATATCACTCTTCTGGATAGTTTGAACCATAATCTTTCATGGCTACAAACACACTTTCATTACATGTGTGTTCTTGATCCTACTGAAGAAATGGTGGAACATGTTGTAGATCAAATATTGCAACCCTAAGTCCACAAGAAGGTTACTTGTCCTGATTTCCACAAATGTCTTTAAGATGTTCATCCTTCTTGAGTAATGTGAACTATTGATGTCATCTAGATCTTTGAAACTGTCTACAATCATGTGCAATACTATAGAAGCTAGAGCTATATCTAATACTACAAATGATTGCTCAATGGAATCCTAATAGCAATATCACAATTTGACATATTGTAGAAAATACCTCCTACTTATCAATTGATGAGCTAAAGGGGATCTATAATGAATGTTTCATAAGGCACAACACTTGCTGAAGGTTTTGCAAATGGGGTTGTAAGCTAAGTTGGCTTAACCTTGGGGAAAAAACTTTGTGGTTAAGCGCTTGAGCTGGAGTATACTAGAATGGGTGACCTTCTGGGGAAGGCCTAGTGCCTCAAATTTGTGAGCATCACCTAGATGTAATGAGTGCTAACTGGGCCATTCAATATCATTTCAAATTTGTTGCTTTAAGCAACTTACAAATTTGCAACTTTAGACTCCTCCAACCTAAGGGATTGATCCGGTGGAACAAAGCTCAGAGCGATTCCACATGTTTCGGTGCAAAATAGGACCATTCCTAGTGTAAACATACCTATTTGGACGTGTTGGAATAGTCCGCTTGGTCACACAAGTTGCAGAATGAAAGTTGAACCACTTTGCACTGCTTGCATTTGATGCTTTTTCCATCAAGTGAAAATCCGCCACCACTAGAAAACCACTCCAAGATAGCCAAAACCGAGAGAGGTTTTTGTAGATAGGCTCATTGTGATCCTATAGAATTAGATGAGAAATTTCTATGCATCATGGTATCTGAGTAATAGCATGCTGAAGTTTGCAGCCATTTTGTACTTTATACCCTTAAAGGATCGATCCGGTGGAACATAGCTCAGAGTGATTCCACGTGTTTCAGTGAAAAAGAGGAAAATTTATAGCATAAACATACCTATTCGGATGTGTTGAAACAGTCCATTTGGTCACACGAGTTGTAGAG
Organism: Sequoiadendron giganteum; assembly: GCA_007115665.2. NCBI lineage: Eukaryota > Viridiplantae > Streptophyta > Pinopsida > Cupressales > Cupressaceae > Sequoiadendron > Sequoiadendron giganteum. Next base: position 275,225,618 of record CM021104.1, on the reverse strand, counting down.
CGAAAGCTGCACCACTTTGCAACTTTGCACTACTTGAATTTGACACTTTTTCCATCAAGTGAAAATCCGCCGCTACGAGAAAACCACTCCAAGATAGCCAAAACCGAGAGAGGTTTTTTTAGAGGGGCCCAACACCTTTTTTTAGGATCAGACAAGAAGTTTCTAAGTGTCATGGTATCCAAACAATAGCATGCTAAAGTTTGCAGCCATTTTGCACTTTGGACCCTTAAGGGATCGATCCGGTGGAACATAGCTCGGAGCGATTCCACGTGTTTCGGTGAAAAAGAGGACCATGCCTAGCATAAACATACCTATTCATATGTGTTGGAATAGTCCACTTGGTCACACAAGTTGCAGAACAGAAGTTGCACCACTTTGCAACTTTGCACTGCTTGCATTTGATGTTTTTTCCATCAAGTGAAAATCCTCCACCACGGGAAAACCACTTGGAGATAGCCAAAACCGAGAGAGGTTTTTGTAGAGGACCTCAACACAATCCTATAGGATTAGAAAAAAAGTTTCTAAGTGTCATTGTATCTGAGTAATAGCATGTTGAAGTTTGCAGTCATTTTGCACTTTGGACCCTTAAGGGATCGATCCGGTGGAACGTAGCTCAGAGCAATTCCACGTGTTTCGGTGTGAAACAAGACCATTAATACCATAAACATACCTATTTGGATGCATTGGAAAAGTCCGCTTGGTCACATAAGTTGCAGAGCAAAAATTGCACCACTTTGCAACTTTGCATTGCTTGAATTTGACACTTTTTCCATCAAGTGAAAATCCGCCACCACGAGAAAACCACTCCAAGATAGCCAAAACCGAGAGAGGTTTTTCTAGAGGGGCCCAATGCCTTTCTGTAGGATTAGATGAGAAGTTTCTAAGTTTCATGGTATCAAAGTAATAGCAAGTTGAAGTTTGCAGCCATTTTGCACTTTGGACCCTCAAGGGATCGATCCGATGGAACATAGCTCAGAGCGATTCCACGTGTTTCAGTGCGAAAGAGGACCATGCCTAGTGTAAAAATACCTATTCGGATGTGTTGGAACAGTTCGCTTGGTTACACGAGTAACAGAATGGAAGTTGCACCACTTTGCAACTTTGCACTGCATGAATTTGATGCTTTTTCCATCAAGTGAAAATCCGCCACCACGAGAAAACCACTCCAAGATAGCCAAAACCGAGAGAGGTTTCTCTAGAGGGGCCTAGTGTCTTTCTGTAGGATTAGACAAGAAGTTTCTAAGTGTTACGATATCCGAGTAATAACATGCTGAATTTTGTAGTCATTTTGCACTTTGGACCCTTAAGGGATCGATCCGGTGGAACATAGCTCGAAGCAATTCTACATGTTTCAGTGTGAAAGAGGACCATACCTAGCATAAAAATACCTATTTGGATGTGTTGGAATAGTCCGCTTGGTCACACAAGTTGTACAAAAAAGTGTACAAATTGTTTACATGACCTTTATATGACCTTTTTCACATTGTTTACATTTCAAAATTCAAAGTTTGCAAATTTTCCTACTCAAGGCATTTACAGAACAAGGTGCTACTACACCAAACATGAACTCCAACCTTACAATATTTGAGTATATCTCATTATGTAATTAAATCTTATTACAATGCCTCTAGCACTTCGTTCTCTCAGATCTTTTACAATGTCACTCATACATTCAAGATTCTCTTTAAATGTCTACATCATAGGTGTTCATTATGAGGTTAACTTCAAATAAGTAACTTGAGATTCCCTCGCTAAGCTTCACACGCTCTCTTATAATGGATTGAAATCAAAATTGAGATTTGTTGAAATCGTTAAAATAAGTATGTTGCATTGCTTTTTTGGCTGAGATTCTCTTTGATGGCTCTTAAATCAGCATTTTTTGCAATGAAAGATCAATCAATTTTTAGTAGTTTACTTACAAATACACAAAGTAAAAGAGAAAAATAAAGAGCATTAAAAATGGAAATGAAATAAAAATAGATGGAAGGCACTTACAGATGTTGCATACAAGCATCAAAATAAGGATGTCGCATTGCTTTTTTGGCTGACATACTCTTGGATGGCTCATACATCTTCTTTTTTTGCAAGGGGACACCAATCACTGTAAAAGAAGATGATAGCATTGGCATCAAAAAAATTAATGTGCATACAAGTATAATTTAATAAGAACCAATATGCATATACTTACAAATTAATCCAATGAACCATCTGGGTATGCTCTTCTCTTTATTGTGTCAAGTATTGCCTCATGGTCAGACTCACAGATCTTCCATAATGTCTTGTTCAAAGGTCTACGCCCATATTTGGTCAAATGAACATTCAATGCCATGACAAGGTTCGAGTGATGAAGAATCTTATGATGCATGTCAAAGTCCTGAAATAGCCAATGTTTAACACTTGAATGTGGGTACCTTCTAAGCCATGTTCCAGTAACCACAACTGAGCCTATAGGGTATTCGATGTTTTCTCCATCTATAACTAGGGCCTCCAATTTTTTTTGGTCTCAACACAATGACACAAGTAATAGTATGTTCCCTCTTCATTATCTTCATCTGCAATAACTGCATAAACATGCCCTGCATTGATATGTGTAAAAAATCTCTTAAAATTTGTCAACATTATGAATACAGTACAAAGTAAGATAACGATATGGAATTTCAACAATTAAGAAAGCAGATATATCACCTTGTTGAACTAGATCTGATACGTGGTCAAATTCAACTGATGATTCCATCTATGACAGTTCCAATGCCATCGGAGGGCGACATGTGTGAAGTGGGCTAAGATAGCATGTGAATCATTTGTCAACCCACTCCCCTGACTCACAATCATTCCAGGCTTGCATTGTTCATGAAGAACAAAAGCATGCCATCTTTCGTGTATTGATACTTCATGAACCTGAATTTGAGCTAAGGAAAGAGTGTACCTCACTCGATCCTGTTAGTGTACAATAGTCTTCATATGGTGCAATGTAAGTATCATCCATCAACCAAAAAAATATATGAATTGAAGATGTACCTTCATTACCTGGACCCATGAAAGCATTACACCACTCGACGATTGATTTTGCATCTGTCAACTTTGCACTGTCTTTATACTTTAACTCTTCTCGTGATAATGCTCTTTTCACGCATGCTCCTGCACCATCATTCTCCCCCTTTCCATGTCCATCCTTATAAAAGTTCCACATATGTTGAACACCTGTAATGACATGCATCTTGCACAACCAGTAGAACATGTGCAAGTTCTTGAACTATGCTACATAGTTATCAGACCATATTATATGTTGATCGTATTCTATGCCCCTCTGAGCCAAACCACTATAGAAAATCTGGAAGCAACCTTGCACGAACTCTGGAGAATGTGTGTGATCATCACTAATGTAAAAGTGGCACTCCCTCAATACCTTCCTTTTCTCATTTGTACTATCAAATGCATGAATGAATGCTATGTGCATAAATATTGAAAATTGTGTGGAGTTGTAATACTGTGACTGCACCTCATGTTGTGGCTATAGAGTGTAGTTCTTTGCAAAGTCAACCACAGATACTATTCTTCCAACTGGAAAGGTCTCCTTGCATAGCTTGAACTGTGTGTCCAACCATCAGTCTCTATGGGTATGCATTACATACTCAGACAGTATATTGTCATGAAATGTGGTCATAAATTGGTACACTGGAATCTTCTCAATAACCAAATCACACCTTTTTTCTTGAGACCCATCTTTTGTAGCATATGCCACTATTTTATACTTCCCGAACTCTACTAGTTTCTATCCCACCTCATTTGTGCTTTCCATATGTTGACATATTGGCATACGCTGGAAGCCACCGCAACACTCGCATGAACCATCCAAGCATGTTGTCCTATAGAATATATGGCCATCCTCTATTTCACATAATTTTTTTGATAAGAACTCTTTTGAAGATTTTGGTGGGGCTTCTATGCCACTATCTTGCAAAACATCGTTAATATGCAAATCTAAACATATAGAACGATAAACATCATAACGGTTACAAAACTCAATATGTAGTCTACAACAATAAGTAGTGCATGTGTGATTTATCTTGACATAAAAAGGTTTAAGAATTTCAAAAAATATTTGAGAAATACTAATTTGAGGATAATCATTTTCAAATTTCCGAAAAAATTGGGTTTGAGTCATATCCAAAAAATGCTTTGGATGTGGCTCACGATTCTGACTACCGATTCTCCTTCTTACCACATCCCTTTGATTCGGAGATGGCCTTGTGTTATTCTTCCAATACTCTTCAATTAGTGTTCTCAAGGCTTGGACAACTTCTTTATCTTTTCGTGACAGTCTCCTTGAGAATTCCCATGATTCATTTGTATCATTGCCCTCAATTCTTTGTCGCCTTTGAATGGCTCTTGATAAAGTTTTTCTACTAATTCTCATTTGTTCACTAGTCTTTTTAATTAGATGAGCTCTCTTTGTTTGACAGCTTACCAAAGTCGATGTAATGGCACGTCAGGTGACATTACTATCCTTTGAGCATGAGGTCTTACCCACACTCTCATAAGAATCCATTAGATTATTCACAATAGTGTCTTCACTCGATGGATTCGATGTTCTCAACCCAAGAGTCTTCATGATGTTCCTATACTTTACACCCCACATCATTTGAACAAATAGTTGACATCTTGCAGTCTCATTTATCCTTTCAAAGAATCATTCCCAAATCTTATCAACATATCTTCTACAAGTGCGTCTCGAAATCTTACCTTCCATGTGTTGCAAAATCTCATCATCAATATTAATCAAATACTTTGGCTTTATACGCAAAATTCTAGGTGGTGCTCTCCTAGGTACATACATCTCAAAATTAGGAATTTCATCAATATTTAATTGAGGTGGGATAGATTGTGTACCTTCGATCAAGGGTGGAGAAGAAGACATACCTTGAGGTTCACATGGGGATGATGGCATACCTTCTTCATCAATTCCAAGTGATGATGTACTGTCAACTTGAGATGTGTTGGATGGTGTCCAACAATATTCACTTGTGGTACATGGTGTCCCTCCATATTCACTTGCAGTAGATGGTGTCCATCCACATTCACTTTTGCTAGATGGTGTCCCTCCATATTCGCTTGTGCTTAATGGTGTCCCTTCATATTCACTTGTCATAGAGGGTGTGTCTCCAACTACGATATTTGAATCTGTCTTACGATGATGCTTTCACATTCATGCCTATTGTGTTGCCAATTCTCGTTCTCTTTTTGACGGTTGAGGTTCCTCTACAAGGGTATGTGCAGGATCATGATGGGCCAAAAAGTGGCGAAATGTAAGCCATATGATGGCCCATGTGGTTGACGACTTTTTTTTAACCCAAAATTGATGAAACGAAAAGGGTTTTTAGAGGAGATTCTCAGCTTTCCACCAATATAAATTATGCTTTACTTTGAATTTAATAAATTATTATTATTCATTTTCTATTAGAATTACGAATAAAGTCCTTATTGATAGGCTGGTTGAAAAACATCTATAACTTTCAAATGATATCACATTTTTTGAATCCAAAACATGTGTCACATTCTATGCTTTGCATACTATAGGATTAAAAAAATAAAAATTAATTTAATGAATTTTTGACCAAGTTAAGGTGGTTAGACAGACAAGCTTTTATATTTTTTAAAAGTTGTAATAAAAAATTCATAATTAATTATTTACTTGGAAACAAATTATAAAAAAATATGCATCACATCGGGACATGAGTCCTCTACCTATATCTAAAATCTTAGAAAATAATATTATCATTTTATTGTGGTTAGGGTGGTCAGACAGACACCTACTTCTTATTTTTATCTTGAAATTTAGATACTACTGCATTGAAATTACAAATTTTCACCAAATAGATTTATTTTTTTAAAATAAAGGTCTAATAGTTTATAAACTACATTCAATTTTCTATAGATTCTACTTTTACATTTTTTTGAAATAATATAGATATCTTATTCAAATTTTTATGTCAAGTTGTCTATCTCTGATTTTCTGTCTTTTTATTGCCACTTAAGGGCATGTTTTTTCCATGATGATCCTACACATACCCACAATTGGGTTGTTTTCATCAATCATTTCCAATTTCTTCTTTTCACAATATGTCACCACCTGAACTCTCTCCTTTTATTTCAAGGCTTCCTTCCTTCATCTGTTAGTTTCCTCTTTGTCTTTTTCTTCAGCATGGCGGATAATTTTATCTGTACCATGGTAATGAGACGAATATTAGTTCCTGAGAAATGTATCCATTGAAGTTAATTGAAAAATATATGTTATTGAAGGCTTCATTTAAATAATACTTACAATCATCGTGTACAAAAGTTAACCTAGCATGTAGACAAATGTGTACAAATTATGGAAGCACTAGGCTAGCCAGAGCACATTCCTAACTAAAAGTGAATAACCGTGATGGTGATTCTGAAAACTAATGAGTGTAATGGCATTATGAGTGTTTGATAATTTTTTGGTGTAGGAGCACCTTGACAATCTATCCTTCCATTTTTAAATTTGATTCAATTTTCGGTATCTTCATGTTGTAAGAGGGTCATTAAAGACATTCTCCATGTACCGATTATATGAGCTTTCAAAGGTGGTTGTTTGTTAGTTATAGGAATTGGGGGGAGTTTTTTGTCATTGAAAAAGGTTTAAACAACCTCCATTGGCTCGAAGGGAGGATTTTTGTTCATTTTGAAATCCATTTTTTTGATAAAAAAATGCTCTATTACAGAGATTCACTGTGTTTTTTGCACTTTCGTGCACTTTTACGCATCTATACAGCCTCCCCTTGATAGAAAACTAATATAATATTGTAGGAACATGTCTTAACTCTCTAATGCATCAGTTCTGAGGGCTTAACATTACGTTTGAAGGGAGCACTTGGCAATTTTCTAAAACTGCTCATTTCAAGTCAGTCAAGGGTTTGAGTAGGATTTAATTATGAAATGATCATCCCACCTACTATTATGATTTTTTTCTCGGTGGGATGGCATGTAAATTTTTAGATTAGGGTATTTTATTGTTGAACATGCCTTGGAATGAAACTAATGACAATAGGATGGGGTTCTTAGCTCAAACAAGCACTTTTCCATGAGAATTTGAGGAACCAAGGAGTGATTTTGGAAAAGTGTTGAAGGAGTGGTCTATGTAATGAAATTTTGACCTTGTTTAGGGTATTTTCAAGATTTTTGATGCTTTGGAATGGTTTGGGAAGGCCCGGGTATAGGAGTTTCTATAAACCCTCCCTCTTTGCATTGAAAAATGGGGGGTTTTGTATTGGAAGCCTAGTTGAGTGGGTAAGGTCCTAAGACCTAGAAATTATCTTGTTTTCAGACCTAATTAAAGACTATTTTTGGGTTTTTAAGTCTAGTGTGAAGATCTAAGGGTAGTTCCTTTGTAAAAACTAGCCTACTTGGAGGCCTAAAATAGTGAAAAGGTCAGTTTTCTTAAATTTGTCCCAAAGGAGTCATGTGATGGGTTAAGGTATGTCTTGCAACTCTGAAATTGGTGCTAGAATCATTCTTTTATTTTCTTGGTGTTTTGGAAAGTTTTGGAGTTAAGGGCCCAAAATTGGTTTTGCACAGTAATTAGATTCCAAGGGTGAAATGTGGGAAATAATGTTTCTATTTGTTGTCCAGCTTGGAGGAGTGTTGGGATTGGTCCATTATGCCTTTTTAATCTTCTTAGATGCCTCTTGAAGGAAAGTTGACATCTTCAATGGTTTTGGGTCCTCTAACTTTGCATCAAAAGTGAGTATCACAATTTGAAGTGTCTGCATGGTTTGGGAGATACATGTGACAGTTTGCAGATGCTTGGCTACTAGTAATGTGGATAGTGAACAAAGGAACTAAGTTTGTGTGTAAGGGAAGACTTCTGAAAGGTTTCATTTTTGTTGTACTAACTCAAACAAATATTTATTAAGCAAATAATGGTTTGGTTGTGCCTTAAGAATTATAGTTTGTGTTTGTAAATAATGGTGCCATTATGGAAGATTTAAGCCAACTTGTGAATAACATAATAATTGGTTGATGTTTTGAGGAACCTAGTTGATTGTAATTAGTTATTTTCAAGATTTTCAAGGTTTTTTGAAGGTCCTTAAGGAATTGGGAACTCTTAATGCTAATTTGAGATTACGAATCAAATGTTTTGTGAAGGGAAATATAGTTGAATAAGTGTGTCAAGAAAGGTGTTGATTTCTTCCTTTGTAATGCATCAGTTTGTGCAGAGGTATTGGAAGGTGTTTGGACCCTTTGGAGGAATGGGAGAGGCTTGGATTTGTCTTAAAGGATGAATTTTCATGAATGGTTCTGAGTTTCTAATCAGCTTTATGCTATGTTACAATCAATTTTATGATGCTTAATCTATTTTTTTGAGTCTGAAAAAGAGTTGAAACCAAGTTATAATGTTTTGATGAAAAGATGATTGAGTTTGTTTGTTGATCTTCTTCAATTTAAGTTAGGGTCAGAAGTACCCTTGATGATTTATGGATCTTGGTAGATGCTTTGCATCAAGATTAAAATGGTAATTGGCAAGTGTATATAATTGTGTATATAATGGTAATTTAAAATGTCCATTGACAACCTAAGGTTATAATGACAAACAAAAATGAAAGCAAGCCATAATAGAATGAAAGAAAATGTGTAAAGAGTTCACATACCTTAAAAACCAGACTTTCAAATGGATGAGTTCAACCCAATTATGTAGCCTTAGCTTCTTCTTTCTTCAAACTCCACAATAATTTGACTTGTTCACAATCTTGTTCCCTTCCACACTTCAATTGTATATTAGTTTTCAATGGAATTCAAACTTCAATTGATATTATATGTCTTTCAATGTGGAAACTCTGCTATTCCATGCAAAGGTGGTAAAAAGATCATGGAAAAGGTGATGGAATGTGAAAAAGATGCTTCCACACTTCACAACATCATCAAAAAGCTATTTTATGTCGGAGCACATGCAAATCCAGGGGAATATGTAGACTGTGGGCCTTCAAATCATGGGTATATAGAGATTTTTATAGTTTTAGTGGAGTAAAAAATGTGCTCGCGTTATAACACGAGCACGTTATGTGAAATTTGGTTTTCTTAGTATATAGAGAGGGAGAGAGGGGGAG
>CM021104.1:275180493-275216390 GCA_007115665.2 Sequoiadendron giganteum | reverse complement strand
CTCTCTCTCTACTTGCCCTCTTGCCCTCTCCCTTCCCCCTCCTAATTTTCTCTCTCTCTCTCTCTCCCTTTCCCTCTATCTTTTCTTCTCTCTCTCTCTATCTCTCTCTCCCTTTCTTCATCTCTCTTCCCTTCTTCCCCTTTCCCTTTCCCCTCCTAATTATATCTCTCTCTCCCTCTCCCTCTATCTTTCCCCATCTCTATCTCTATCTCTATCTCTCTCCCCTTCTACCCCTCTTCCCTCTCCCTTACCCCTCCTAATTCTCCCTCAGCCCTCCCTCCCCTCTCTCTCTCCCTCCCTCCCTCCTTCCTCCCCCCCCTCTCTCTTTCTCTCTCTCTCTCCCTCTCTCTATCTGTCTCTCTATCTATTTTCTGTCTCTGTCTCTGTCTCTGTCTCTCTCTCCCTTTCTTCCCCTCTTCCCCTCTTTCTCCCCCCTCATACACAAACAACAATACATGACTAAATAAACTACTAAAATTTGCATATAAATGACTAATTTTGGTCACATGACCATTAGTAGTTTATTGCTGGTCATTTATAACATGACCAAATTTATGACTAAACTATTTTAGTCATTTATTTAGTCTGATTTTTACTCATTAATTTGGTCATTGATTTAGTCATTGATTTATTCATTGATTTAGTCATTGATTTAGTTTAGTCATGTTAGTCATTGATTTATTTAGTCCTTTATTTAGTCATAGTATTTATTTATCATTAATTTAGTCATTAGTTTTTGTTAATTGGTCATTTATTTAGTCATGGTAGTCATTTATTTAGTCATATATTTAGTCATTACTTTAGTCAGTCATATATTTAGTCATATATTTAGTCATTACTTTAGTCATATATTTAGTCATTTAGTCATATTTAATCATTAATTTAATCATTACTTTAGTCATATAGTTAGTCATTAATTTAGTCATTTTATTTACTGGCTTCCATTAATTGGTAGTAAATATAATCATGAAATGAATAATTTATTATTTTATAATGTAAAAATAACATAATATTAAATTTGAACTAAAACATAAAAGTAAATAAAAATATTGCATATGCGTACAAGCTACAACATACTAGAATTAAAAGATTGATTCAACATCATGATAAATAAAGGTAATCTACAATAAAAAAAATTAATGCAAATATATATCAATATATATATATATATATATATCAAGTTATAATATTTCAAAGCTTTCTAAGAGTATATATGTAAATATAATCAAAAATGTCAAAGTTGTCTAAGAGTTTCCAACTCTTTCAAATACACCATGATAATTAAGATCCCTAAACAACATATTCAAAATATTGCATAAAACAGTGAGCGAAGATGTCTAACAACTAGTACATGATAAATATGTTCAACTATGTCATTTTTTGCAAATACTTTAGTGGCCAGCATGTGAAGGTTCCCTCTTTCTCTTTCAGATGAACAACTCCATCTATTTTGTCTTCATAAACAAGGGGTATGTTACTTGTGACCTTTAAAATGTTTACATTTGCATCCCTTGTTCCTTTCAAGTTGACTCCATGTATAACAGATAGGGAGTGAATCCGCCCAATTCCCACAACATCACCATCTAATGGATCCAACACCTTAACTATATCCCCTTCTTTGAGTTTATCAATACATTTCTGCAAAAAGAAAAAAAAAACACATTATATTAAAATAAAAACATACTACATGCTGCTCAATCAATATCTCATTCAGACAAATAAAAAAATGTAAGATTTATTATTCAATACCATAGATCACATAAAATATGATACAATGTGTTCACTGAGGTCATCACAAAACTCACTGTGTTTGGAGAAGCAAGTTGCTTTCCACTCAACATACTAGTAGCTGATCTTTTTACAAACCCATTCTCATCAGCTTGCTTGTGCATACACATCAACAATTTAAATATCAACAAGCATTTCATATTAACTATTGTTTAGTAACCTTATTACAAACTTGCCTTATAACATAGAAAACAAGAGAAAATTACAAAACAAACATTTCTGCCAAGGTGTGAGGAGTCAAAAACTAGGAAAAAAGAATTTCTTATCCAAAACCTGTGGATAATAGTTAATTTTTGTTCAAAATTTCAATTTAGCTTATAAACTCAAAGTTAACATTTTGACAAAATTATTTGACCAGGTATAGGGTTGGTTTCCATCCACATATAAGGAGATTAGTAAAAAAGGATGCACAAGGCAGCCAAAAATAAATCCAAAGCATGACGTTCAACTTATATTATATTTGATCTATAACAATCCTTGGAAGATATGTTGAGTTTTTATGATGTTCAAAAGTTGCACTTCATCCATGTTCCTAATGAACTTGCATAAAGGCTTCCAACAATTTTTTATGCATGAATAACATAAACTAATAAACTTGTATAGTTTTCTCTTTAGCTAACAACAACTACATGTTGCTCAATCAATATCTCATTCAGACAAATAAAAACATGTAAAATTTATTATTTAATACCATAGATCATAGAAAATACGATAAAATGTGTTCACTGAGGTCATCATAGAACTCACCATGTTTGGAGAATCAAGTTGCTTTCTACTCAACATACTAGTAGCTGACCTTTTTACAAACCCATTCTCATTAGCCTACTTGTGCATACACATCAACAATTTAAATATCAACAAGCATTCCATATTAACTATTGTTCAGTAACCTTATTACAAACCTGCCTTATAACATATAAAACAAGAGAAAATTACAAAACAAACATTTATGCCAAGGTGTGAGGAGTCAAAAACTAGGAAAAAGAATTTCTTATCCAAAACCTGTGGATGATAGTTATTTTTTGTTCAAAATTTCAATTCAGCTTCTAAACTTGAAGTTAACATTTTGACAAAATTATTTGACCAGGTATAGGGTTGGTTTCCATCCACACATAAGGAGATTAGTAAAAAAGGACACACAAGGTAGCCAAGAATAAATCCAAAGCATGACATTCAACTTATATTATATTTGATCTATAACAATCCTTGGAAGATATGTTGAGTTTCTATGATGCTCAAAAGTTGCACTTCATCCATGTTCCTACTGAACTTGCATAAAGGCTTCTAGAATTTTTTTATGCATGAATAACATAAACTAATAAAATTGTACAATTTTCTCTTTAGATTACAACAACTACATGCAACTCAATCAATATCTCATTCAGACAAATAAAAAATTGTAAGATTTAATACTCAATACCATAGAACACATAAAATATGTTAAAATGTGGTCATTGAGGTCATCACATAACTCACCGTTTTTGGAGAAGCAAGCTTCTTTCCACTCAGCATACTAGCAACTGATCTTTTTACAAACCCATTCTCATCGGCCTGCTTATGCATACACATCAACAATTTAAATATCAACAAAAATTCCATATTAACTATTGTTTAGTAGAATATATCCAAGTAGCTTTATACTAAACTTCAATGAGCATGAAAGTGGAGTGATTACACCAATTATGTCATTTAAGGTTCAAGTAGCTACATATGAAAAGAATAATAAATAAAGGCCTCCAATAAAATTATACGAGGGTCTTAAATTCATTACCTTAAAATTCAAAAGGGAAAATATCAAAGCTAAGAAAATGTTTCCAAAAATACCAAAGATAAACTAAAACTGTTTTACAATTCATTTATTGCAGCATATTGAACACCTCACAAATTAAATTGTAAGAATGCAAAATAAGTAGATTTTAAAGCTGTTGTCTTTGGGTATCTGAAAAGGCTATAATTTTACAACACTATCATTTTGTGAAAAAAATAGCAATGAATGATACAATGGCATCTAAGTGTTTTAACAATGATTGTGTTTCTTATCTCATTTGCAACAGGATAATAATCTCATTGATGGGCAAGAAATAAGGATCCAAGCAAAAGCTCTTCCAATTTGAATGTAACTACATAATGTCTGATTAAAATAAAATTTTGTTGGATGAAATGCGGTTCTTGGAGAAACAACATTGGATCATAGGAGTGTGCATCACTAAATCAAGAATCGATTGTTATATATCATGTATGGCTGTAAAAAATAGAGTAGAAACAGAATGGCACATATTTTTGTCATGGAACAGATTAAACCAACCAAATCTCCAAATAAATTTGAAAATTAGAGCATTTATTCCCAAAATTTCACCCTCTATTAATACAAATGCCACCTGTTTTGTAATTGGACTAGTATATGCAAGCCCAAAAAAAACTCCAAACAAAAAAAAACTAACACCAGATAGCATAAAAAATTAGAAAACACATAATGTATTTTAAATTTCACTTCCTCCCCTCACCCCGTCCCCAAAATATCTAAGAAATTCCTATTTTATGATGAGAAAAATTCCATTCCATGATTGGTACTGCTGATGAAAAAAAAACCAGAAAATGTTTGAAAAATGCTCCCCAGTTCTAAAGCTATGAAGAAAAACATAATGTTGTTGCAGATTAACCCTTGTTTTGCAATTTTAAAAGTGATTAATAAGAGTGTGCCTTTCCTTTCTAGGAAATACATACACTGCAAGCCTATTGGTGGGTATGGTATGGCAGATTCATGAGTCTTGCACAAACTTGGCCAAATATTCAAGTGGGCTCTTTTTGATAATATTTGTACCTTAGGATTACAAGTAGAGCCATGTAACCATGTTAAAGGTAATATAAACTTGAAATGTCTCCCAAATACGTTTCATATAAAGGTATCACATGGAAGTACAGATCTTGGTGGTCATACCCAAACCATGGATTTCCTGTCTCAAAAAGCTTCAGATTATGTGTTATATCCATGTCATGTGACACGCTAATAGAGCTCATCCTCACTAACTTTCTCATAACTACTATATCAATTTAAACTGATGATTAGAAGAAATTAAATAAAACCAAGATATCATGGTTGTTAAACATTCTATCTTATGGTGATACTTTCTTCACATATAAGCTTCTACACAAGTATTCTATAAAATCTGATTTTTTTTTCCTATGTTAGTGGGAGGAATTGGTCAGAGAGTAAATTTTGCTTGATGAGACTTGGAGAGGAGTGGGTGATGAGGGGCAATCAGATTTGCTTGGTGGTAAAACCTTTTGGCATTATACAAAACATCCTATAGTCATCCTATAGTCCAATACATGTTCTTTTTAAAAAAAAATGTTTTTTTTTAATGGATTATGTCCATTTACTAAATGTTCTCAATTCACTATAAGATTTTATTGTAGCTGGTGACGAGCTACTTAAATTGGCTTAATTACACACATACTTTGTGCTGGGATACAAAGTAATCATGGCCAAAAAAAAATCTTCTGAAGAATACTGAAATAGTTGCCTAAGATTATAATGGCTTTGTACCAAGTTATAATAGTGGCTCCCACTTTTATAAAGAAGACGCTGTAGTAGAAAAAAGGTTGTTGCAACAGAAACAACTATGAAAGCACAACTAAATGAAATTTCCTCTAGCACTGTTATAAAATCAACAATAATATAATAGTATATGGCAAATGCAAAAATGCCACTGAGAGCACAAAGCATAACAACCAAGCACCAAATGTGAATTGAAGACCTCCAGAGCAGTCTATATAGACAATCTCACTCTGTTCTTCTTATAGTTTGATTTTAAGTAAATACCCTTGCACCAACAAGGTCCTCAAAACAAGAATTCAAATGGATTTAATGAATTTGTCACTGCCCCCACTCCTTACAGTATCCCTACAAAGAAATTAAATGGAATTGGAATGACTAACACCCATGCCCATACCATTTGATATTGATAGATATTAATGATTTTGGTTATTATAGAAGGCACCATACAACATTAGGGATTGTTGTACCTCAATTTTATTTGATCGCAACACATATTGACAGACATATATGTTACAACATTACAAATAGGATTCTAAGTAAACTAGAGGGTATAGTGCTTGGCATAATTATTTTTTAATATTTTATGCAAAAAATTACATGGCTGACAACAATGATAAAATGCACTCATTTCACATACCAAACATTTTAGATTTAAAATCAATCATAAATGAATCTAATATACAATCTTGGTTGTGACCTATGCTCAAACCCAAAGCAGCCAAAATTAAAAAATAATCTATCATGTTACTGAAACTTCAAATAAGATGAACTGATAAGTACTTTAAAATGATTTTTTTTGGTACACTAAAGAATTCCTATATCTTTTGTGCTTCTCTTCCTCTTGAAGGGTTACAGAATCAAGGAAAAGTAATGTTTCATAGCACTCACCTCAAGTTCAGCACCACTAGTACTATAAATATCATGCACACACTCCTTGAATTCAACATAATCACTATCAACATTGTCCTGAAGTTGTGTAGCTTTGCTGAGAGCTCTATTGACGAGGTCTTTTCTTTTTCGTTCTGCTTTCATATAATTGTTCTGCAAATATTAAAACATACAAAGTAAGACAATTATGAAGAGCTCAATAAAGAAAAAACAACAATAAGAAAAAAGAAAAGGAATCATAATGCAAACATGGGTGTACATCAAAAATTGATTATCTGCAATTGAACAACTAAATGTTTTTCCCTATCATTTATAAGCAACCAAGGAAAATAACATAACCAAAAAAAATATTATGTATATTATAATATGTGTACATAGTGACATACATATATGTTACAACATTACAAATAGTATTCTAAGTAAACTAGAGGGTATAGTGCTCGGCATAATTATTTTCAATATTTTATGCAAAAAATTACATGGCTGACAACGATGCTTAAAATGCACTCATTTCACATACCAAACATTTTATATTTAAAAGCAATCATAAATGAATTTGATATACAATCCTGGTTGTGACCTATGCTTAAATATTGAGGGATAGCCTCTTACCTGATCTAAATCTGTGGAATTATGGTTATTCCATGTAGAAACTATAGGCTTAACAGAGGCAGCCAACTGTGAAACTTTCTCGGTGAGACCATGTAAGCAACTCATTATATGTTGGTACTCTTCATTTGAGTTGACATGATTTGGAGAGGCTCTTACTAGGCATTCAACAAATGGCTTTGAAATCTCTGTTGATGAACTAGATTTCCACTTCATACTACTCTTAGAGTTAGTACGATCTAGTGTTGCCATATAATTGACAATATCTTCTACACTCGCTTCTCTATTATTGTTTTCCACCTAAAATACAATGTCAATTTCAACATATAGTTAGTTCAATACAAAATTGAAATAAATAACACAATATAAATTGAACAAAAAATCCATACACTTACTCCAAATTTGTCCATTTTGGCTTGCAACCTGCCTCAACCAAATGTATATTCAGCCCTCACATTATCTCTTGCTCTCTTGCCTCTATTACTCTTTGTCAAATATTCTTTAGAACACATACTTTCTTTCAATGCCTCCCACTATTTGGGAGATAGAGTGGAGTCTAACCTCTTGTTTCCCTCCATGATTATTTTTCTACAATTGTATCTAAAATTGTTCATCAGAAGTCTCATCTTGTGCTTGTAATATTTTCTATATATTTATCCACCAATAGTGTCAAAGGTATTTTCTATTTTTTGTATAACATATTCCACATTTCATGGATCTTGTTGTGCAAAATTTGATTTTCAAATATCCAAATGGCCCCTACATCTTACACCCAAATCAGAGGCCCACCTTGCAACATTTTTCCCAATGGGTTCACCATCTCTTGATACCTCAACCAAGAATGACTTCTTCCCTTCTAATATTATTTCTTTTGCATTCATCTCTGTAGATCTATATAAATCTTGACTCAATCTTTGTCTTTAAACAAAAGAAGGTACATCTTTTGTTGAACCACTACCAATATTTCTAGCTGATCCACTAGTTCCATCAAAAGTTGTAGATGCAACAGGTGCAGGACTCTCTTCATGACTTTCATTAACTAGAACTTCATGCTCCTTGGCTACATCAAGTGTGGCATGAGTAGGTAGATCAGTACTAGTCTTCGTAGATTTCACTTCAAACACATCCTTTATGCGTTGGCTTCTACTAGCTGACAACACTATATCAATACTTTCTTTTTGTTTTTTCTCTGCATTTTCTCTACACTCTTTTTCTTTCCTATAAAACAAAAAAAAATATCATATCATGTCTTATATACATAAAGCTCTTGCCTATAAATTTCATTAAACAATATTAAACAAATAATATACTACTTATTGGATTTATAGCTTTCCTGTTTGTCAAACCAAGACGCGATAAATATTCATTATTCTTGGCCACACATTCTTCACGAAAGCGCTCATAATCTGTCACTGGAATTTCAGCATTATGAGCACTATCATCTAATTTGCGCCTTAAATTCTTTTTCCTCATTTCTTGATCTCCAAAAAACCAATAATGTATAAATTAGCAACTTGATACAGAGATAATTAACTGTAACAAAAATTGCATTAAATACAAGTTTATGAATATTTTTAATTAGTAAATTAATGGTAAGGTTATAGGCACCCTTTATTGCAGTGCAGGTTGAGCTTGGACTATATGCTTGAGATTGTAAACATGGGTTGAGTTTTAATTTACCTTGTCATCATAACACTGCAACCTTACATCTATGCTATATTAATAGCCAATGATTTTGCACTGGAGGGATTTGAGTTGGGGGTGAAATTTTTTATCACTATTGTCGATGTTGTTTCTGTAGTAGATTTCAATGAATTTCTCCCCAATGTTCCTTCCCATCAATTCTCTCTCCAAGATTCTTGTATTCATGAATAGATAGTGGTGGTCACATTGGTATTATTTTGTGTAAATTACCATAGTTTCTTGGCATATGCATTACTTAAGAGCCAACTAGAATTGCATGTCATCATAGTATTTCATTTGAAGGTTACCATGGTTTAAAAAAATCTAAAAAGGAGTAATATTGACCCCACCCATGATGTCCAAATCATACGGTCCTAACCACATAATCAATAAATAAAATAAAAAATAAAAAATCAATCTTTTATAGTCTGGTGAATGGTACTTGCTCATGAGCTACATTTCTGCATGCCTCTCTATGAAGAATGTGACAACTGCATATGAAAGGGTGTAATTTTTTTAAGATTCCATGCGCTAACATGTAGCATTACTCTCAAAGAATCTTTGTTAGGAAGATGATGGACAATTTAAATCAAGACAATTAGAAATAGTAGTGTCTCAAGAATCTTGGTAGTGTTCAAAGAGCCATGGAAGTGTTTCATAGGCATGAAAATGTGAAATTATCCTTGGAAGAACAAGGATGGCTACTTTGGCTTGAAAATATCTTTCAAGATTATACATGTGTTGTACACTTAGTAAAATGTGCAACTACTGGGGTGTGAAAGTGTGTTTCAAGCATATAAATGTATTGTACACTTTGTAAAATGTGTAACTATCATCACTTGTACAACTTGCTACATTATATATCTCTTAAATGTCTCTGACTCTATCCAAGAGAAATTCAAAGATGTCTAGAAAGATGCAAGTCATACCTGAACTTGTCTCCCATATCCAAAATTTGTCATAAGAGTAAAGAGATGTGTCTCTTAATTACTAAGTAATTTTTCAAGGTCAGTTATGTCCAACGTTTTTGTCTCAAGTTTTAACAGTGCTCTCTTGTAGGAGTTTCTTCATTGATCTCATGCAACACTTAGTAGAAAAGAGTGTACAAACCAGTCTACTTTCTTAAGTATGTGATATATTGGAACTGTATAGTTTGTAATTTGGCCATTGTAACCAGGGTTAATGTATTTTTATTGTAGCACATTCTTCTTACGGGTGTTTACTTGTTCAAAGTCATTGTACAAATACAGGGGAGTATGGTTTTCACTGGTATGATTGGTGTAAGAGATACTTATCATTTCACATTTAAAAATAGTTTTCTGTAGATATGAATTAAGTTGCTACTCCTTGAAATTGGTGTAAAAGGAAACTGATGCTACAAGTATTTTGGCAGGTCAAGCTTCATACAGTGGATGGCTTGGTGAAGGAGTGGGCACAGTGTGCACCAAATGGATATTACTTCACTCTTGTATATGCCAAAGTGAGTAGCTCATTGATGGATAAACGATTCTGCAAAAAGTAATCGTAATGAAAAATTTGGTAGAATTCACTTTTCAATATAGATTTAAAAAAATATGTTCTAGAAAGTACAATATCTACATTTTAATTAATTTTTTATAGAATATTTGATTTGGGATTCAGAGTATAATTATTTGGAGCATATGCCACTGATAAATAGAAAAAGCTGCATCTAATTTTCTTTTGTGTCATGGTCAATTTTGTAGTTGCTAGCAAGGGGCCAATATTTCAAAACTTGTTAGTTGTGTTTTAGCCAATAATGTATGTTGTGGGTATTTTAGTCAATGGATATTAAATAATGGTGCCCTACAGAAATTCCACTTGCATAAAAAACTTAGCAATGTATTTGAATCAATCCATCAAATCTTGGGATTGGAATGCGGATTCCTTCACATTGGATGCGGATTCACCATTAGGTCAGTGATAAATTTGGTGTTCCTGGTCTTTTGGCTTCATTCCTCTATTCTTTTGTTTAATATACAATTTGATCTTTGTGGGCAATGAGCAGTTATATCTTAGTCTCTATGGGATGAATGGGCTCAGAATGGGAGAAAATGTAAGGGATAAAATTTTATACTCTCCCTTGTTACTCCATTTTATACTTACTTTTGTTCATGCCATGAATAGGTAGTCATAATGTTCATTTTTCTTGTTTACAAATTGACACTTTGCTTCCAACCCACCTATCAGTGACATGCCCACACCTAGGACCTTATCCCTTGTGTTGAATTTTTATTTTTTCACCTCTTGATTAGACTTCACTAGAAATTGATCCTTATCTCATAATTGTCTACCAAAACACCTCTAGTTGAGCATCTAGGAATTGTAATTATAAACATCTCATAGGTACTTTTTAGGATTAAAAACTGGAGGAAACTAACAGACTCCTCTATAGATGAAAAGATGAGACAAAACATCAAGAAGGATATTTTTGAGAAAAAAATAGTATCCTTAATAGTGAAGGTATGGATAAGGAAGACAGGGAATATCACATGGAATATCTACAAATTTGAATTTTTCCATGCCTTCACATAATGCAAAATCATTGTAACTTGATTTCTTTTTGAAGTCCTTATAATTTTCATACAATTGTTCCTGTGTAATTTAAATATTTTCCAAAGATCAGACTCAGTACAACACAAGATAAAATGAAACAATTCAATTCAATTTTTGTTTATTGCAATAGTGGCCATTCCCATTCTAACAAAACACAACTTCAAAAGTAAGTTGGGTTTAAAGGGTTTCAATTCATGCTAAGACATTAATGTAGTGAATTTGGGATAAACAAAGTCCTCTTCCTAATGAAACATCCAAGTTTTAAAACCAAAAGAGTTAATTTTTTGAGTAACCTTTTAAAGAAAATGAAAGGAGGATTTGATGTTAAGTATTTTGATTAACTTCTATTCTCAAATTGTCACAAAAAATTTATTAGGGTTTTGTTTGCATACACATGGTAGTAAATCATGATCATTTAGTATCAACATAAAATAGTTTCCTTTGTAATTACCATCATGAGACACCTCACTACATATAGTAGTTATCCTAAGGAATATTCACCATATACGTTAAAGCATGGAACAACTTAACTAATGATAAAGTAGATGGGAAAAGGTTATAGCCTGCGAATCAATCAAAAAATTTGAAAACTTATCAAGTTTCAAGTCTTTGAGTTTGAAAAACAAAGTAACTTTACTAGAAAAGAATGATTCTATGCAAAATATAATGTTCATGACTTGAGTAATGTAAAGAAATCTCCTCAAACATAAATATTTTTTCATAAATAATACAGAGCATTTGGGAAAAGTGCTGGCTGAATGAATCCATTTACCACTAGACATTGAAAAAAGAACTATTAGTTAAATAGTAATGGAAATTGAACATGTTTATATGGGTTTGTGTTAGTATAAAGGGTAAGGGTTTCTACAGAGTGACCAACCTCTGGTGACACTTGAAACATAAAGTGATCGACTGTGAGTGTGAGCATCAGAGCTCTCTGATTTAGAATTATCTGTTTATATAGTACATACATGTATCTCAGAGAATTTTGTAGTGTCAGATTAATCCATTAGAAACAATATGTAGACTAAATCACTACAAATTTTTTGGCAGAGCTTCAAAGAAACATGTGAAATCCTATAAAAAGTTAAAACATAAATTACAAAGCGAAATAAATAAAAAATATTTTTGCCATAAACATAAACACCAGATAGAGCATGCATAGATTTATTTCAGGATGGTTCAAAGATAATGTTGGTCCAGGTGTCAGCTTGCCTAGGTCCTAAAAGAGAGGAATGTTGAGCTAAGAGATGGTCAAGATGAGATAATGTGGCAAGCCTCAGAGAAATCTAGTAAATACCATGTGCAGAAGGGTTGTAACTCGTTGTTGATAGAAAACAACAATCGCTTGCTTGTCAAGGAAAACATTTGGAATAAGCTCTAGGGTGTCAAATGAATTCCAAAAATTGATTTGTTCATATGAACTCTTTCCCACAAGGCAATCTTGACTGATGAAAACTTGTGCAGGTAGGGTATTTGTGGGACTGCAATTTGTGTACTTTGTTTTAAAATAATGAGTTGCAAGTCATAGTCATGATCATGACCACAAGGATATATAAAATTGACAAGACAATGAAGAATGACATTGAGAGAGTAAAAAATAGTGACGTGAAATGATAGTGGAAGAAACAGAGAGATTTTGACCAATCAATGAGAGTAGTCCTAAATACAAAGGATGCACATATGACATTGAAGTTGGTCTCTGAAGGTATTTTTTTGTGATGTCTTTGCCTAAACATGTATGTGAAAAATAACCTAATATGTTGTTCCAAAATATAAAGAAGGTCTAAGCCACAAAACCCAAGTAGTGTCTCAAGGGTGTCTAAGTGATGGAGTACAAAACCAGTGTCCTAATAGATTGAGAACTTTGAACAACCCCTACCTTTGCATCACATACTTAATGAGTGAAGGTTTTGTTGTAATACAAATGCATTAGAATAGTACAAGTATTATAAGAGTCATAGCAGTGAGTCAAAGTATAGTGGTCAATGACTGTTATAACATCCTATCATGACAGTGGAAGCAATGATCTAGAGGAGCTATCAAGAAAATATCATTGTCAAAGTAAAGCAATGATGGTATAGATATTCATACTGCATTCATATTCATATTCATATTGCATCCTCATTTATATATGAAAATATATTCATATTGAATACAACATTTATATATGAAAACATATTCATATTGCATCCTCATTTTTATATGAAAACATATTCATATTGAATTCATATAGAAACTTTGTTCAACATTAATGTTTGTAACATGTATTAGTCTAAATTTCCATGTCCTTAAAACATAAAGCAGTCTTAAAACAACATAAAAGTCTTAAATAAAAGGTCATAAAATGGGGCTCATCAATAATCATCTGCATTGCCAACAAGATCAGAATCCTGATCACTCGTGTTTGCATCTACTTGATTTTCATCCTTATCCTCATTTGTGACATGCAATACATTCTCTCTTCTAATTTCTTCATTGGTATTCAAAATCTCTTCTTCAAACAGTCCCTCATTGTCTTCATCCACTTCTTTGAATGTTTCTTGTAAATTAACATATTGCCCATCAAGCATTACATCAACAACTTCCATGATCTTCCATTTCGAACGAGACTCTGTTTGAATGACATATGACCAACCTAGGCTTCTTACATCATAAATCCGTACTCATCAAATTATATTGAAGATGGTCAGATCCACTTACATTTTAATAATATAGGACTATCTTCACCAAAATCCACTTGAATAATTTCTTGGATGAATCCAACATAAAATTTCTTCTCAATTTCATGAAGAAATTCAGCACTAACAACACAATCACAATTTGTCTTTCCTTTGTCTTTTTCTTCCACTCTTAAATGACTACCATAGGCCCACATTCCACTAAAATGCATAGCCCATAAATGTGGAGGTTGTGAAAGCTCACTTTCCTCTATTGTTATATCTTGAACTTCTTCTTTTGCATCACTGATTGCATTAGCAATCCATTCTTCAAATTTTGGAAAAGAATCACATCTAATCAAATCATGACATTTTGCACTTTTGAGGTTGATGTTGCATCCAAGCTTGATTCTCTTCTTCATATTTTCTATACATAGAATATTGATGTACAAATAGTAAGATTAATAATATAAATGTGTAAATGCAATTGATTAAATAAATTATTGTGTAATTTTTTTTACCTGTGCCACTTATCGAACAAAGATGTGTTTTGAAAAATAAAGGCATGTATTGCACTTCTTTCTTGATATGATAGCTTGAAGCGACATCCATTGCCTTTTAATACTTCACTTGAAACTCTGTCATCTTCATCATCATCCCATACACATTGATTGACATTTTTAAATCCTTCATATATTCTGTACAAAATCCCAAGGGCTCTTGCATCGAATATCCCTCAGACATGCTGCCTTCTAGTTTTTCCCTAGTACAGACAAATTTTTTCAAAACCTTCATATATCATTCTATAGGATACATCCATCTCATTCTTACTGGGCCACAATGCTCTAGTTCATATTGTAGATGTATCAAAAGATGCATAGAAATGTTAAAGATTGTTGGTGGAAATTATCATTCCAATAGACAAAGGACTTCAACAACCTCCTCCCTCAAACTATCGAAGTTTGAAGGATCTAATACATGTAAACTCATTCTCTTTAATATTAGGCCCAACCTTATAATTTCCAATCTTGGCCCCTTTGCCAAACTCAATATATTTGCCACAATAGGTAAAATATTCTCGATTATGACATGATAGTCATGGGTCTTGAGGCCTCTTAAGCTATTAATGTTAGTTTGGGTTATGATGCTTCTACTTACATATCCAATGGGAAAGCGAGTTTGAGACATCAACTTTAAGAATTGTGCACGTTGTTCCTTTGTCAAGACGGAGCACTAGGTTTTCTATATTTTTCAACCCAAATATTTCAACGAATCTTTATTTCTCGGAAGTCTTCACATGATGAAATAGTATCAAAAGTACCAAAAAGAGTTTCTATAATAGCATAAGCTATATTTTTCTCAATATGCCTAATGGCTATATCCTTAAATTATGGCAACTTATACAATATACACAACCGTTTTACACCGCTTTCATTACATGGGTCATATCTATTGCCAACAATCCCATCATTTTCAATAAATGACATTCTTTTTTGTCCATTCTCAACAATGTAATCACATGTTATTAGCAATGGCGCTTCACTATTCTCTTCTTGACCATTGAAACATGTTTTTTGTCGATGATATGGATGATCCATTTTAAGGTAAGCATGATGTCCACAATAAATACACTTACACAAACTTCTTGAGTGCCTCACAAAATCCTTAAAGTTGCAAGTAGGACATCCATGGTATCTATGAATAGAGAGACTAGACAATGTGCCATATGCAGGAAGATCATGAATCATAAATAATAAGGAAGCTCTTAAAGTGAATTTGATTGAATGACTATCCCTTAATGATTGAATTGCTTCAATTATTTTCCACAATTCCATTAGCTCATCATATAATGGCTCTAGATAAACATATATTGTATCTTAAGTCACACTTTTCTTTCCTGGAATAATCAATGATAACATTAAGGAAAATGGTTTAGTTGCTAACCATGGGGGCAAGTTATAATTTATTAGAAACACTGGCCAAGTTTACCATTTAGTGCTTTGATCTGAGAATGGGTTCACCCCATCTAGAGCCAAACCCAACCTTATACTACGAGGATCTTGAGAAAAATCAGTCCATTTGTTATCAAATTCCATCCACATCTTAGAATTAGGAACATGTCATTGTTTTCCATCAGTGCTCTTAGTTTCGCCATTCCACTGCATAATTTCAACAATGTCTCTGCAACTATACATTCAGAGTAATCGTGGGATTATCAAAAAGTGGCAAAGAACCTTTCTAGGAACCACAACTGATTTCAACCCTTGTCTATACCTCACTTCATGACATTTCAGACATTCACTCTCATTTGCAAGTTTTTTGCAAAATAATACACAACCATTCAAACATGTGTGGATGTTTTCATACCCCAAGTTGAGCTTATTGATTTTCCTTTTACATTGACTTTGTTTTGTTGGCAATGTGGAGTCAACTGGTAAGAATGAACTTAATAATGCCAATAACTGATCTACACTCTCATTGTCCAACCATGTACCACTTGCAAGTTAAGAATTTGAAGGATTGTTGTCAAATGACTTAATTTGCAATTAGCATACATAGGCTTTAAAGCATCCTCCATTGACTTGGCCCAATCATCATTTAGACCCTCATTCAACATTCTATCAACTTCAAACCCTTCGACAAACATTTCTGCCTCTTCATCTATGTTTGGTACCACTTCATCTATGTTTGTCGCATCTTCATCTCTCACAGTCTACAATTCTATCATATCTTCATAATAATTGTAAGCCCAAGGGCCTATACCACTATGCCCATATCTTATCATATGTCGATAAATCTTATTTCTTTTTTTCACCTTTCCACCAAGACAATTTTTACATGGACATGGATATTTTCCAATGTCCCTCTCATCAGCTACTCTCTCATCATATGCATGATATTGATCAGTAGTCAAAATTTGACACTGATCCATCTATAATATTGTGCATTTTGGTATTAATTTAGTTTTTGATTTAAGAAAAAAACATAAATTTGAAAATAGAGATGCCAAAAAATTGTTGAAAGTAGTCAATTTTAGTAGAGACCATAACAAAAAGAAGAGGATATAATGAGTCATTGTTCTGAGATCTATCTTACATTCATTTGAAGTTTACCTACTGAGAATGGAATATGCCTATATTTCCTATCAACTTACTTTTGACAATGAGTTTTTCGAATTACCTCTGTATTCACTGCAAAGGGCTTTGTTGACTTCAAATTTGTTGCAACAAACTTCGAATTCCTTGCCCGCCTTTTCAAAAGTCTCCAAGTCCTATCCAAACAAGCTTTATCACCCATGCAAGTGCTTAAGCACCTGTCCATGAGAATAACAAAACATAAACAACAATCCAATTTCATTCCCATGCCAACAATTATACTTTTTACAAGTTGTATGACTTATAAATATAGACAAGTTATGTAAACCACTAGATAAATAACATTTAAAAGAAATAAGAAATGGGGTATGGAGATTCATGAACATAAACAAAAAATCACAGTTCTCAAGATTTGTATGGCCCTGTACAGGAAAGAAAAGGTTTCTCATTGATTGTAAGAGTTATATATTTCAATCACCTTCCTTTTAGTTAAATTTTCATGCAATTTGGTTTAATTTTGTGTGAGTTATTGTGGATTTACTTCAAACTACTAAAAACCCTCACTAGGGTAAACAAGGATATTTGAAATTATGTTTCTCTTGATTTAGCCATTGAAATCTGCTAAAAATTGGTGAAAGGAATCTTGGTAGCATGAACTTACATATTTCTAGGGTTTCAATTCAGAAGAGCAAGGATAAGGTGCAAAAAAATCAAAGTTTTGACTGTAAATTCTGTTAATAGTCTGATAAAATAAAGTTGTGAAGCATAAATGCTAGGGTTTGTAGAAAAGTATTTGGAATTAAAATTATAATAGACTCATAAGCTTGAGCACATCAAATTAAAGAGGTTTGAAGTGTTGGTTGGTTGAAATTATGTCTAGAGGTCAAAGAACTGATAACCCCCTATTATATGCAAGGCCTAATTAAGCCTATTACAATTTGAAACAACAAGTTTTGATTAAAATATTACAAATAACCTTCATCCAATGTGTGGTGTGTTTCAAGTAGGTTTAATGGATGTCTAAATATGTGATTTATTTTTATTTTTAGTGCATGAGTAAAAAGAAAACTTCTGACAGTCTCATGTACAAACCTACAAGCTTTACAAACAGTTAGGGAAGGAAGTGCAATTAGAATAATAGTTCTGTGTACTTGGGCATAAAATGAGTTTATTCATGTTAATTTAAGCCTACTAAATCCATTCCAATTGCTAAAGTAGATATTTGTGTCTTGGAAAGAAAAAATTGTAGTTTGGTGGCTTATAGGCATTATAGTTGCACATTATGGACAATCATAACCAATTGATGAAATAAGAAAGGGCCAAGGTTGTAATTGTTTGTTTTTGATAAATTGATGCTTACCAATGTGTCCTGAAGGCCATTAGGGGTCGGGGAACTCTAATTTTTCAATTTTGAATATTTGAATCAATTGATTGTGAAGGAAAAGGTGAATGGATAACACAAGAATGTTTTGAGTTTTGATAGATCAAATTGAGAAAGTGAATTGTCTTCCTCTATACTCTACATCAAGATCAAACCCATATGAGCAATAGTGAAAAATATAACAAGAAAATGAAATAAAATTCCGACCTAAAAGGGCTGCTACTAGAAGTTCCTTGCGAATGGCTGAACACATTTTTAAAGAATCAGGGGATATGAAGGAAGATTTTGCAAAAGTTGATGTTCATCAAGAAAAAGGTTTTAAATCACGTGGATGAAAACAAAAGATGGAGAATATTGATTCTATGGGGAGAAATATTGAACCTAAGAGAGTGAAGCGGGACGCAACTAAACAGTATCTCATCAGCAAGGCTCCTGGTGCAGGAGCACCTAGTTCACCAGTTGCCTCTCATATGCAAATTTGTCAAAATTGGATGTTTATTTGTAAATTCATGTAAAAGGTCATGTAAAGGTTATTTAAAATGTATGGGAGTCCCTAATAGTTCCTTAGATGGTCACAAAAACTAGATTTTCAAAATGTTGCTAAAGATGGGAAAAAGTTGTCAATAATGTTAAAAAAAAATGCAAAAAGGTAAAAATCTGGAATATCAAAGGTCATGGGCAGTTAGAGTTGGTTTCAACCGATGAGGGAAGTTGTAAAGCATTTAAAAAGGAATTATTCCTCATTGCCAAAGTAGGGGAGGTTGTTGTTGCAGGGGCACCATCACCTTGGCATGAAAGGGAAATGAGTCTTAGAGGTTCAACAAGTGGATTGAAGATCTTTTAATCATTATGCAACGAGGAAGTTGCAAAATATGCCAAAAAATGACAATGAGGTCTAGGTGGTAGAATAGCTGAATTTTCATTTTTTCCTTATGAATAAGATCTCAATGACCATTTGATATGTATTGGAAGGCTTTTGGGGTCTTAGTAGGTCAGTTAAGAGGAATTTATAAAATCAAGTTGTAAAAGGGTGGTAATTAAAAACAAAATTGGCAAATTGTCATTTTAGAGTTAAACAAAGGGGTGGTAAGGTAGTTGGTCAGTTCTTGGAAGTGGTTGAAGTTGATAAAATTATATATTGATGTAATTCATCAAGTTTGGGGTTACTGTTCAGTTTCTAAGAAGAAGAAATCACTTTCAAAATGCTGATCACTGTGTTCTTCATTATTTTTTTGAGTTTTCTCTCTTGGCACATGCCCGTACAAGTCTATCATGACTTGAGACTATGGATTATTGTTTATATATCTTTTTTCTTCCCTTTACATATTTTTTGAAGGTCTAAGTTCATCATTTGTGTGTGGAGAGCAGCAAGTTTCAAAGATTGCTCTGTTTTTAGAATTAAGGGTTTGAGTGCCTCCTAAGGATGAGATCCTCCATCCACTTGTTGTAAATCCTCTATGATTTGGTGGATGGACTTTATTTGGTGTTTATTTGATGTGTTCACAAGGATAGGAGTGTAGGGACTAAGTTCTTGAGTGTATGGTAAGTTTGAGGGGGTGTTTGTGTGGTTTTTACATGGAAATTGGGATGACAAACCTATGGGTGGCGAATGTAGCATTTCCTTGTGGAACCTAGTGAATTGTAAAGCTTGAGGGGACCAAAATAAATGTGTCTGAGCAATTGGTGTGGTTTGGAATGGTTGGAAGTATGTATTTTCAATAGGGATGTCTTGAAACCCTATGTTTTTAGGCTTTAGAGAGGGTTTTGGAGTTGGAGGTTAAGTTGATCCCTTAGGGACTTAGAACCTGGAGAAACCTGAGTTTGGAAAAAAATCCTAAGATTGTTTTAGGTTACCTTGGTGTGGGGGTGAGTTTGAGAGGGGGTTCCTTTGCAAATTTGACCTATTTAGGGACCTAAACCGTGGAAAAGGTCATTTATGGGGAAGGTGTTTTAAAGGAGTCACATGAAATTTTTACATAAGATATGTAGCTCAAAAATGAATATATATGAATCATCTACCAGTTTGGAGAGCTCTTTGGAAAGTTTGGGTGAAAGATCCTTTAAACCAGTTTTGGAGGGTTACTAGGCCAGTCTTAGTCAAGAGTGGGTTTTTGAAGATATCTTTGGATTTTACTTTAGAAACTGAATGAAACACACTTGATTGCATTTGTGAATGGTTTGAAACTCCCACCTCTGCATCAGTTGTATAATCATGTAATGAATGAATGGTAGTAAGATTTCATGAATAAACTATGTCTATTACACATAAATCATTGTACAACAGGTGTTTCAGAGAAAAGTACGGCTTGGTACAGTTCTTCATACACAAGTGGATGTTTTTAATTGATGACCCTATCAATTCCCCTTGATTTTCCTTTTTGTTTCATCTTATTTCATGTAGTTTTGAGTTAGTTAAGGTTATTTTTCTGAAATCTGTTGAACCCTCTGTTAGGGTAATAGTGGCATAAAGAAATTGAGTTTCTTTAATATTTGTGGATAAAATCTCTTAAATTTTGGTGTGGAATATTTCTAATGTATATAATTTTATGTTTTGGAGGCCTTGGTTCATAAATCTAAGTGTGATGTGGATGAGAATTAGAATTTGGACTAAATTTGTGTCTCAGTCCTGCAATAGGGGTAGTTAATGAGTTATTCCCTAGGGTTAATTAAAATAAACACGCCAAAAGAATTATAATGGATTAAAAAGCATGTGGAGGTCTAAAAAAATCTGTTCGAGGTGTTGGCAAAGTGAATTCGGTTGTGGGAATGATCTAACCAATAAGCCCTATGTTGACCTTGGCCTAATTAGGCCTAATTTTAGGCAAGAACAATCATTTTTGGAGTATGTTTACTAAATAAACCCAAGGTGATTTTCACATATGTTTTAAGGACCCTTAAGGGGTACTCACAACAATAATCATAGTCCTAAGAAAGGTTGTACATTGAGAGTTCTCCCCGATAGTCTTTAAATCCATGGTTACTAGGGAATCACTAGCTTAAGAAGGAATGCTGGATAAATGAAAAGGTAGACCTATGTGGATGCTTGAGTTCATTTATTCCTATCACAAGGATGATGTTAGATATTTCTCTTGAGTTAAATTATTTCTTTGAGTCTTGGAGTCACCAGTTGGTGTTTGGGTAGCCATAAGGATATTGGCCTTGAAGTAAAAATTTAAGAATCTGATAAAGAATAGAATTAAGGTCTAGTATATTTGGGTTTTTTATGTCTAAATGGAGATATTGAAGGTGAAAAAAGGTTTGGTAAAGGGATAGGATCATGATTTGATCATTTTTTATCTTTTTTCCTTGTGAAAGCAAGTTACAATGAAGGGTAAATGGATGCACGATTGGATGGATTCAGAGTTTTCAAACAGGTTTCTGTTTTGTTCCTATTCAAATGATGATGGTTAAGAGGTTTTTGATTTTGATACAAAGATGGATTGATTATGTAATGTTTTGGCTTGTTGATGCATTGTGATTGATCAAAGAATTTGTTGGATCTTGTTGGGTAAAGAAGTAAAATTGATGAAAATTTTTAGTGAACAAAGTTTCTTGTTAAATTTGATCTTCTCCTAATTCAATTGGGGTTTGATTTACCCTAATGAAATGAGGTTGTTGATAGTTTTGGTATGATTCTCTGCATCAGCTCCAAATGTTTTAATTTTACACTTAAAGAGATTTATTCAAGATTTGTAGGGTTGTTTAAGCAAACTGAGTGGCCATGTTACATTCCAAGACAAGCTTGATTTAAGCCCTTATATTGATCCCAAGTGAAAGCTCCATATATAGCTTGACTGGAGTTGTGGAACATTTGGGTAGTATGAGAGGTGGTCACTATGTTGCTTATGTGAGAGGTCCTCAAGATGAAAAGCAACAAGATATTGTGGTGCAGGAGCACCTTGATCATGAAATGCCTTCAAAAGGCTAATTTGTCAAATTTGTGTGTTCAAGCCTAAAATTATGTGTCAAGGCTATGTAAAGACTAATTTGAATATATTAAAGCCATGTAATAGGTCTAAGGTAGTCAAAGAGATGAGAAAATATAAAACTTGTGATATTGTCAAATATGCGAAAAGAGCAAGAAAATCAAGAAAATCAAGGGATAAGTCGTTGGATTTCAAAAGGCAGTTGCCTTTACTATTTGAAACATCTATAAAGCATTTGTGAAAGCGAGGAAAACCACAGGTTTTGTAATCTTGAAGATCTGAGATCAATGAAAGTACCATGTTTCAATAAATTTCTGAGTTTCTTCTTGATTTCATTCACTTGTATGATTGGTGTAGTAGTTTAGGACTTTAAATATTATAGTTTTTTATAGAGCAGAGAGTAAGCTTTCATTTAAATCCAATTAGGAGGGAATCCACAAAAAATATCATCAGTTTGAGTGCATTTAGTGAGGTTAGGTCTACAACCCTCAAATAGGGTTTTGAGAGTCCTCTAAAGGAAAGTTGGCCATTTCATCGATGTAGGACTAATTAGATTGATGGAATGGATTGTTTTTAATTGTTTCAATTAGAATGTGTGCTTAATTAGTGCAGGAGCGCCCATGGGTCTAATGGACCTAGATTGTTTGGTTGTGTTTTTTTTCTTGTTTTTGTGTTAGAATAAGGTCCTAAGGACCATTTCAATGCTTTGTAATAGGTCTCCTAGGTTTGTGGTAGAATTTTGGTCTTGGTGACCAACTCTTTGTACAAATAAGGACTCTATCCTCCTTTTGTAAGTCTTGCACACCTTGGAAAATTAAGAAATAAGGATTCTTTGCTGTAACTTGACACTTGAGGGGAGTCACCTTGCTTAACTGAGTGGGCTTGGATGCCTTTCATATAGTTTGGAGGCCACTTTGTAGGCGAATTGAGGAAAGTTGGTTAAATTGCCTTAATTAGGCATTAAAGAGTCAAAAATGAAGTCTAATTATGTTTCCAACAACCAACTGATTCAAATGGAAGTTGGAGGACATTGGAGGGAGTTAGGAGGCTTCAAATATTCCTGTCTTGGTCAAGGCAAGGTTGTTGAACAAGTTTGGAGGGAGTTTCTAAGAAGAAGTTGTTTTATGTGTTTTTCATAAAGAAATTGCTGATCTCGTACATTGTACAGCCTGTATGTGTTGTTCCATGCTCTAAGCCTATAAATTTTGGATAGATAATTGAATAAAATTTCTTTTTGTGTTAGAGTGGTGATTTTTCATTGAGAATTGAGTGAGATATCCCCATTTTACTACTGGGTGGTCTCAAACCCCATATTTTTCTTGTAGAATTTGCTGATTCCGTACTTGGTACGGTCTATACATTTTTTTTAATTCTTTAAGTGTGTAATGGTTGGAAAGGAAATTGAATAAGATTTATTTTGGCATTGGAGTGGTGAGATTTCATTAAGTAATAAGGGAGATATCTTAATTTTACTGTCAGGTGGTCTAAAAACCCTTAAATCCGGGTTTTGAGAGAAAAATGTGGATTTCTTCCATTCCCACATTGCAAAGTGGTTAAATCCTTGTGGGATGGAAGATATGAGGCTGTAGTACTATTTACTCAAGGTATTGGAGAACGAAAGACTCATTGGAAAAAGTGGTGCAATGTTTTTGGCTTGACATCTCTATGTGGCAAGCCTAATTGACAAACAAAAAAAAAGCTTTTTCTTGAATTTGAAGAATCTGTTCAAGAGGCACTTGGGAATGATGGTAATAGGTGTGGAAAACCTGTAGGAGATTTATTTTTCGCTTTGGGGTGAAGGGGAGAGCCTAGATAGTCAAGACCCAGTGTAGGTTTGTGATTTAGGTCTCTTGGAGCAGCGGTAGAATGGCTTATTGTGGTTTGTGCCTTGAAAATCATGGGAAAAGGTTTTGAGACTTGGTAGAGTTCCATTTGGAGTGTTTGAATCCAAATGTTTTGTGTCATAAAATTCCTCCTTGTGGATTTTAAATTGACTATCCTACTTGGTGAAGGCTACTAGCCTTTTGAGAAAAAGGGCTCTAAATCACCATAGTGTTGGGTGTTTGTTGAAACCTAAGTGCTAGAGGGTCTTTGCCATCATAGTTGGGTGTTTGCTATCCCTTCCACTCTGCATCATTAATGTATAGGGGAAGGCGATATTTTGGGTTGTATGTTGCTATTTCACAGGAAAACAAAGTTTTCCCAATAGAAGTGAATGGTTCCAAGGTGGAAATCGATATAAAGGCATGCATGAAGGTGGGTGATGAGTTTATAAAGCTTGTGTAGGCTATTTCCATGGTGCTTGTGGTGGTGGCAGGAGTATTTAAGGTTTGTAAGTACCTTATTCAACAAACCCTCCTTTGTAGGGATTGATTTGTGCACAAAATAGGGTTTTTTTTGGAACAGTGATTTATGAAGCCTTTCTATCACTAAAAATGTCTGATTCTTCAGTTTTGTGATATGATGAATGACTATTTTTAGTCCTTTGGTATTTTGGTGATAAACTGTGAGCACTTTATTGGTAATTTAGGCCTAATTTAGTAGCCCTTTCCAGTGAACAATTCAAGAATCTGGTAATTTCTTTATGACAAGCTACTGAGAAATTTTGATATGTTA
Source organism: Sequoiadendron giganteum (assembly GCA_007115665.2). Taxonomy (NCBI): domain Eukaryota; kingdom Viridiplantae; phylum Streptophyta; class Pinopsida; order Cupressales; family Cupressaceae; genus Sequoiadendron; species Sequoiadendron giganteum. The sequence continues at coordinate 275,191,611 of CM021104.1, read as the reverse complement.
TGATGTGTTAAAAAAGGCTCCTAAATGTACATTGAGAATGTGGATATACAAAATGAATGAAAAGTATTCACCTGATTTAAGGGTTTATTGACCTACTAAGAGTATGCTGGTTTGATTGCTCAAAATAGTGAATCTATTGGAACAGTGAAAGGAAAGGTTTTAAACATTTGGAAATTGCTTTGTTGATGTTGTTACATATGACTCCATGTTTGGATAGGGTCTAGGAGATAGATTTGATTTTTTTGGAGTTGTGAGCAAAGATAATAATATATGCATGAATGATGACTTGACTACAAAAAGAACATTAGTTTTGAAATGGACAGAGTTGTGTGGGTTATTTCTTTTAAAACATGATGAAATTGATGTCTTGAAGGAATGATAACTGGTTATAGCAAAAAGGTGTGGATTGTTGTTGATGTGCCTTGTAAGGTAAGTGGAACAATGAGTGAATTGGTGCATGTTAGACTGCTAAAATGGAAGACTTTGATAATACAATGCATTGTGAGTGTGACAAGGTTCGTTTCAATTAAAATTATGTTGTATATAGTGGTTTGATGGTTTGGCATTGGGATAATAATAGTGATGCATGGTTTAGTTGTCTTGTTGCCTTGGAGGATGAGTATATTGGTGATTTCTTGGTGTACTAATGATGTAATTTTCTGAGCTTGAGAACTTGATGAGTTTTGTAAAGATGGTGAATGAGTTTTGATTTTGATGTAAAGTTATAATTTGATCTTCTCTTGATTCAATTGGGGATTGAAATTCCCTAATGAAATGAGGTTGTTGATGGTTTTGGTATGATGCTCTGCATCATATTGCTAATGATGATTGTACAGATCAAAGTAGATGGTATTACATCAGTGATGCACATGTGAGCAAGTCATCCTTATCAGATGTTCTTGGAAGTGAAGCGTACTTGTTTTTTATCAAAAATTATAGCATTGGAATGAATGATTTTTATGCCTAATTTTTGGCATGCTATTTTTTATTCTTAGGTTTGTTGTGGCACTTCAAAATGGAGAAAGCAGTTAATAAACATGTTTAAAAGAAAAGTGTATTTTTGTTCAATTGAGAGGCACACAAATATTGTTATGAAATCTTCTCTTTTTCCCTGTGGTTTTGAATTCACTACTACAACTAATTGCAAGATCACTTCTATGTGTGCATTTATACAAATGTGGTGCAGGAGCACCCAGATCATGTAATTCCTTCAAAAGGCTAGTTGGTCAAATTTATGTGTTCAAGGAAAAAATAAGGTGTCAATTATTTCTAAAGGCTAATTTGAATGTATTAAAGTCATGTACTAAGTCACTAGGTGGTCACTTAAGTAGATTTTCAAAATATTCTCAAAAGGTGGGAAAAGTTGTCAAAATGTAATTATGCAAAAAGAGAGCATAAATCAAGAATATTAAGAGTTAGGAGGTATTTGCATTCGATGAAGGAAGAGGAAAAGTAGTTTTTACTCGGTAACCATATATAAAATCATTTGTAAGGTGAGAAAATGGCCATCCATTGTAATTTTGAAGAGTATCTAATAATAGAGTACCCTGTTTTCAGTGATCAATGCTTTTTGTGTGATTTTTCCAATCTTCTGATTCTATCCAGCACCTAGTAACTTTTTTTCTTGTTTGATATGGATTCATAAGGATTGGAACTCTTCATATAATATGGTTTTGAAGGATCAAGAGGAATCCAAGAGTCATTTGTAGGCTTTTATCTTATGACTGTTGGTATTTCTTAAAGACTAGGTTTGAGAGTCTAGAGGGCAATAAATGACTACTCCACCAAATTAGATAATGTAGAATGGTGGAGTAGGTTAGAATAGGTTTTATTTAGAATTTTTTAAGTGATTTATGTGTTGGCAGTATAGGGGAAGGTCTGAGTTGAGAATGGGTGACTGTTTTCTCAGTAATTTATGAGTTTTCTTCATGTAAAATGATGGCTCCACGTTAAAGATTGATGGAATGAGAAATTAATAAGGTATGGAGATGGTTTATAAGGCCTATGCAGACTTATATAAATGTTATTGAAGTAGTGGCAAAGCCCTAGAAGGTTTGGAGTATACTTCCTCTATAAACCCTCATGCACTTAAGCATTGCCAAGCCTAAAATCAGGGGTTTCATGGTTTAGTGTTTGGTTGGGCTCATCAGTCCCCTAAAAAAATATGGAATTTGTAGGTATGTGACCTAACTCAATGTTTCCCAAGGTTTTTAGGTGTTTTCAAGTTGATACAAAGGTAGTTTCTTTGGAAAACTATCTTATTTGGTGCACTTTGGCTGCAGATAGGTTATTGTTTCTCTTATACTTTCCAAAACAAGTCTACCTGCTTTTGAAGTATATCAATATATGGCATAATGGGTTCCTAAAAAGGTAAGGAGTGTGTGGGTATTCATTAAAGATCTGAGGGTATACCTGATTTAGTGACTGGTAAAACCTACTAGCCAAAATAGTGAGTTGACTGCTAGGAAGGGTGAATTTGTGGAACCAGGGTTAAGAGTGATTGAAGTTGGTTTGAACCTATCTAAATATAATTGGTAAAGGTTCCTAGATACTTGGAAGAAGTTTGGGATACTAACTATTTGAAACTGTTGATTTGAGCAAAGTGGTTTCTATGTGCAAATGGTAATTTGAATGGATGAAATTGGAATTTCTAACAAACTAGAGTTAAGGATAGTATGAATTGTTTGTTCCTAATAAAATATGATGATCTAAGGTGTTCATAAGGTTGGTATGGGTTTTTTTTCTTAGTTCCATCAAAGGTGACTTTGTATTGTGTGTCTCTTGTGGTGTGTTGGTGCAAAGTTGGGTGAATTGAATGAATTGTGAAATCAAAGTTTGCTGATCAAGTTTTGTTCTAAATCAGTCAAAGTAATGATGGATAAATGGTATTTGAAATTTGATAATGGTCTGGTTGATTTTTCTTATAGATGCCTTGTGATTTGCAAGTGAAATGTAAGAATTTTGGTTGAAAAGATAAAGCAATTTAGATGCTTGTTCAATTTGATCTTCTCCTGATTCTATTTGGGATTGGAATGCCCTAAAGAATGAGTGTTTGGTTATGATGCTCTACATCAAAATGAGAAAGTGCTGGAATGCTGGGAAAATAGATTATTAACATAGTGAGGTCTTATGTCTGCTGAGTGCATTTTCAAGTGGATTGTTGGGAAGATGGAATTTGAGCCTAGTGAGTGTTTTTAATGTTTGAAGAATGCATTTTCAAAAATAAAACCTCAAAAGAGAAGATTTGGATTGTACCTATAGATGCAATCGCTGATCAATACCTGGATAAGTTATTAAGTACTTGTATCAACGAGCAAAATATTTACAAAATGTATTCTTTGCATGTAAAATATAGAGTCAAATCAAATTTAAGAACAAAAAAAAAAATAGTGAAAAATATCTTTATTTTTTCTTTTGTAAACCTACTAATTTATTTTCTAGTAGCAATTAAGTTTACACATCCACCATTTCAGGACAACTCTTTTAGGTTGTGCATATGAGACTCAAACTTGGACATAGCTTTTACAAGATCATTCAAAAACCAATTGTCCACAATCCTATAAAAGACTTGCATACCCACAAAATAACAGTCAAAGAAATATATGTCGCAAGTATTGTTTTCAAGGGAAAAATCCAAAAAAATCCAAAAAAATTAATCAAAAACCCTTAGCCCTTTATCCAAAAGAATTTGTGGGTAGACTGAAACAATTTTTTAGGGTTTTTTTAAGTTTTCTGAATTTCAAACTTTGTGAACTAAATTCAGTGAACCCTGTGACTTAGGTCTCTACTGATAGAAATAGCTAAGGGATGTTCTTACTACCATTTTCAAGTAATCTTTCTTTCCCAAAGAAAACTAAGAAATGTGTTGGACATAGTAGGGTGCTTGTCTTGTGCTTGTCTTATGTCCCATGTTACACAAATGAAACATACAATGTCGTTTACAAAGTTAAAAGATGGTACACAACAATAGAATACCAATGTGGCCATTTCAAATACCATAGCTAAAGGAAATCCAAGTCATACCTATGTCATGCATACAAATTTTGTAGGTATTTCTAGAGGTCCAAAAGCCCCAAATTGAAGTACAAGCTTCTACAGATATCCAAAAAGAATGCTTTGCTTACCATATATGAATAAGAAACATAGAATCACAATAGAAAAGGAATCCAAATCTATTTTCTCACTATAAAGATGATTCCCCAGTCTTACCTGTAAAGCTATGTGTTGTTGAGCCCGAGCTAAGAAATTATCTTTGTTTGGTTCTGGTTGACCACTTCTATGAGAAGGAAATAAGATGGCCTCAATTAGATTATCAGAAGTATAGATTAAAAACAAATAATATAGATTCAACTATATTATATCCTCATGCATATCTATACCTGGCTGTAGCACGACGAACAATCAAAGTTTTATCTCCCAATTTAGGGAAGCACATGCAATGTCTCTCATAGCTGGATCCTAATATTTTTGATAAAAGTAATTAACATCTTGAATATGACAAGAAATAATGATGCTTGTATCAGAGTATTGAAAATGCCATTTCAAATAAAATTTGTTCAGAATTTACAAAAACATCATCATGCAGAAAGGATCACCTGGTAGACGTAAAACCCATAACCTTTTGAATTCCTAGTATTTCTATCTTTACATTCATCTATACATTCACCTGTGTTCTATGTAAAATTTCAGATCTTTTTCATCTTGTCTACTATGATATCAGAAACAAACTTGAAATCAAATGTGAAAAATTTGAAGGTTCTTATTTAAATTCACCATTCTCATAACTGAATTGCTTGTGTATTCATAGTCACAACACCATATAATTATTTCAGTAGGTGGAAAATTAGTTTGAGAACACTAATTGTATTGAATCTATTAAGATAAACAATGAAAATAGACTATTAATAGACTATTACCTGTTTGCTTGCAAACGGCCCACGGGTTGAATAAAATGACAGCTAGGGCATAATATTTTCTACAAATGCTGATCATTAAATAGCCAATACAATAATCACTTCCCATGACACCCATTGTAATCTTTCCTACCAGAAGAACTTGCATTTGAGTGCGATGCCGCGGCTATAGTAGAAGATGCGAGAACCAACTTAGAGCCATCAAAAAGATGGGAAAAAACATCAGTTTCAATTTTAATTTTAGGGAAAAGGTGTGGGAAAATTAATTATATTTTTAGGGAAAAGGTATTTTTTCTATTGTCTTAATTTGAGACAATATAAAATTAAAAAAATAACTTAAATATGTTTAATTTCTATTGTCTTAATTTGAAATAATGTAAAATAAAAAATATAACTTAAATATGTTTAAAATAAAACTAGCAATTGCACCTTGGTGTGCAATGGGTACGCTGAAGAGGTGTAGAAGGTCATTAAGAGAAAATTTGGGTCTATTTTTTGCATTCATCAAATGGTAGGGTCTTTATCAAATGATATTGTTTGTGTGAAAAAGGTCTCAATGTATTGTGAAGATTTCAATTTTTATTTTTGCAAGTTTGTATAAATGTTCGAAAGGATATTTTATTTTCTTGGTACAAATAAGGACCAAAAAAAGTAGAAAATTTTGAAACATTCTAGATCATTGAAGAAACCCACAATATTCAAAAAGAAAATGCACTCTATGATGGATGTTAAAGGTGCAATAAAGCCACCTAGACAATTTCCTTCAAAGGTGGGAACACAAATAAAAACACCAATTGTAAAGTCAATACAATTATTTGATCCAAGAAAGGAGATGAGTAAGATATGATCTGGATTTGATAGGCTTGTTATTTTGTTCTTTGCAACACAATATTGACAATGTAGTAATGAAAAATGGTGTGCAGAGTAATAATAAAAAGGCTCCTTTGATAATTTCTAGTGAAGTTAGAAATGATGAGCTTCAAAAGTGAATAATGCCATGTCCTACAAGTGTGCAGAAACCACTTACTTCAAAGACTCCAATGAAAAAACCTCACTAGAGCAAAGAAAGATTTCAATGTTTATAAAACCAATACCAAGACTTGTGAACAAATTTGAAGCAAGGTCAGTAGTGACGCCAGTGCCAAAACCTAGACTTGTAAAAGTACTAGATACAATTCACTTGTCTCCTATTTAAAGATACACAACCAAAACTAACTCACTTCTATTAACACATGTATAATTTTAGTCTCTCCTATCTTATTTTAGTTAATTTACATACGCAACTTTTATGTTAAAAATGTCACCTACATTTAACTCATTTTAGTCATTCAACTCACATTAGATATTTTAAAGGAGATGATTTTTATTTTTGGAAGTGTATTCTTGAAACAAATTTTATGTAAGAAATATATTGTAATATGGGTAAAAAATCATTTAAAAAAAATGACATTCATAATTAAACATACTTATTCAAATTATACAACATATTTGTATGACATAGACTATTAAATATTACAAATTTATATTTAAAATAAATAAAATAAATTTACAAATTATGGATAACTCCTTTTCCAATAAGTATTAAGTTAGGTAGAATATAAATGAACTAGAAGATCCAATTTGTATATATAGACATTAAAATGCTAATATTAAAATTTATAATAAGATTTTAATAAATCAAAAGTTTTTATCATTACAAATATACATGAAAACAATTCATATATATTTATTCAAATTTACTATGTATATAATTTACTTTCATATTTATTTTTTAATTATTATTTATTTGTATATAAACTTGTTTTACCCAAATTAAACAATTATAATTATATTTTAGAAATAGGTATTAATCATTGTACAATATAAATCTTGATATTTAGTCATTTTTATTTGTCTAATATTAGTCATTTATTTAGTCATTTAGTTGTTATTTTATGTGATGACCAGATTAGTCACTTATAAATGACCAAATTAGTCATTTGTTTGTCAAATTCTACTAGTGTTAGTCATGTGACTAAAAGTTTTAGTCATGTAGTCATTTATTTGCCAAATTCTACTAGTGCTTTTGGACAATGCTTCATAGGCTGATTTCTCGAAAGCACCAACTCACAGATCACCAACCCTCTTTAGAAACATTGATTTCAATATACCCAACCCCTTTTCTATTTTCAATAAGATATACAATGATATAGAGGATCTCTCTGTTTCTCTCTTTTCTCTCAAGAGCCTCTTGATGGGCAATGCCTAAAATCCTCAAGGTTCAAGAATGAACCTTCAGAATTCCTAACCATTGTCAAGCCTTAAGACAAATTTTGGTATATTTAATTCTATATTTTTATTTCAATCTTAGAACACAACATTTCTTTCAACAAGAGTCAGAGTTTTTCACAATTTCTTCATTGTCATGTTTTGTTCTCTACCTTTAAACAGCTAACACTTTCTCTCAAGTTTTCAAGTAATCTCAAAACCCTAATCTCTATTTTTTTATTACATGAATTTCATCATTACACCTCAAGTAAAATACAATACGTTAATTTGCTTTTTCCATTTTTGAAAACAACAGAGATAAAATTCAAAGTACCCACTTTCTGTCGAATAACATTTCCAGATATTGCTGTGTTTTTGAGAAAATGTTTAGCATGGAGGTTTTCTTCTGACAAGAATAGTCAAGGAATATGTAATTTTAGAAAGGAGACTGGACCCTATCCACACAAGGAGCCTCCACAAGCAATGCTAACCGAACCACCATTAAAACCAAAAAATATTCCATGAACAATAGCCTCAAAAAATAGCTGCAACAACAATGTAATTGAAACCACAAGGTAGTGTAACCAAAACAATTATCACCGAATCCAGGTGAATGACTAAAAATATTTGCAGACTTCATGATTTCCCACAAACCAAAAACACCATCCCTTAATGCAAGAGCACAATTCATATGGTAAACTATTATGATATGCATTTATTGTGACCACGAACAGAATAAATCCATTTTACCATCTTCCAAATAGAAGTAAACACATGTCCTCTATTATAAGAGCTAATCAAAGTAATGGTTCTCCAAAATAGTTGAAAAGATGAATACCTGAGAAGAATGATAGAGAGACTATCATGAATACATTTACCAAACCGACAGAGAAAAAATCGACCAAGACTCCTTCCAATTTCAAGCCTTCACCCACAAACAAGAAGCTGACACAACCATCGACCAGGGTAAGGATCTTTCAAATTCCCCCATCCGTTGTCCAAGTGTTTCAGAAATCCAACAATCATAGTGAAACGACTGAGAAGATTTCTATGGTGGCGGCCAAGTTAGGGTTCCAAACCCTCGAGCATGTGAAACAAAAAAATGATTGCCCTAAACTTTCCAAGGCAATAGAACCGATGACATTTACAAATGTTGGTGAAGTTTGAAGTTCAAAAGAACTGAAGTAATAATTAAAAATGCATTACTTCATTAAAAACCCATAATGCATTTTGAATTCCGTGAATAGACCAATGCAATGTATGCTAACCATCTCATTACCTTCGAATGCATGCACACCATAGATCATCATTACCACTGTTCAATTATTAATCAAGTGAAATGCCGACACAATAATTCCTTACATAATTTGTCATGACTACTTTAGAAACCAAATGTCGATTATCTTAGTCATCCTTGTTTCCAAGGAATCAAAGCCATGTCACTTCCATAGTGACTTTAAAATAAACATAACCTCGTACCTGTTGTCGGCCTTAAGGCCTAGTGATTTGTCAACCATAAGACCCGATAACATATGCAAATGTAATGATCAATATGATTACCTTTATTCAAAACGGATTGCCATGACATAATGCCCAATAATCTAATGCCTTATGAAATTTAGTAAAGGCTAATTTCATGCCAAATTCAATATACCATTTTCCCAAGCTATTGTCAATTGTTTCATATACCCATGCCAATATCACTATATCATATGCCCATGCCATTAACAATTATTTAAGGAAACCCAATAGGGTTTTCTTAAAAATAAGAACCAACTGTATTTGATAATCCCAAGAACCAGGATAACTAAAAGCATTACTTGAAAGAATTTTAATAGAGAAGCACACCTCCGATGTTGTTCAAAAAATTGTATCAATGTCATGATGTTAGAAATTTGAACAAGCCAGTAACATATAACCCTGCAGATCACTGTAGCACAAAATTTCAAACCAAAATCATATCACCTGAACATGGGAACATTATCCTGTAAACAAGATTCCTTATCTGCACATGGAGTCAAGAGATCAGTGCCATCAAAGATAACATCATAATGCCAAAGTAAGTATGCTAATGACAGAATAAAATAAGTGCAACTAAATAATCAACCACCAAGATGCCAAATTGAAACATAATATTGTCATCAAGGACAAATAGAAAAAGAGAAGCTCAACAAACTCCCCCTTTGTCCTTGATGGAAAAAACTGAGCCACCAAGCTGAAATATTGAACCAGAACCAAGAGCTCATAATCCTCCCCCTTTTTGTCACAAGGATAAAGGGAAGACAACAGTGAAATTCCATGAAGCTGCAGATATAGCAATGGAGCAACAAAGTATGAGCTGCAAGGAGAGCTAACCATCTCCCCCTATCACAAATATAGAGTATTAAGATAGCAAGGATTGAGAGACAACTCCTAATCTAGACCGAAGTCTTTCAAATACTTCTTTAGCCAAAGGCTTAGTAAAGATGTTAGCAACCTGTGCTTGTGTAGGAACATATTGCAAGGAAACCTCATTAGCCAACACCTTTTCACGAAGAAAGTGAAATTTAATAGCAATGTGTTTAGTGTGAGAGTGCATAACAGGATTTTTGGAAATATTAATTACACTAGTATTATCACACATAATAGAAACATGTTTAGGAATTTCAATACCCATGTCAGATAGGGTTTCTGACATCCAAATTACTTGATTACAATAGGAGGTGGCAGCAATATATTCTGCTTCAACAGTGGAGAGTGAAACAAATTCTTGTTTTTTGCTGTGCCATGCCACTAATCGATCACCAAGAAAGAAAGCAACACCACTAGTGCTTTTCCTATCATCCAGACAACCAGCCCAGTTAGAATCAATATATGTAATTAATGAGAAATCATTGCTTCTGGGATACCAGAGTCCATATTCAAGAGTGCCCTGAACATATTTAAGAATCCTTCTACAACATTAATATGAGATTCCTTAAGAGATGACTGAAATATTACAACCATGCAAACAACTTCCATTATGCTAGGTCTTGAGGCTGTTAGATATAATAGGCTGCCTATCATTGACCTATAGTCAGTTGGATTTACAGCAAGAGAATCATCAACCTTGCCAAGTTTGCAGCTGGTAACCATTGGAGTGCTAACTGGATGACACTTATCCTTTTGAAATTTCTTTAAAATCTCTCTTGCATATTTTGTTTGAGAGAGAAAAATACCATATTCAAGTTGAGATATTTGAAGACCTAAAAAGAAGGATAGTTCTCCCAAAATTGAGATTTCAAACTCATATTCCATAATCTAAGAGAATTTTTGACTCAAAGCAATATTGTTGCAGCCAAAGATAGTATCATCAACATATATTTCAACAACTAGAATATCAAAACCTTCAATCTTAACATAAAGATTGTTGTCTACACCACCTCTACTAAAACCTTTTGAAATTAAATGACTGTCCAGTCTAGAGTACCAAGCTCTAGGAGCTTGTTTTAGGCCATATAAAGCCTTTTTTAGCCTGTAAACATGATTAGGTTTATTTTTACAAATGAACCCTTCAGGTTGTTCTATATAAACTTCTTCATCCAAATAACCATTCAAAAAAGCAGTTTTGACATCCATTTGATATACAGTAAAGTTCTTGAAAACAAAATAAGCCAAGAAGATTCTAATGGATTCAAGTCTAGCTACAGGTGCAAAGCTTTCACCAAAGTCAATACTTTCTTGTTGAGCATATCCTTTGTAGACATATCTAGCCTTGTTGTGAACAACATCGCCATTTTCATCATGTTTGTTTCTAAATATACATTTTCCTCCTATGACATTTTTGTCATCTCATCTTGGGACTAACTCCCAAGTCTGATGTTTCTCAATTTGATCAATTTCTTCCTGCATTGCATTAAGCCGACATTCATTAGTTAGAGCTTCATCAAATTTTTTTGGTTCGAACTGAGTAATTAAACATAAAGTAGTAAGCTCAACT
>CM021104.1:275165059-275180393 GCA_007115665.2 Sequoiadendron giganteum | reverse complement strand
CTCTCTCTCTCTCTCTCCCTCCTTTTCTCTCTTTCTATTTATATCTCTCTCTCACTCACTCTATGTCTCTCTCTATGTTTCTCTCTCTTTCTCTCTCTCTCTCTCTCTCTCTCTCTCTCTCTCTCTCTCTCTCTCTCCTTCCCCCTCCTAGTTCTCTCTCTCCCCTTCCCTCTCTCTTTCCCTCTCTCTATCTCTCCCTCTCTCCCTCTCTCTATCTCTCCTTTCTATCTCTCTCTCTCTCTCCTTTCTCTCTCTCTCTCTCTCTCTCTCTCTCTCTCTCTCTCTCTCTCTCTCTCTCTCTCTCTCTCTCTCTCTCTCTCTCTCTCTCTCTCTCTCTCTCTCTCTCTCTCTCTCTCTCTCTCTCTCTCCTTCTTCTCCTCTTCCCCTCTCCCTTCCCCCTCCTCTCTCTCTCTCCCCCTTTCCCTCTCTTTCTCTATCTCTCCCTTTCCCTCTCTCTCTCTCTCTAGTCCACTCTCCACCTCCTAATTAATCTTGGGTCTATGTGTGCAAAAATTGGATATTTGATTTTAATTAGATATCCAATTATAGCACCAAAATCTTACCATTACAATACATTTTGAAATGATTTTCAAATCAGATATCGGATTTTATTCGATATTGAATTTTATCCGATATCGAATTTGTGGGCCATAGAAAAACCTTAAGTGGGTTGTTTTGGGCATCCCAATGGACCCTACATTTTGTTTGTAGGATTTTCAGGAAACAAAAGCATGATTTTAGACAAGAAGAGACAAAGATCAACTTTTTGGAGCATCTTCTACTCAAACTTGTCATAAGCAATCATTTTTTTAGCATCTTTTTAGAGGTATAATGGGGAGCAACAATCATCAGAAGAAAAAACGTAAGAGAAAGCTTACAAAAGAACAAATTGAAGCATATAGACAAAGAGATAGAGGAAGTCATAAGAAAAGAAGAGAATGTATGTCAAATAATGGTGAACCTGAGCTATTTGGTCTTTCAAGTGAAGAGGAAATTTAATATGTTCAAGGTGAAAATGTTGAACATGATATTGAAATTGGGAATCCTAATGTTGAAATTGATATTGAAGATGTTCAAGGTGAAAATGTTGGAATTGGAGATATTGAACATGATATTGAAATTGGGAATGAAATAATTGAAATTGATATTGAAAATGTTCAAGTTGAAAATGTTGGAATTAGAGATGTTCAGGGTCAAAAATATTGAACATGATATTGAAAATGTTGGAATTGAAGATATAATGAAATTGGGAATGAAATTATTGAAATTGATATTGAAAATGTTCAAGCTGAAAATGTTGGAATTGAAGATGTTGAACATAATATTGAAAATTTTCAAGTTGAAAATGTTGGAATTGAAGATGTTCAGGGTCAAAGATATTGAACATGATATTGAAATTGATATTGAAAATGTTCAAGCTGAAAATGTTGGAATTGAAGATGTTTAGGGTCAAAGATGTTGAACATGATATTGATATTGGGAATGAAATAATTGAAATTGATCTTGAAAATTTTCAAGCTGAAAATGTTAGAATTGAATATGTTGAACATAATATTGAAATCGGGAATGAAATTATTAAAATTGATATTGAAAATGTTCAAGGTCAAAATGTTGGAATTGAAGATGTTGAACATGATATTGAAATTGGGAATGAAATTATTGAAATTGATATTGAAAATGTTCAAGCTGAAAATGTTGGAATTGAAGATGTTGAACATAATATTGAAATTGATATTGAAAATGTTCAAGCTGAAAATTTTGGAATTGAAGATGTTGAACATAATATTGAACCAAGTGTAAATTATGTTTCACCAAATTACATGAGAAATGAAGAAAGACATATTCCAAATTCAAGACCTTCAAGAACCTCTAAATGGTTACTTGAAATTGATGAGAATATTATAAACAATTTTGAAGGCAAGAGGTCAACACGAACCATTCGGTTGTGGGCTACACAACTTTTCGACCAATATTTTAGCAATAAGACATTAACCGAGAAATTCCAACTTTTTGTATATTTGTTAAAGATACAAAAGATGAAACCTTTGCTAGCCAAATTGAAGATTCGTGTGAACAAGAAGATCAAAAAAATTCTATTATTGTAAAAAATATTTTTAATGCTCTCAAGTCTATTGGAAAAAATAACAAGGAAAAAGATAAGAGAGCTACTCAGAGAGTCATTACAACTGCCCTAGTAAGCCATCAATTGAAAAAGGCTTGCTTTATGAGACAAACTTGTATTGATTTTGTCATAAATTGTAAAAATTTGTATAGAGAACTTGAAAGAAGAGAAAGAATAAATGTTCCTCTTCAAAATGATACATGGGCTTTTGCTGGAAGGCTTCCATATGTTGATAAGAAGCTAACCGATAATGTAAAGCAGGTAATTTAGAAATTTTGGCATGATAACTGTAGAGTATCACCCAATGCAAAGGATGTTTTAAAGTTAATAATTGACAATTGAGATCGTACACCGCATCCTAAACATTTATTGGAATCAACCCAAACAATGTTAAAAAAAATATTGAAACACATCCAAATATGGAAATCTCACAAAAGGAGTTTTGAAGGTTTGAAGCCATTTTATTGCGTGCCTCTTAAAATTCATAATACTTGTTGTTGCAAATACCATGTGGATTTTTCAATGTACCATTAACTATTATTCTATATCCATTATACTTTGCATACTAATGAAATGTTGCAAGAGTGTGGTGCAATGCATCTTTTGAAATCATCAAGGGACTTGCCAGATCTATTTTTATGTTCTAGAGATGATGGTTGCCTTTTCTATACTAATGATTGGTTAAATGCGAAGTGCTCACAATGTGGTGGCTTCTCAAAGTTTGTTGAATATTTTCATGAGGGTTCCAAACATGAATTTGGAAAAAATCTTGTTGAGAAAAAGAGATATGAGAGTCAAATTTACTTTGTAGAGTGGAGGTGAAGGTTCTAGATGCGAGTTGGTTACAAAAGAATGTAGTGTTGCTGATTTTATTTCAAATTTTAAGGACAATATTTTCTACAAGTATGCAAGGCATAACCATAGGTCTTAGTGGTTGGACCAAAAATTCATGATGTGTAAGGACTCTTTTTCGAGTTGCACTGTTATATCAGTGGTTGATTTTACAAAAAAATACACATTGCAACCAAAAAATGAGGTACAATCTCAGTATTACAATTCCATTAAGATTGCTATTTTTGTCCACATAACATATAGACATGCAGATGTTAGTACATATAATCATAGAGTATCATTTTTATATGAGTGATGATAGATATCACTCGTTCGAGTATGTCCAACATTATTTCAAGAATTTTTTTGAGTTCTTGTAGGAGCATGATATAGCAATGAGCTGACATCTCATTTGGTTAGATATCTGCACAGGTCAATTCAAGAATGCTTGTATGTTTTATTGGTTGAGTAGAATGCATGTAGAGAGGGGTGTACCTCATATTTGGAGTTTTTTGAAGTTGGGCATGGAAAATTGGAGCATGATGGAGCAGGTGCATGTGTAAAGAAAGCTCTAGTTAAGGAGAAATTGAAGATTTTAGGAGAAAAATTCAGTGATGCATGTTCTATTGTTGATTGGTATAGTTCAACACTGTCATAGGGAGGGACATTTGATTCAACAGTGTGCAAATTATTTTGGTTGGTTGAGGAGGGTGCAATGTGAGGTAGATTGGATTGTCACAATCAAAGATTCTTCAAAGATGCATTCATTTCAAAGCTCAGATGCAAGCACATGGACCATTTGGACATGAGAGTTGGCTTGTTTTTGTCAAAGTTGTATTCAGTGTGAGTGGGATCAATGCAAGTCAAGTGAGTGGGTGGATACATGGGTTCCACAGTATCTAACTCCTTTATCTCAAACAATATCCATGAAAATAAAACAATGGAAAGTTCAGTTGATTATGACTGTCTTTCAGATCTACTACAACCA
This sequence comes from Sequoiadendron giganteum, assembly GCA_007115665.2. Taxonomy (NCBI): domain Eukaryota; kingdom Viridiplantae; phylum Streptophyta; class Pinopsida; order Cupressales; family Cupressaceae; genus Sequoiadendron; species Sequoiadendron giganteum. The sequence goes on along the minus strand of CM021104.1, from coordinate 275,176,452 downwards.
GGACATGTTTTTGCAGTTGTTGCATCATAGGGGAATCAAGAGAGATTAGACTATTGGTTGGCTCAATGTGTGCGGGTAAAGCATAAGCTAACACAACCGATGAAATATGATGATGGGTTCATGTATCCTATAGGTTCAGTTGTGGTTGCAGGAATTTGGTTGTGAACATACATGATTATAAAGAATGGCATACCTACATTTGAGGTCTATGAGAAACACAAAACCATTGTCATGTATTTTCACCTTGTTATAGCAATACATGTTAAGTTGTTGAAGCGTCACGCCAAACAAAAGACAAAACAACTATGGCAACTTAGTAATGTTGATCATGAAGCAATATTGGATACTCTTAAGCAAAGAGATGACCCTTCAGGCACACTTGAATAGAATATTCAAGAATAGAAGGTACAATGCTTAGGTTCATTATGTTGAAGTTCATTTGTGTTCTTTATTTAATACTTGCAAAAAGTAACTGGTTGGCTAATGGGACAATTAGGATATAGTTGAAGAAGCTGAAATTAAGGTAATGATTTGATATAACTATTGAAGAAGCTAAAATTAAGGTAATTCTCTGATATGGATACAATATTTTCAAAGCTTTTAGTTCCATATGCATCTTTTTTCACTTTTTTTTATATATTATCCAAGCAGAGAATTCTCTTCAAGTTGTTTTCATTTAGTCTTATTACTGAAACATTTTGCTACTATGGTAAATTGTATTTTCAATGTCCAGAGTGAAGAGAGGAGGACTAGCAAGCATGTTCAAAAGACAAGAGAACCAACAGTCACTCCATCCAACCGAATTTTGAAGGCAACACGGGATCTATTTCCTTCCCCTAGAGGGAAATATGTTTTGTACTATATGTTTTTACTATCGATATATACATGACATTTTATGTCCATATGGCTCCTCTGTACTAAGCCTGTATGGATTTTTTGGGTATATTGTATATACTTTTATCAATATATATCATTGTATAGCCTTATGGATTTTTGATTAAAAATAATCTTATTTTTCTACTGCCATTCTTGAATCTCCCTTATGATGCGTATTGTGTAAATTGTATGCTTGAATGTTGTAGGCATATTTTTGGTGTAGGGGCACCATGAATTTTTGAATTTACAAGTTTTGGAAACATGGTCTAGTACTAGGTATGTTATTGTTTGAGTTTTTTTTAGGTCTAATAAGGTCATATTAGTGTGGTTTGGGGTCATTTGAGTTATTGCAAAAAATGCGAAATGATGTAAAAAGTTGTCAAACAAAAGTTACAAAATTATAAAATTTGTAAAGTTGAGAAGGCCAACGATAAAGTAGGTTAGGAGTCAATTTTGAATGGTTGAGGTTGGTGGGAAATTGATTAAATATCATTTTAAACTTCAAAGCAAGGTTGGTGTTGATGAATTTGTGAAAGAAACTCAAACAAAGTGCCCTATTTCTTTAAAAAACATTATTTTTCTTTATAATTTGTTGTTGCAAGTTAAATAACTTGCCTATACATGAAGATTAAGGCTAGAAGTGGCTTGTTTTTAGTGGAGAGACATCTTAAGATCATTTTGGATTTTGTGGGATTGAAAACCATTGAATTTTGAGTGTTTGGTGGTCGATTTTGTGTAGGTGGGTGACTTGGTGGAGTGAGTTTTGGTGAAATTTGATGGTTTTAGGTTGGAAAAGGTTGTAAACCTTGGGGGCAGCAGATTTTGAAGGCATTTTAAGTTTTTTCAGGTCACTTAAGGGATGTTGGAAGTTTTTTCATGTTGATTTAAGTTGTGGATGTTGGGTTTTCAATAAACCTGCCTCTAATCAAGCATTTTTGAGGGTTTTATGGTTGGAAGGGTTAGAAGGATTTTCCCTAACAAACAGTAGTGAATTTTAAGTTTTTGTAGGCTGGTAATTGACTACCTATAGGTTGTTGGGGTTGGAAGGAAGTTTTGAGAGTACTTTCTTTGTAAAAGTTACCTAATTGAAGGTCTAGGACAACTCAGATGCACTAGATTGAGGGTTTGGTTCCAAAAGAATTGTGTGAGCTTTTGTGATATGTTGTATAAGAACATAAAGGGTGTCTAAAAAATTATTTGAGTAGTGGGTTTGAAATAGGATTGGGGAGTTGAGGTCAAGAAACCACTATCGGACACCTACAAGAGAAACTAGGTGAACTTGTAAAGGGTTGGTGCAATAGGTTTTCGAGAGTTGCAAAGCTAGTCCAAAAGTATAAGAGTTTTTGAAAAAAATGGGAAAAAATCATATTTAAAAAAAAAACATAAAAAATGTAGAACAAGAGATAAAAACTATTTTTTGATATTGAAAGGTATTTCCATAGCATATAGAGATGACAAAATTTCACATTTCATAACTAATAACTAGATGTTGATAGATGAAAAAAATTCAATTACAATATAGTTTCTAGAAAGTCAACCTAAGCAGTTATGCAATTACTTCACATTGCATAACTAATAACTAGGAGCAGCTGCCAATTGCATTTTCTTATCATGGAATTCTATGAGACTAAATTTCTTTGAGGTATTTTTTCAAATAGTTCACTGGCTTCTCTATGTTACCATATTTTTCATACATGTCTCCAAAGAATCTTGTCAAATAGTTCACTGCCTTGTTGCTATGGCTTAAAGCCTAAAAGAAGTGCTTTCAAACAAGCTATGGATTATTTCAATCCCACAAACCAAATAGCAATCCAAAAACCCATTGAGGCCTTCAAAAAAATATCTCAAAAGATCATTAGGTCACTTTGGACCAACACCTCCAAAACAATGCTTCTACACTACCCTCCTTAGCCAATTAGGCCACTTTTACAAAGCATCACCAATCTAAACGTGCTACCAACCTTAAATAACTATTGCATGATCATTACCAGACTACAAATAGCCAAAATCTACCACTTTTCTTAGGGGACATGCTCACCAAGTCACCTATTCCCAAAACCCTCACTTTTGACAAGTTTCAAGGGGGTTTATTGAAAATCAATGCTCCCAAACCAATCTCACCTTAAAGAAGCCTCAAACACATTATTGTATTCCTACAAATGCTTAGAATATCATCTCCCAACATCCAACAATGCAATTTTGCCAAACTCTCATACTTAGCCATCATTTTTGAAGCAAAACTCAAGGAAACTCAGCTAGGGCAGCAAAAAAACTCATCTAAACACCCTCCTTTCTCAAAATAACTCAATAGACATCTCATCCTATCTTATCCCACCCATTCCACCAAGATACAAATATATCTAATGGTGGAATGGGTGTTGAATCCATTTTTTAGTGCCTTCAAACCCTTAAAATAGGGTTCTTAACCTGCCTATAGTAAAAATCTTGTAGAAACAACAAATATTAATGAAATCAATCCAAATCAATGGTAGTATAAATTTAACTCTACTTTCGATAAGGTTAAATGCATTTTGGTTCAAGTACAATCAATATGGAACCGTATAGAGATCTAAAACAGTTAAATTTGCATAAAACTAAAAAAAAAGAGGTTTCTTATTGCTTTTCTTTGCTAAATGTACACCAAATATTTAACAACAACTCTCTTCGACCCAATAAATTGTATTTAACCTCTAGCACCAATAAAAAAACCCCAAAAATTGAATCAAACTAGCCTTTAAGTTACTTGACCATTGGTATTCCTCAATCTTGCAATTTTTTGCATATTTGACAACTTTTGACAAAATTAGAAAAAATAACTCCCAACCAACAAAGTGACTCAAGTTACATTATAAATGGTTTATTATGACCTTATTTTTTTGAAAAAAAGGCTTAACAATCCAAAATTTATCAAAAGACCTTACTAGACCATGTTTGCAAAATATGATGAACTTGGTGACAACAACTGTAGTTCAGACTCTTAAGGGATTCCATGTGTTTTGGTGCATAAGAGGAAAATTAATAGCATAAATGTACCCATATGGATGTGTTAGAATAGTTTGTTTGGTCACATGAGTTGCAGAATGAAAGTTGTGCCACTTTGCAACTTTCAACTACTTGCATATGACAACTTTTTCTCCAAATGAAAATTCGCTACCATGGGAAAGGCCTTTGAGATAGAAAAAACCAAGAGAGGTTATTGTAGAGGGGCCCAACATGATCCCATAGGGTCAGATGAGAAGTTTCTAAGTATCACGGTGTCTGAATATGAGCATGCTGAAGTTTGCAGCCATTTTGCACTTTGGACTCTTAAGGGATTCTGCCGATTGAATGTAGCTCAAAGCAATTCCATGTATTTCAATGCATAAGAGGACCATTCCTAGTGTAAACATACCCATCCAGATGCATCAAAATAGTACATTTGGTCACATGAGTTGCAGAATGAAAGTTGTACCACTTTACAACTTTCAACTACTTGCATTTGACAACTTTTTCTCCAAGCAAAAATTCGCCACCATAGGAAAAGGCCTCTAAAATAGAAAAAAATAAGAGAGGTTATTTTAGAGGGGCCCAACATGATCCCATAGAGTTAGATGAGAATTTTTTAAGCATCACGATGTCCGAATACGAGCATATTGAAGTTTGCAACCATTTTACACTTTGGACTCTTAAAAGATTCTGCCAGTGGAATGTAACTCAGAGTGATTCTACATGTTTCAATGCATAAGAGGACCATTTCTAGCATAAAAGTACCCATCCAAATGCATTGGAACAGTCCATTTGGTCACACGAGTTGCAGAATGAAAGTTGCACCACTTTGCAAATTTCAACTACTTGCATGTGACAACTTTTTCCCCAAGAAAAAAATCACTGCTATGAGAAAAGGCCTCCAAGATAGATAAAACAAAGAGAGTTCATTGTAGAGGGGTCCAACACAATACCATAGGGTTAGACGAGAAGTTTCTAAGTGTCACAGTGTCTAAATACGAGCATGCTGAAGTTTGCAGCCATTTTGCACTTTGGACTCTTAAGGGATTATGTCGGTTGAATGTAGCTCAGAGTGATTGTGCATATTTTGGTTCATAAGAAGACCATTCCTAGCATAAAAGTAACCATCCATACATGTCAGAATAGTTTGTTTGGTCACACGAGTTGCAGAACAAAAGTTGCACCACTTTTCAACTTTCAACTACTTGCATTTGACAACTTTTTTCCCAAGCAAAAATTTTCCACCACAGGAAAAGGCCTCTAAGTTAGAAAAAACAAAGAGAGGTTATTGTAGAGGGGCCCAACATAGTCCAATAGGGTCAAACAAGAATTTTCTAAGAGTCATGGTGTCTGAATACGAGCATGGTAAAGTTTGCAGCCATTTTGCACTTTGCACTCATAAGGGATTCTACTAGTTGAATGTAGCTTAGAGCGATTCTGCATGTTTCGGTGTATAAGAGGACCATGCTTAGCATTAAAACACCCATCTGGATGCATCCCAACCATTTATAACCACTTTTTAATCAATTTGTTAATAAAACTTCATTTTTTCACTTTCTTGCAAAAGTTGCTTGACAACATTTTAGCAACTTGACAACTTTTTACATTTTTTGAAAAACGACCCCAAATCACTTTGAAATGAGTCTAAATGGTCATGGATGACCTTATTACACCCAAGAAACACAAAATCAACCAAAAACCCAAAATGATCACCATGTATTCCTATGGGGCTCTTGATGCCCCTACATCAATGGACAATCATTAAAACATAAATGATAGAGGAATTTTGTCACATGTATTATATTTTTAGCTACCCTTGTAGACATGTATAGAAAGTGTACAATTTTTTTCATAGCTAGGCTTCTCATATCCTTTGTGGTGTAGGGGCACCTAGGCCATGTTTTTGCAATTAGGGGTCAAGTGTCAGTGATGCAGAGCAGGGAGGAAATCACTCACCAATTCCAATTCAAACACTTTGAAACAAATTTTCAACTCTTAAGTTCCTATCTCATCAACTATTCAATATTTGACCTAGTCTCAATTATAAATGTGTAGACCTAGTATTTTGAACTTTTCTCTCAATTATCTCTTCTCACCCAAAAACCACTCACCTTTTTAGACACCCTTTAAGACAACATAAAACATATCTCAAAAGCAGTATAGGTCACTTTGGACCAACTTTCTCAAAACCCAACTTCTATGATGTCGTAGACCTTAAATAGGTCAAATTTACAAAGAAATTATACTCAAAACTTCCTTCCACCTCCATAAACCTATGGAAAATATCTTAGAAGGTTGAAAAACCCCCAAAACCAACATTCTTTGCCAGAGAAATGCTCTCCTAAACACCTAACTCCAAAACTCTCATTTACACCCTTTTCAAAGAGGGTTTATTGAGAGTATGCCTTCCCACACTTGAATCACTCAAAAAATACCTCAAAAAATTAGGTCTGCACATTCTCAAAATTCCATAAAAACTTGCCACCCCTAAGGATTTAATCCATTTCCTTTCTCAAACTACTCAATTTCACCCAAAATGCACAAATTTGCCAACTAGGGCATCATGCAAAATCACTTTCAAGGCCTCACCTGCTCTCCCAAACCATCCAAACCATTATAAATACTCTATTGGTCCCATTCCACTGAGGAACATGAGTTACATAAGGCAAAATGGGCAATTAGTGCATTTTATGAGACTTCAAAACCTTCAACACAGGGCTAACAACTTGTTTCCTGAGAATTACCTACAAAACACTTCAAACTTAGTGATATCTCACAAGAATAGATTCAAATCAAAGCTACAATTTTCATCTATCAAATTATATTCAACATGGATAAAAATTATACTATATGGGCGAGTATAGTGCCTTGAATTTGCAAATTATAAAGCAAAACACATAAATTTATGAGAAAACAATGATTTTTGTATTGAAGATTCAAATTCTCAAGAGCTAATCTCTCTTCAAACATTCACAAGGCCTTTTAAAGGCATTAAAAACATTGATAAATAAATTCCAATTGCTTTCCCCATGAACTACAACAAGATGACTCTTGAACTTCCACCATTTGACAATAAGTTACAATTTTGACAACTTTTAGACAATTTTGCAATTTTTGCAATATTTAGCAACTTAGAACTTCCAACCACCTAAATACCTATAAAAAGACTCATTAAATCATAAAATGGTGTAAATGACCTAATTATTTGAATAAAAAGACTTAAATACCCCTAAACAACCAAATGACCTCAATTGTCAACATTTGCATAAAATGCTCTTGGTGCCCCTGCACCAATTAGTGCTTAGGATGTCTTAATGTTTTTGGTCATGAATAAGATCCTTTTTGATGCAATGAAAGGGAGGTCCACAACTATCCAAACTAAAATTCACTTGAATAAATCTAACTTACAACCTTCAAACCCTAACAAGGGTGACCCTCACTAGTACACAAACAACTATATATGACTAAATAAACTACTAAAAATTGCATATAAATGACTAACTTTAGTCATGTGACTATTAGTGGTTTATTTTGTCATTTATAACACCACTAAATTTATGAATAAACAATTTTAGTCATTTATTTAGTCATTGATTTTAGTCATTAATTTGGTTATTGATTTTGTCATTGATTTAGTCATTGATTTAGTCATTAATTTAGTCATTAATTTAGTCATTGATTGATGTTAATTGGTCATTTATTTAGTCATGGTATTCATATATTTAGTCATATATTTATTCATTAATTTAGTCATATATTTAGTCATTAATCTAGTCATTAGTCATATATTTAGTCATATATTTAGTCATTACTTTAGTAATTAATTTAGTCATTACTTTAATAATTAGTTTAGTCATTACTTTAATAATTAATTTAGTCATTAATTTAGTCATTACTTTAGTCATATATTTAGTCATTAATTTATTCATTTTTATTTATTGGTTTCCATTAATTGGTAGTAAATATAGTCATGAAATGAATAATTTATTAAATACCATAAATTTTATAATGCAAAACTAACATAATATTGAACTTGAACTAAAACATAAAAGAAAATAAAAGTATTACATATATGAACAAGCTACAACATGCTAGAATTAAAAGATTGATTCAACATCGTGATAAATAAAGGTAATCTGCAATAAATTTTTTAATGCAAATATATATATATCAAGTTACAAGATGTCAAAGTTGTCTAAGAGTATATATGCAAATATAATGAAAAATGTCAAAGCTATCTAAGAGTTTAAAAATCTTTCAAATACACCATGATAATTAAGATCCATGAACAACACATTCAAAATATTGCATAAAGCAGTGAGCCAAGATGTCTAACATTAACTAGTACATGATAAACATGTTCAACTATGTCATTTTTTGCAAATATTTTAGTGGCCACCATGTGAAGGTTCCCTCTTTCTCTTTCAAACAAACAACTTCATCTATTTTGTATTCATAAACTAGGGGTATGTTTTTTAAAAAGTAAGCAGCATTTACAAGGTGTTGTACCCTACACAAAGAGCCACCAGGGCCAAAAAGGAGCAAGTCTATAAAACTAACAGTAAGTCAAAAAAAAGAATAGAGACAACACATTAACAACACAAATACCATAGATAGGAAACAAAGACATAGAACACTAACGCAGGAAGCAACTAATTAGCATTGTCCTAGTTTTTGAACATGAGGTCCATAGCGTCATCTTTGACCTAGTCTTGATTCTCCTGGGCATTATTGCCCTCCAGATCCTCTTTGATAATAGTGGACAAGGTGCTAGTAACGGAATGACCCAACTTCATTATGAAGCGGGTCAGTCCTCTAAATATTTTATTGAGTGTGTCCATCTTCTTCTCCAAAGCACGAAGCTCCTCCCCACCATCCAAGGCTCTCAGGACCTCATTAGGCTCAGCAACTAGGGGGTGTAAAGAGTGAGAGGCCGAAGTATCTTTCGGTATCTTGCTATCATCTGGAGTAAACTGGGGCCCTTCCACATTTTCATCCTCTTCCTCCTCAGTCTCCTCTTCCTTATACTCCTTGCTGTCAGTCTGCTCCTCCTCCGAGTCCTCAATAATCTATTTTTTTTTATTATTTTCCACCAATCCCCCAGATCTTCTTATGGTAGTCTCCCCTCCAGTCATGACCGTGGTCCCCATGATAGTATCACCTTTAGAATCTTTTCCTATTATATTCTTCCCTTTACCCTCCTTCACCATCGGCTCCGATGCACCTTTTTTACGATCCTTTCCTTTTTTCACAATGTTGGCTCTGTAAGAAGACTTTGCCAAGGTGGCCTTGAGTTCATAGAGGCTGGCCATGGCACTAGTATGCACATTACCTACCCCTCCTTTAAGTCTTCTGGTAGCTTGTTTGGTTTTGGGGTTTTCAGTAGTATCTAGGTTGGTTTTTCAAGAAGGGCTTTTTGACTCAGTAGGGGAGATATTCAAAACAATCAAGGGTTCAATTTTGTCAATACGAACAACAAAAATGGCTCTTGGGTGACAAAGGGCCAAATGAAAATGGTAGAGTCTCAAGATAAGCCCCTGATGGAGTGGAAGAGGTAGTGTGTCACTCAAGTTAAGAATGGCCATCTCCTTACATTTTTCAATTAAATTCTCCAAGTCTATGAGAAAAAAGAAAGGAAAAATAAGAAAGATTTTATGCATTAGATGATTTAGAAGGGGAAAATGATAGAAAAAATAGGTTTTAAACCTACCTTCCAGTGTGATGCACTTCATCAGGGCTAAATTCACTTGGTCCCAAGGCTTCAGAAGGGCTTCACGTTCAAAGCCCAACTAGTTTCAGACCGGTTCCTTGTTCCCCATGAAAAAAGATTTCAAACTCTCATTGTTAGGAGTCTGAGTGTGCTTAGGATATTTCTTCCCAGTGCACAACATTTTGGTAGATTGTGCAATAAACTCTTCACTGAATTCAAAGGAAATGCCACCCATCGTAACCCTTCGATCCTTCCAAGAATTAGCGAATTGACCAGACAAGATAGGTTCATGGCCAACCAGAATCTCCATGAGACGAGCAAGGCCACCCTCAGCACATATATGACAAACCAAAGGGTTCTTATGAAATTATTCATAATTATCTAGCTTAGTCTGAACACGGTCACCACCCATGATGTTCACCTGCACAAGAAACTAGAGTGCTTGTAGAGAACAAAATTTAGAAAAACCAACAGAGCAATAGACTTTCTTCGCATTGTGGATATTAAGGCAAGGATTGTAGCATTGGATAATGACACCAGTGTGCAGATCACATGCACGAAAGGAAAAATCACCTCAAGAATACTTAATGGTGGCATTACTGTGGATCTTAAGATGATTACTGCAAGCTAAGCACAAATTGTGGGCGTGCATAGTTTCTTGGCCATGGTGCAGTTGTGCAAAAAACAAGACAAGGTGGTTGCAAGGCCAAATTTAGAAATGTCAATGTAAATATAATTAGAATCCCATGCTAAACTATTAGGATCGAAGGTGCTAGAAGGAGCGATCCTTCATTATGAAAGGTCATATCAACATTCATAATCTCAGTGTTACAGAGGGCATGATAGATTAAAACAATCCCAAAGAGAAGATATCACATGATACAGCCTCTCAAATTCATCAATGTCTCATAATTTCCTAATCCCTTCGTAGAGATGCCTTCTTTAACCACATGAAAAGCCTTTAATTTTGAATTCCACCACTTGTTTGCCACCTCAACATTAGAGCTCATCCACCAAACCCAAAGGACAATCAAGTGCCCCCCCCCAAACAACACCCATCACCTGAAGATTTGAATTCATCGTAATAAGTGGTTGCTTTTTAATTTCAAGATGATAACTTGAATCCTTGGCAATAAATTCTCCATATTCCTCCAACAGGTAAAGTAACCCCAACAAGTATGACAATTAGCCAAAGCATTGGCTTGGTTACCCTTCCTAAAAATATGTGTTACTTTTTTTCTCTAAGCTTGGACAAAAGGAACCTAGAATCCAACATAATGTCCTTTATACTCCAGCCAATTAGTTTGCGCATATTCATAACATCAGTAATGGACTTAGAGTCCCCTTCAACATGGACGTTTGCAATCCCTAGAGAGACAACAATTTGGAGGCCCATGAGTACCGCACAAGCTTCCGCCACAATAGAAGATTGGAAACCAATACCTCCCATGAATCTAGCAACCAGAACCCCCCTAGGGCCTCTAATCACTCCACCAATGCTAGCCTTGCCTGGGTTGCCCTTAGCTGCCCCATCAAAATTGAGTTTGAACCAGCCTCTATCTAGAGGCTCCCATTTGGTATTTCTCCTGGCTATGGATTTAGAATTGTCAAATGAGCTAGCCTCTAACTTTTGATGCCAAGCCTTGGCCATTCTTATTTCATAATCAAAAGGTCCCATCTCCGGGGGTTTCCCATTGAAGAGGGAAATTTTTTCCTCAATGAGCCAGACACTTATACCAAAAACTTCCCTAGGATTCCTCTCAATATTCCTGAAGACCCTATTGTTCCTTTCCTTCCACACACACCAACCCATAATAGGAGG
>CM021104.1:274934924-275162342 GCA_007115665.2 Sequoiadendron giganteum | reverse complement strand
CCAGATGAGTAACTCATGTAAAAAATAGTCAACAGGGCCTTTCCAAGCATAAAATTCATAATAGGTGGAATAGGTGAAAATCCAGTTTTGTAGACTCACAAACCCTCAACTCTGTCTTTACAGAGTCGTTTCAGAAATTTGACTACAAAATGCACAAAATTCTTCAAGAATCCACCAAATCAGAAACAAATTGAAGTTAGCTCACCCAACCACCTAATTCAATGCAAAAGAGAACAAGGAAACCTTGTACGGGTAAGTACAAAAGCTTGAAACTGCAAATAATCATAAGTTTTTGAGAAAATAATAGAATTTCTAGAGTTTTATTATTGCTTTATGATCCATAGCAGCAAAAATATTTTGGGGAAAAAATTGGCAAACCAAAAGTATAAAATATTTTGAAAAAATCGAGAAAAAGTTCAATAAAATAAGGAAAAAATCGGATTTATAAAAGGTAAAAATTATAGAATTAGAGATAAAAACTATTTTTTTGAAATTCAAAGGAATTTCCATAGCATAGAGATATAGAGAGAAAATAAAATAAAGAGTTTAACTAATGGATTGTAAAAAATAGATTTTTGTAGTTTATATTCATATCATTGATTACATTGCATTGCACATCTTTCAAACTCAAAGCATTACTTCACATTGAATAACTAATAACTAGATGCTGATAAATGAGAAAATTTCAATTACAATATATAGTTTTTACAAATTCAACCTAAGGAGTTATGCAATTACTTCACATTGTATAACTAATAACTAGGAGTAGCTGCCAATTGCATTTACTTGTCATGGCATTCTATGAGACCACATTTCTTTGAGGTATTTTTTCAAATAGTTCACTGCCTTGTCTATGCTACCACATTTTTCATACATGTCTACCAAAGCATTTTGACAAATAGTTCACTGCCTTGTTTCTATGGCTAAAAACCTAAAACAAGTTATTTCAAACAAGCTATGGATGCTTGGAAAAAATCTATCAAAAGCATTATAGTAAGAAATAGCATAGACAAAGCAGTGAACTCTTTAAAAAAATTCCTCAAAGAAATGAGGTCTCATATAGTTGCAAAGGAACATATGCCAATAGGGCTGATGAGAATGGCCATGGTAATTCAACATTCTGAATCGAATGTAGAGTTGGATTTTGCATCTGTAATTGAGGAGAAAATTCATGAGGGTTTGTTGCAAGTCAGGGAAGCTAAGGCCCCCATCACTTTTAGGAAGTATTCTTTGTTGTGTCATTTAATCTTATGTCAGAATTAAATCAAGTGGACTAAAAGAATAAAACTATGTACACAAGAGAATGGAGTAAAACTCCTTATGAAAAATTGGTGTTACATTTGGGATTGCAGGTGTATGGAGTGTGATTTCATGGTGTTTAGAGATTATTTTTCTATTAGATTGATAGTTTCCCTTGGTTACCCAACACCAAGATTTCCTGAATCGTTGATGGAAGTGATGAGGCCTATACAATATAAGTCAGACTAGGGTTGTACCCATAATTATCCTAATTGGTTTTTGATGCCTCAACACACAATTATCAGAGTATATGGATGTGACCAAGAACCACATATTTTTCCCAAGTTTGTACCTACAAGGGTATGTTTTATAGAGTTTATGTTGCAGATGCTTTGGATGGAGCATGAATTGATGAGAAATCAAAGGAAAGGCACATTTTTGCCTGATTTAACTATATTTGAGGAGTTGGCCATTGGGTCTGACATGTTAGAGGAACTATAGAGGTTCATGAGGGTTAATTATCCCCTCAAATCTGGAAAAGAAAGAGTATGTGACCTAGAGGGTCATATCAACATGATCAGGAGAACCTTGTTGACAAAGAGGGCTATCTTGCATGTGTTTCACCCTAAGGAGGATGTCATAAGAAATTTGGTGTACTTTTTGATGTGATGCAGACTAGGAAAAGATGGATAACAATGTTGAAATGGGAAATATGAAGAAGGAAAAGGATAGAAGTTTCAGAGGGCTTTTTGCAAATGAACTCGAACTTCTATAAAGGATGCAAATGATCCTTAGCAAATTTGATGAATTTTATAAAATGGCCCAAGATGATGGGTTGATTCCACTTCCCACACCTCACCAAACACCACCCTCATCACCTACACATTTATCCCCTCCATCTCCTACTCATGAACCATAGACTAAAAAATATAGAGGATTGAGCGATTAGTTGATTATGACTCAAGTGATGATGAAGAACAGGAGGCAGTCCAGCTCCGATTGAAATAAAGGAGATAGTAGAGAAGCAAAGGAGTTAGAAGCCTCATGATCCTAAGATCATGCTTTTAGAAGAAGGGGCTGATGAAATTGAAGAAGTGAGAGGGTGGTGGCCTCTCTAATATTCATAGAGGATGACAATTTTATCCACACCAATGAATTTAAATATTTTTGGGTTAAAATGAAAATGAAACAATTTGATGAAAGGTTCAAAATCAATCTCATTGGAGTTGATGAGTCAAAAAAGACCAAGATCCAAGCTCAGACATTTACAGAGCTAAATGTTGATAAAATTAATGTTACCCTCTAGGAGGCGAGAGATGGTACTAAAAAGTGACATGCTAATTATTCTGGGGATGGAGTTATCTAAAATGTTTCTTCTTGATCAGATTAGAGCACAGGATGACCCCATATTGGTAGCAAAATTCGATTTTGAAGAGGGTGTCTTAGGAGCAGGGTATAATCCTACTACCCAAACACTTGCTCTATGGACAAAGAAAAAGAATACAAGGAAGCCTCAAATTTTGGATGTAGTATAGGAATTGAGAGGGTTAGCTATGGTTAAAACAATGAGAGACACAACTCCTACAAAATTTTCCACTATGACTATGCATTATGCAATGTTCACTAAGGATGTGGTAGAAAACATGGAAAAGAAGATTAATGAATATGAGAAAAGATTGAAATTATCAAATGATGAGGTGAAAAAATTGTTTATTTAAAATGTAAAGCTAAAGCAGCAATTGCAGCAAGCCACCACAATGAGAGGAGATGAAGTAATTGTCTATCACCCACCTATCCAAGCAGAGGATCCATAGATACAACAAATGAAAAATGAAATTGATAAATTGAAGAAGCATAACATGGAGGATGTCCAACATCATTTCATAGAGGATCTAAAGAAGGTATTGGAGCATAGAATTGGTGTGTTGAAGGAATAGATAAATGGAGTACATGAAAGATTCAACAATCTAATTAAAGCCTTGGAACAAATAAACATTAACTCCACCATCCTTGAGGAACTCCATAAAAGATGGCAGCTCACCCTCCATATATTGACCACATTGTGCAAAGTAACACACAGGGATCCAAATGCCCCATCAAGGCTCAAACCTACATAAGAAATGGTAAAATGTGTGATTGATGAATATAAGTATCTGGTGGATATAAGGAAGAAAGTGGAAAGTAGGAGAGGTTTATTTGATTCTATCAAGTATATCTTCAGCCCATCAATCCTCAAGGATGATAGTCGATTAAAATGTATAGATGAATGGAGGGAAGATTTTTATTAGATGACTCCCAAATGTTTGGCACATATCCAAGATGAGGGGGTGATAAATCTTGAAAAATTTCATACCCTACTAGATGGGACCATCTTGCTTGACAGTGGATATACAAGGTTCGTGGTGGATGTCAGAAACCTCCTGGATAGAAGATGGAAGAGTCACCTTGCAAATTTTGCAGCTGCACAGGAATTCAAATGGCCAAGCGACCTGGCAATAAATAAATGACAAGAAAAATACTTGGTCTCTGATGAGGACTAATTACATACATCATGGAGAGGAAGTATCTTGAACAGGTCTTACATGACCACAAATAATTCTATAGAGATTAAATGAGAAAACTGTTACATTTAATTATCTTTAATTTATGTTTAACAAATTTTATGAAGATGCATTTTTGAAACATTGTAATGGTCTGAAGGTTATTGCCTCTCATATTTATAGGAAAGACCCGGACCGTAAGAAAGATATTAGAAGATATGAGGAGATAATAGAAGAATAGGATAGATAGAAGGTAGAAGAAAAGCACAATGTTTACATCCAAAGAGACCATGCTGAAGATATAATTTTGAGGAAATAAATGAAAGATCTCTAATTTTGTGGCTCCATATTAGTATCAATTGCTTGTTGAAATATACAGTTATGTGATTGTCTCCAATTTAATTTTTCATGGTTATTTAAATTGATATATCAAGCATATATTCAGTTTATTGATGCACATTTGTTGTAATAGTGTGATGTGATTATTTGGTTTCCTTAAAAGAATTAAACTCCTCTGATCAATCATAGTAATCCAGAAGTGTTATTTGGATCAATAAGAAGAATCATATAATTAGGATTGCATTCTGTCTCTATTTTGACATTGTCTGTCATTCTTGTGTGACTTATTCAACTGGTTTCTTCAAGAAAGAATTAAAGTTCTCTTGATAAATCATATATAACTTGGTTGTGTCAGTTGGATCCATAAGTAGAGTTTGTCAATCACTTTCTTGCACATTTATACAAGTTATAAACCAACCAAAGGGTGCCAAATAGTTTGAGTTATTTCCAATACAAGTTATTCATTTTAGATCTTCATTTGACTCTGTTTACCCAACAAGGCACTAGTCTCACCATTTCATCATTTAGTTATATCAAATTTATTTTCCTAACATCTGTTAATTGAACATATTCATAAATTTCATCTTGATATTTCTTATACGATTTATAACAAATTAGGATTACATCTTTCCACTCTAAATTTCCATTGTGGATAGATTGCTTAAGTAGGATACATATAGTCTAAGTCTGCCTCATTTGCATAGGTATACCCACCTAGGTCTGGCAGAGCCTAAAGAGAAGAAGGTTCAAATATATTATTTGGCCTTGTTTGTTAGCCTAAAACATACCAAGATCTTGGCAACCTCTTTACGTTTTTCAACCAACATTTTTGAGAACTAACACTATGGATGCTTGGCTAAAAGCCTATAGATTTTTTAAAAATTGGGATTAATCGAGATTTTTTGTAGATTTATGCTTTTGTGGCCCACATTGCCAAATTGTCACACCCATAAATGAGTTTGAGACTCCACAATCTTTCTCCATTCCTAAATAAAAATTAGCACTATCAGACTATCAATGCCTCATTGGTGGAACCCCCATAATAGCCATGCAGATGGCCTAATGAAAGCAATTAATAACCTAGTATCGGTGTAACAATACCCTATCGATCTGAATCTTAAGGCATCCTCCCTGATAGACTAATAGAGTTAACAAAATAAAGAACATCATTGTAACATATGAACATTGGTGGCAGGAATGTTTACATTCCCCCGATGGCCTGATTTAATGAATGTTTGCATTCCCTCGATGAAAGCAGTTAATAACCTAGTATCAGTGTAACAATGCCCTATCGGGCTGACTCCTAAGGCATCCTCCCTGATAGACTGATAGAGTCAACAAAAGCAAGCCCATCATTGTAACACATGAACATTAGTTGAATGAATGTTTGCATTCCCCGATGGGCCGATATAACCATGGATTATTAGGAATTAATATATATTGAGGGAATCAATCTTTTTTACGTTGTTCATTGGCGAAAGGTGTATTAAGGGATTGACACCCTCTTATGGTTTAAAAACCTAGACTTCTGAGACCTAAAAAATCATTATTGCTCTCATAGTTATTTTGTCAAAAAACTCACAGTCACAACATTTAGGACAGTCACAATGGATTTCAATGAAACTAAAGGAAAAATTTCATAGATTCACTATTCTATATATGATTGTAATACTTTACTTGGAGATCACAAAAGTAATTTAATAAAGGCATGTTGTGGAATTTTTTTATGAAATTTGTAGACATCTTTAGAATACAATATAAAGATGATATAGTTGAGAATCAAAATATTGAGGGATATCCTCTTACCTGATCTCAACCCATGGAATTATGGACATTCCATGCAAAAACTATAGGCTTAATAGAGGCAACCAACTATGAAACTTTCTCAGTGAGACAGTTTAAGCAACTAATTATATGTTGGTACTCTTCATTTGAGTTGACATGATTTGGAGAGGCTCTTACTGGGCATTCAATAGATCGCTGTGAAATCTCTGTTGACGAACTAGATTTCCTTATGATAGTAGTATTAGATTTAGTACGATCTAGTGCTTCCATATAATTGACAACATCTTCTACACTTTCTTCTCTATTATTGTTTTCCACCTAATATACAATGTAAATTTCAACATATAGTCAGTTCAATAAAAAATTGAAATAAATAACACAATGAAAATTGAACCGAAAATCCATACACTTACTCCACATTTGTCCATTTTAGCCCGAAACCCACCTTGGCCAAAGGTATATTCAATCCTCACATTATCTCTTTCTCTCTTGCCTTTGTTACTCTTTGTCAAATATTCTTCAGAACACATACTTTCTTTCAATGTATCCCAATGTTTTGGAGATAGAGTGGAGTCTAACATTTGTTTTCCCTCCATGATTGTTTTTCTACAATTGTATCTAAAATTGTTCATCAGAAGTCTCATCTTGTGGTTGTAATATTTTCTAGAGATTTTTCCACCAACAGTGTCAAAGTAATTTTCCACTTTTTGTATAACATATTCCACATTTTGTGGATCTTTCTCTAAAAAATTTGATTTAAAGATATCCAAATGGGCCCTACATCTTATGCTCAACTTGGAGGCCCACCTTGCAACATTTTTCCCAATGGTTTCACCATCTCTTGATACCTCAGCCGAGAATGGCGTCTTCCCTTCTAATATTCTTTATTTACATTCCTCTCTGTAGATTTGTATAAATATTGAATCAATCTTTGTCTTTTGACATAAGTAGGCACATCTTTTGTTTCACCACTATAAATATTTCTGGCTGATCCACCAATTCCTTCAAATTTTGTAGATTTGATAGGTGCATTCTCAAGCACATCAAATGCAAGCAGACTCTCTTCATGACTTTGATTAACCAAAACTTCATTCTCCTTGGCCACATCATGTGTGACATGAGTAGGTAGATCAATAGTGGTCTCCACAGATTTCACTTCATCACAACTATTTTTTTCACCAACTTCATTTGTTGAATCATGAAAGCATTGCCTTCTACAAGCTGGCAACACTGTATCTTTACTTTCCTTTTGTTTTTTCACTGTATTTTCTCTGCTCTATTTTTATTGCCTGTAAAACAAAAAAAAATATTATATCATGTCTTATATACATAAATTTCTTGCCTATAAAATGTTATTAAACAATATTAAACAAATAATTTACTACTTAGTGGATTTACAACTTGCTTGTTTGGAAAACCAAGACGTGATAAATATTCATTATTCTTAGCCACATGTTCTTCATGAAAGCACTCATAATCTATCACTGGAATTTCAACATTGTGATCACTATCATCTAATTTGCACCTTTCATTCTTTTCTTCATTTCCCGATGTCCAAAAAAAAAATAATGTATAAATTAGCAACTTGGTACAAAGATAATTAACTATAACAAAAATTCTATAAATACAAGTTTATGAGGTCTCAATTTTAATGATCAGTCATTAAAACACGTACGAAGCCTAAAGCACTATAAACAACAACAATTATTAGATGTTGTGGGTATTTTAGTCAATGGATATTAAATAATGGTGTCCTACAAAAATGCTAGTTGCATAAAAAACTTAGCAATGTATTTGAATCAATCCATCAAATCTTTAGCAATAATGTTTTCATTCATGGTTCAATAAAAAAATCCGTATTACCAAATTTTAACTGGACATGAACTTGTAGCATGGTAACCATTTTGTACAACTAAACCAATGCTTTGCTTAGGTGATAGCACCATCACTAAGAAATGTCTATGGTATTTGGTGATTCTTACTTCTGTTGTTCTGCTACATAATAATTTTTTCATAACATCTAGATACATTCATGAAGGGGTAGAATTCATGAAAAAGAATAGATATATTGGAGTGGACAGCGAGCTACAAGCAAGGAATACCATAATTTGAGGACTAAGTAGTCAAACAACAGTGAAGAACATTTGATCAAAGAAAACAAAAAGTAATGACCTTATAGTATATAAAGATACATATGAGAGTGATTTCTAGTGCATAAAGTCAAAAGCACAAATGTTGATAACAGTGATATCACTATTAAAAAAATGTGAAGACAACAAAGGATGTGAGCAACATGTAATGTCAAAATAGTGGGGATATAAAGAGGAAATGCTTCTATTGCAATGGGGAATCACTGTATTGATTCCTTGAGCATTGACAAAAAATAGTGATCAATCATCAAGGATTGTATACCACTACTATAAATAGTGAAGGAATAGAGAAAAAAGGACAATATCAGTGAGGAAACGAGTTCCACAACAAGTGAAAGATCCAAGAAATGAAGACAACAATGAGAAATAATTTCATGGTAGTGAGCAGTCAATGCCAAAGTAGTTCACAAGGAAATGGTATATAATAATATTGCAAAATAGGGCTAAAGATAATGTCATATGTAGGGAAGACAATGCTATTTTAGTAAAAAAGTGTAAAATAAAACATAGAAATAATGTTTAACAATGCTTCAATGATGGATTTTATAAAGGATGCTAGAACAATGATAGTGATAAAGAACGTATATAAAAGCACTAAATATTCTAGAGGAGCTGTCAAGAAATGATCAGTGTCAAAGTAAACCAATGATGGTATACATATTCATATTGCATACAACATTTATATAGGAAAACATATTCATATTGCCTTCATATATGAAAACATATTCATATCACATTCTCATTTTTATATGAAAAAATATCCATATTGCATTCATATAGCAACTTTGTTCAACATTAAATCTTTGAAACAGGTATTAGTCTGAAGGTTTTTGTCGTTAAAAAATAAAATAGTCTTAAAACAACATAAAAGTCTTACATAAAAGGTCATAAAATGGGGCTCATCAATAATCATCTATATTTCTAGTTGTAGACATGGAAAATTTACCAACACATTTGATCCTGATTACTAACATCATTTCATCATGAATCACCTTCTCAGCTTATCATCACCTTTCATCTCTTAATTCAATAAATCATTATTTATATGATTAGGTCATTCTTCCCTATTGATTAAGTTAATCAATTTAATTTAATTAACCCTACATCTCTATTTAATTAAATAATTTATTTTATTTTATTAAATCCCTAAGGTCACCTTATTAAACTAGATAGATTAAACTTTGTTTAATTTAATATCATCATCTCTCTAATTAAATAAAGAAAATCCTTTATTTTCACTTTCCTCTCATCTTGATTTATTTCAACCCAAAAATTTAAATCAAATGGTCACATCACTTAATCTCTCATTAAATTAATTAAAATCTTGATTATTTTAATCTCATCTCCTAAATTCTCTAGATTTTGCCACTTGCACATGAAAATGCATTTAATTGATTTATTAAAATTTACATTTTCTCTCAACATGGCATATCTATGGAATATTCCTCCAAGTTTGAAAATCCCTCCAAGTGGATTTGTACATCCAACAAAGCATTCAATCTCCTCTTACACGTCCTTGTGCATTGAGTCAAGTGGCATTTAAGTCATTTTCTTTCCCTCTTCAACAAGTCATTTCATAAATTTGAAATTCCACCTAATAATATTTGTTGGCTTATTCATCAAAATGTGCACAACCCTCCTCCATTCACATCTTGACAAGTGGCACTAGGTCATTGGATGTTGAATAATCCATTTATCCATTTTTCCTCTTCTTCTCTCAAACACATCTATAAATGAGAGGCTTTCCTTCTCATTCATTATCCACAATTTGAGTAAGCTTATTATACACAATTTCATCTTCAAGCATTTCTATTTTCATCCATTTCATCAATTTCTTAGCTAGGTTATGTAGGAATTCAACCAAAGGGGATCAAATCTTCATCAAATCATCTCAAAGCTTGCATAGGAGTTGGGGAAGGGCCAATTTCTACACATAATTAGCACCAACTCCCCCATGGGATTGAGGATTTGCATGGTTAATTAGGATTTATTTAATTTCTTGTCTTGTTCTTCATATTTTCCTATTTTGAGCATTGCTAATGAATTCGATGGGGAATCCTTGTTCTTACTTGCATATGAATCTAATTATGGGTTTGTTTCTCATGTTTGTGTAGGTCTAGGATCCGGGGTTCACATTTTGATGCTAGAAGGAGGGAAAATCTCAAGTTCTAATCACATTTTTTCAAAACAAATCATGCTTTTTGTGCTTTTTTTTGCAGGTTCCAGGAAACTCAGCCGTTGATGGTTAAGCGACACAATATCAGACCACTTAAAGTTCCAAACTCCACCATTGAGCTCTTCCTGCCTAAAAAATTCAAATTTCAAACTTGGCCAGCAACTTTCCAAATTCTAAAGTGTGCCGCTTGCAACACAGAGCTGTATTCACGGTCTTTGTTTCACTATAGAGCATTGCTCTCAAAAATTACCAGCGCTATATTGCACCGCTGGAGTTTCTAAACTCCACTGCACCCGCGAATCGTGCTACTGGGTTGGAGTAAAAAGTGAAAATGGAGTTTATTTTGACATGTGCCTTTTTGTTTTTGACTTTTTGAGCTACTGACCTGTTTGGTGTCTCTATATTTCCTAGTTTTAATTAGTTTGCAATTTAAGGCAAGGGAGAAAACAAAGTTGAAGGTTGCATTATGGCATCATTCTCACATTATACCAAGTGTTTTAAAAAACTTTAGTGTTTGATCAACACTCTTGGAGAATTCATAATCTCTCTTAAAAAGGAAATTGTTACCTTCATGCTATTGGAAAACACTAAATTTCTTCTTGGGCCCTAAAAATAACATTACAAAAGCTTTCCATTTTGCAAACAAAGGGTTAAAGTGAACTTTAGAATAAAATCACTAGATTTGGTTTGAGGATTAACAATTGAACAAGGAAAATTTTATATTTCATTTTGGTGCACTAAAAAGAATCAAATCATTGCTTTGTGGACTTAAAATGAACAAGTGTTTCTTTGTTTTGTAATTACTTACCCAAGGTAATATCACTAAAAGGACGTATGCAATTCTCTCATAATTTATAGCGATGTTGAGAATCAAAAGACTTTTTGGTGATCTTAAGTTGTGTAAGTGATTGCCTAACATTTCATTTGGGATTAAAGAAATTGAACTAATTTTGTGAGTGTGAGTGTGGCATATTGTGAGTGTTCTCCCTTTGTTTTTCAACAAAGGTTGATCGAACTACAGGATATGCTTTCTCACTTTTGTTTATCTTAGAGGGCTTGCCTAGTGGGAAAAACTAATCACCCAAGGGAACAACCCAACCGGGAACACACTAAAGCCAAGCAACTTCCAACCGGTATATAAGTGTGGATTCTCGAGGAAAGTTTGAGAATCACAAGGATTATTCTAACAAGAAGGGAAGCAATGGTCTCTCGCCACATGGATATTCCCCCACAAACAAAATGCTTGCATTAAAACCCCTTATTTAGCAAAGGCCAAAATCCTTTCTATTTGTTGGTGTAAAAGGTCATGTCCTTTGAAGCTGCCCCACATAACATGTGGTTTTGTTGTAGATATGAGAAGTATGCCATGCGAGATTCATGGGTACTAATGCTTGGCTAACTTGAGAAGAAAGTGCATTGTAAGGGGGAGCCTATGTTGTCAAGCATCTAATCATCCACACTAAATATGCACAACTGGATTTATCCAAGTGAGAATCCAACAAATATTGTCTCTTCATCCTAGGGTTGTGCATGTTCTTGGAATCAAAAAACTTTGCTTGGGTCTTAAAACATTCACAACGATCTTCAAGATTTCAATCCCTTTGGAGGAAGAAAATACCTTTGATGAATTCAAGTGCTCTTGCTTGCCCTAGGGATTTCATCCTTAGAGGCTTCTAAGTATTTGGACTTAATCACAATTTTCTCTCTCCAAAGTCAACCTAGGAAACTATGCTCTTGAAACCTTGATTTTCACATAATGAACCTTGTGGAATGAAAAAGAATTGAGACATAGACATTTAGTTTGAAATTTTAATCAGGAAATTATATGTGCTAAAAATAAATCATTAAGTAAAGATAAGAACAATTGGACCCCACACATGTGTTCTTTCAAATGATTTCCCACAAAATAAAAATCCGCAAGCCCAAATTCAAAATGCTTAGTCCAAAGGACCATGAAGAACGTCTTTCAAGGCTTCACGAGGTAAGAGAAAGGTTGGTTTACAACTTCTACAAGAAATCTTCAAGAAACAATCCTAACTTGTATGAGTTTTATTATCAACAAAATCCTAATCTCTTTCAAAGGTTTGCTTTTCTCACATAGGAAGTATGGCACGCTCTTCAAAACTGAGGTATTGTAAGAAGGATTTTTATCTAGGTCAAGTTTAGGATCAAAATCATCACTCTCACCCATCTCTCAACCATCAAAATCAAGAATCATCTCACCAACAAAATCATTAGAAACTTTGAAAATATCATTTATGCTAAACTTCTAGGCAAAATCAAAATCATCTTGTTTGACTTAACAAACTTAGTCAAATTATCAATCCTTGTGAATGAATTGACCTCTTGATAAAATACAACATCTTGGGGTCTAGAAGTTAATTATTTGGTTTGAATTAACACACTTAGTCAAATTATCCACTTATGCACGAGTTTACTCTAGGATAACACAACTTCCTACAGTTTACAAGTTCATTATCCAAAATCACTTTGTTTGACTTAACACACTTAGTAAAATTATCCTCAATCAAAATCAAATCAAATCAAGGCCTAAAGTTTAGCATCCCCCCCCCCCAAGGTTCTTCAAGAGTTTTCATCATCCATCTTTTTTTTTCATCATCACTTTGATCCTTAATCTATCCTAGTTCTTCTCTTTTTGTACCTGAAGTATTTTATGGTGAAAACAAGATCTCAACACAAGAAGAATATGGAAATCACCAATGAAACGTCAACTTCAAGTGATCTAAGTCAAATTGCTCCTGAAATAAATCTTGTTAGATCAAGCAATCCTCCAAGCAACTTCCCTCTATCATTACAAAATCCTTAGGAGGATGATCATATAGAGGACATCACTGACAACAGGATGACACAAGATAAAATCCTAGAGATGGTGCAAAATCCTAAAAATCATCGAATTGTCAATGCTATGATGAGGTTATATCCCTCCCAATACATGCTTGAGTTTACAAAAGAAAGGGATAAACTCCCTTCCAACTTTGATGTAAGCACTATTGTGGAAGGACCTCTTTGGATCATGTCCCCAACCTCATCCATGCTTCCACTTCAAAGTGTCACTCAAGACATCCCACAAATCATATCATCTATCACTTCAACCCCACCAATTGTTAACAAGGGAAGTGCAATGCTTCAAGAACTCCAAAAATATCCCCTTGTGAGGAATTAGGAGTTGAATGCAAATGCCACACCAGATTAATCCGTTCTGATAAATCCATTACACCCATATGTCCCGCTCACATTCCATGATTTTTCCAATCCCACCTCTTATGATGTAACACCAATTTATCCTCTAGACACGCAAACCTCTCTCCCTACCTCACAAGGAGAAGGTGACTTGTTTGGAGCAAGGGGAATCTTTGACCCTGCATCATCACTTCAAGGGATTGCATTGCCTGTATTTCTTCCATTTTCACCCCTACCACTTAGATCCACATCACACCTTGGGTTGGGTCTTCCTCCCCTACCCATCATCAATCAATCAAATCAGAACACCCTATCAAATCCTCCGATATTTCCATTAATATCACAACAATAGATGGTGACCATCCAAGCAACCCCAACGGTCAATGCATCCACCATTCCTCAAGTGTCCCAAGGACCAAGTGTCTCGATCACACCATCCACAACTCAAACCTTGATTATCAACATGTCTGTTCCACTCATCACAATAGTCCACACCCTTCCCAATCCACCACCACCACCACCAAAACACAACATGACAAATTAATTCACCATCACATTAAAGGATGCTTGACAAGCCAATCATAAAAAGGTGCTCCAAAACCAATAGATTGCACAGCTAGATGCTCAACAAGCACAATAGGAACAATAGGCTGCACAAGCCCAAGCCTTACTATAACAACAACAAGCTGCCCAAGCTATGCAAGAAACTCAAGCAACTCAAGCCGTCAAAGCTACACAAGCCACACAAGCCACACAAGCTTCTCAAATCGCACAAGCATAATACAAAGAAAAATTGCAAGCAACACAACAAGAAGCATATCAAAAAGCCTTGTAAGATTATCAAGTACAATAGGAAGTGGCCCAACAGCAAGCCCAATAACAAAAATTATTGGCACAACAACAACAAGCCCAACAATAAGTGTTATTGTCACAACAACAACATGACCAACAACAAGCATTGTTGGCTCAACAACAAACATAGGCATTACTGGCTCAATAGAGCTTGCTACAAACTCCCACCATCATTCTGCTCGTCAACCCAACACCTCAAAATAGGTTCACCCCACCTCCTAATCCTCAAGATGATGTGACAACACAAATTAGACTACTCTCATAGCAAGTGCTTGATCTTCAATAAGGAAAAACATCAAGGACATCCAACAATTTGTGTCCCTATTTTTTTGACAAGAGCTTGGAAATGGTATCATTCCCAAAGGGATTTGAAATCCCCAAATTTGACAAATATCATGGGATAGGGAACCTTGTAGATCACATCAGGGAGTTCCTGGTACATCTTATGGAAGTCACATACAATGACACATATCTAATGTAGCTATTTCCTCGAAGCTTGGCTGATGCTACCATGGAGTGGTTCTATCATTTGCCTACTAGCATTAGAACATTCCAAGAAATGAAATATGCATTCCTCCAGAATTACACATTCAAAATTTGCGTGGATGTTAGTTTAGAGGAATTATCTGTACTCAAACAAGGAAAGGGGGAATCATTTTCCTCCTTCTTGCAATGATGGTGATCCAAGACCAATCGAAGCCAATGGGCCATGCTAGAGGAACAACAAGTTTGCACTATCATTGCCAATCTGGACAAGACCTTAAAATTCTATCTAAAGATGCAATGCATCATCATGTATGACCAATTGATCCCCAAGGAGGTCAAAATTGAAAGGGCCCTTATAACACAAGGTGAAATGCCAACCTATCATGAACATTAGGATAGTCGCCCATCCACCAGCTACAATGATAAACCTCGCACATGGGCGAAGAACAGGAATGCCACCAATGATGGAGTGGTCAATTCCAAGGTTTTCATTAGTTCTCTGAAGAAAAATAATCACAATAACATGCAAGAAAATGTAGTAAACCAACAATCACCCCATAATCAAGTCAATAATATCAATAATCAAGGAGGACCACCTCCATGAAATAAGTATCCCCCCAAGCGAAAATTCATAGCCCTTGGGGAGTCAGTTGAATCCATCATGAAAAAGTTGGTTAATGAGAGCCTCATCAAGGTCCCCACTCATGATAATTACCAAGAACCCCAGGTGAAGCTACCCTGGTACAACAAAAATCTCCTCTATGATTACCATAAGCTCAAGGGGCATACAACTACCAATTGCATGAAACTAAAAAACATCATCTGAGATCTCATTGATGATAAAATCATAAATGTCGAGCAACTGGTGGGCAATCAAGATTTGAAAATATACATGAATCTGATGCCCAACCACAATCAAGGAAATGATAGAGGTAAGAATAAGTTTGGCAAAGTGAACCATGTATATGAGGGTCTTGTCATATTCCTTGATGAATTGGTCAGTGTTGTTAGCATGAAGGGAGCCAATGCTGATTGTGGAGTCACCACACATGGTGGAAAGGTCACTATTGTTGGGGCATCACATCCATCTAAAACCCCCATTGCAAACCAAAAATCCATCCATAATGGTTACAACGTCCTTGACCATTTAAAAGAACCCCTACTCAGATCTCCATCATGGAGTTACTGAAGATTTCAGCTGCCCACAGGGAAATACTTGAAGAAGCATTGGATTCATCCATTGTCTCTACCAGCCTTGATACATAGCAGTTCCAAGCTATGGTCAGTAACATTACCATTTTGAATCTCCTCACTTTTTCCAATCAGAACTTTCTCGTCTAGCCATCTCACAACCGTGCATTACACCTTGAAGTCTTGGTTCACAAAAGCAAGGTTAAAAGGGTCTTGATGGATGGAGGTGCAGGCCTCAACATTTGTTCACTAAAGGTCATAAAGAATTTGGCAATCTCCCAAGATTCCATTGAAGAAAGGCATTACAATCAAAGCATATGATGACCATGAAAGAGTTTCTCAAGGCACTATAAAAATCCCAATCCAAGTAGGGCCAGCTACTATGGAAACCACATGTCAGGTCCTCGACCTCAATTTTCTCTAAAATATCCTCCTAGGATGCCCATGGGATGAAGGCGGTCACCTCAACATTCCACCAGTGCGTGAAATTTTCATACCAAAATGAAGAGGTCAAATTCATGGTGATCATGAACCCTTCACCTATTGCAAGAATCTAGAAGCCAAGTTCTATAAAGTTCCCCAGGTCATAAAGAATGATGACGGCCCCTCAACTTCAATCTCCTAGGTCACATGGGCAACCCCAACCAGCTAAAACACCGTCTCACACTTTCAAGGTGGACCCTTCTAGATTTCGATGTTGGGGGATCTAAGTCGGGAAGTCATGGATGAAAGAGAAATTTCAAGCTCACTATACCAAGATGAAAGGCCCACGACTAATCTTCCCATGAATGAGAGAAGCAAGGGGCTACAAATGATGCTTGGTATGGGCTACAATAGAAATGAAAGCCTTGGAAGGAACAACAATGACTGACTAGAACCCATCATTGTTGAGAGATGATTGAAAAATCTTGGCCTTGGGTGTACCCCTCCAAGTATAACCATACATGGCCAAGGTCCCCCAGTTAACACAGTCAGAACTCCACCTCAGCTATCGACAACCACCCTACGACTACCCGTATCCACAGGTCTACCCTTAGATAATTTCACCTTTGATATCATTGATGTATGTAGTAGTAATGATGATGAGGATCCCATAACTGATGTACCCATGCTTTTCAAAGACTCCTCCTTACTCATGATTAGCACCCTATCTTTCGAGTTGGAGCACCAAACCCACAAAATAAATCTAGTCTACCCCCAACTCATCGATTATGACCAACGAGGACCACCGATTCTGGACACATTCGAAAGTGATGATACACTCTCGAAATTCATGGGACTGAGAGATACAATACCATGTGGAGATCAAAAGGTTGGATTTGACATCACACCAGACACTCAGGCCTATTACATGCAAATGATTGAATCCTTCAGTCACAAAAGTGAGAAATTGAGAATAATCTCAAGGTCCTTGAGTGAAAACCATAGCGTGGCACTCTTTGACCATAAAATAGTAAAAATAAAGGATGCATCCAATGGTGAAAACCTCTCTGAGGCACCAGAGGATGAAGGATTCAATCTTCCCCTCACTACAATTTATCAAGAAAAAATGGCAGTCTTGGCAGAGCAATGCACTCTCGTCAATCTGGGAACAAAGGAGCTACCACACATAACCTTCTATGTTGAATCACTTCTCACGAAAGAATAGGAACTCTTAGTGGAATTCCTAAAAGGAAGAAAAATAAACTTCACATGGTCTTATGCTGATATGCTTGGGCTTGACCCAGAGGTGGTAGTTCATCACTTGGCAGTATATCCAGAGGTAAAACCTGTCAGACAAAAAATCAGAAAGATGCATCCCCAAATAGCTTTGCTAGTCAAAATATAATTGTAGAGAATATTGGATGTAGGGTTCATACACCCAATTGACTATCTAGAATGGGTGTCCAACCTAGTACCTATTTCAAAACCAACTGGGGGCATCCGCATTTGCATCAATTTCAGAGACTTAAACAAATTTTGTCCTAAGGATGAATTTCCACTATGCAACATTGACATGATAGTGGATGTCATGACCAAACATGAGATGCTATCACTAATGGATGGGTTTTCTTGATATAATTAGATCATGATAGAAAAGGAGGACTAACACAAGAAATCATTCACATGTCCATGAGGGACCTACTGCTAGAAGATGATGCCATTTGGGCTAAAGAATGGAGGGGAAACTTATCAAAGAGCCATGAAATTGATCTTTCACGACATGATTCATAATATGATGAAAGATTATGTGGATGACATATTGGCTAATCAAGAAAAATACAGGACCACATATCAGCCTTGAGCTCCATTTTTGATAGGTTGGAAAAGTATAAGGTTCATCTCAACCCAAAAAAGTGTGTCTTCAACATACAATCAGGCAAGCTCCTGGGATATATAGTTTAAATGAGAGGAATCGAGGTCGATCCCACCAAGGTCAAGACAATCCTCGCAATGGGAGAACCTAGGACACTAAAGCAGCTAAGAGGTCTACAAGGTAGGCTCTAGTCCATCTACAGATTCATAGCACAATTGGCGGACAAACATATCGCATATTCTCATCTACTCCATAAGGGGATAGCATACAAATGGGACAAAAAACATGACCATGCATTTAAAAAAATCAAAGAATACTTACTCACACCACCAGTTTTGATGCCACCAATCCCAGGAAAACCACTGATCCTATACATTTCAGCAACAATGACAACTCTCAGTGCTCTCTTGGCCCAACATGATGAAAATGGAAGGGAGAGAGAAATATACTATATTAGTAGGACCATGGTGGGACACGAGCCAAACTATACTCCTATCGAAAAAGTTTGTCTGGAAATTGTATTTTCAGCTAAAAAATTCAGACACTACATGCTGGCTCATCAGATCAAGCTAATAGCAAAGATAGATCCTCTCAAGTACCTACTTTCTAAAGCCACTCTTATAGGACGAAAAGCTAAGTGGGTCATGATATTGACATAACATGAAATTGAATATGTGGAGTGCAAGGCCATCAAGGGATGAGTGATTTTAGATCAACTAGCTAAGGCAGCTATATACATAAAAAAACCACTTATCTCAGAATTCGTTGACCAATCAATTTTCAGCCTAAGTGTAGCAGACCATTGGAGGATGTATTTTGATGGATCTTACACACAACACGAGTCATGAGCAAGAATTTTATTCATAACTCCCAAAGGAGACTGCATACCCAAATCTTACAAGCTGTCATTCCCATGAACGAATAATATAGCAGAGTATGAGGCTCTTGTCATAGGCTTAAGGATTGCGGTGTAGTGACATATTATGAATCTAAAAGTATATGGGGACTCTTAGCTCATAATCAATCAAGTAAACAATGAATATCAGATGAAGGATGACAAGCTAACTCCATACAAGAAATTGGTGGAAAGCCTCAAAGGGTCATTCATTGATATCACATTTGAATAGCTCCCTAGAGAAAACAACAAAGCAATAGACACAATGGATACAATTGGATCACTCTTGGAAATCTCGTGCAATGTCCCAAAGCAAGAATTCCTTGTAGAGAAGATTCTCATAATAGCATTCTAGGTACCAGAGTTTGAATTTGTGTGTGAACTCGTTCGTCCCGATGATCCCTGGTATCATGACATTTACACATACTTAAGAATAGGAGTCTTTCCCGCTGACATAACCCTGAACCTTAAATGAGCCTTCATCAAGAAGTCAATCCTCTTTGTCATCCTAGGAGAAACCCTTTATCGTAGGATCATTGAGGGAAGCCTATTGTGTTGCATAAATATTGAGGAAGCCTTGATTGCATTAACCAAGGTACACAACGACATTTGTGGATCACAGTCGAGTGGTATAACTTTGGCTAAGAAGTTTCTAAGAACCAGATACTATTGGCCCACAATGGAGAGAGATGCACATGACTTTCAACAACATGGGGACCTCATCCATGCACCAACTCAAGAGCTTCATCCCATTGTTACACCTTGGCCCTTTTCATAGTGGGAGCTCAATCTCATAAGAAAAAAGCATCCCCACCAATGGCCAAAAATTCATCATCACTACCACAAAGTACTTTACAAAGTGAGCCAAAGCCATCACCATGACCTATATAACAGGAAACCAGATATCTAAGTTCATCCTAAACTACCTCATTTTTTGATACAGTGTCCCTCAAGTCATTATCTCAGATAATGGGACACCTTTCAAAAATTAGGATGTTCATGACTTATGTGAAAAATTCAATATCCAACATTGTTTTTCTACTCCGTACTATCTTCAAGGCAATGGCCAAGCAAAATCCACTAACAAAACCATCTTGAAAATCCTTAAGAAAACATTCAATGACACTGGTTGTGGCTGACATCTATAGATAAATCCCACCTTATGGGCTTACCATACTAGCATTCGCACACCAACAGGTGCCACCCCCTTCTCCCTGGTCTACAGATCAAAATCCATCTTACCCATTGAGATTGACCTCCCATCCTTGAGGATATCACTAAAAAATCTTAAAACAGATGAAGAATACCGGGTCTCACGACTAAATGAACTGGAATTACTTAATGAATGATGTATGGATGCCCTAAACCATCTACAAGTGTATCAAAACCAACTTAAGCAAAGTTATAACAAGAAGATCAAGAGGAAGACCTTCCAAGTGAATGAACTTGTGCTAAAGGAGAACCAGAAGAATGTGCCAAACCCAAAAAGCAAAGGAAAATTTGAGCCCAACTAGTTGGGACCTTTCATGATCACAACAAGCTATAAATCAGGGGCATCTAAATTATCAACAGCAGTAGGCGAGGCTTTGTGGGAGCCCATGAACAAATCCCATCTCAAAAAGTTTTATGCCTAAAGTATTTCAAGATATAGAACTAAAAAGTACAAAAAAATTATAAAATATTTTGAAAAAATGGCCACCTTGATGAAAACCTAGTAGACAAGCATCTTGGTAACAACAAAAACATAAAAAAAAGAGTTTAAAACAATAAAGAGAAAAAAATTGTCCTCTAGTGAAAACCACTTCGGTGGTGCTTTGGACAAGTACCTTGGTGAAATCTTGGCAAATAGGTGCCAAGCCTAAACAAAGCATTCTCCATCCACTAGGATCTTCATAGCTTAATTCTGCACACTCACTTATCCATTACATTACATTTATCCTTCCACCATCTGTTCACATCTGTACCATATCTTAATCTTGTGTTCATATCATGTTCCACCCTAGTACTACTTGGCACATTCCTAAGGTTAGTTTGTCTTACCTTTATCAGAGTAGTCTATCACATCACACTAGGGGCATGTTCTTGTACCTGCATTGGATCAAATTTATGTATATTCTTTTGATCTTCCAAAAACATAGAAAAACCCAAAAACATTTAGAAAATCAATCAAAAACCAAAAACATTCAAAAAATCAATCAAAAACCTAAAACATTCAAAAAATAAATCAAAAACCTAAAAACATTCAGAAAATCAATCAAAAATCCCAAAAAATCAGAATTTCCAAAATTTGAAAGCATCCAAATCATGTTGAAAATAAAAAAGAGAGTCATCCAACCGAACCACATCATCTCTAAGCTTGAACATAGGCAAGGTTGATCTTTGATCATCCCTTGAGACACCCTAGGTCAGTCCTTTAGGCATTCGTCACAATAGAAGTGGCAATCTGTTTGCCCATCTATCTCATCGGTAATCAAGTTTGTCGTTAGTCAAACTACGTGGTCTCTATGTGTATAATGTAGGCAAGGCTAATCTATGGATCAAATCCCAAGGCCCCTATGATAGGTCTTTAGGTTAGTCTCTTGGTCAAATCTTGAAAATCCCAAAAACAGCCTGAAAACATCCAAATATTTGAAAAAACCCAAAATGGTGTATCTGTCTCATCTCGCTCTCACTCGAAATAATCATCATTCATGATAAATCATCATCACCTGCATCCTTTGGTAATTCATTCAAAATGAAGTCTAGGAGGTTCAAAAGTGAACACCTAATTGTCAAAGTCTCAAGTCTAGGTCGGTAAGTCAGTAAGTTGTTCAAACTCAAAGTATAATTAGCTTATCCTCCAATCAATCTCATCATCACCTGATCAAAACATGTCCTAGGATGTATCCCTCCCACTATGGACATCAACATCAAGCATCACCATAGTTTAGTCTTGGCTAGTGGTATGAAGAACATTAGCTTGTTTGTTTACTTTATCTTTTCTTTGGATTTATCTTATTGCGCTCATTCCAATTACCTCTCAATGATGTCTAAACAAAAAGATTTTGAGAGAAAGGAATGAGGGATACGATCATTATCTTTTTATCTATTGTGCTTGTTGGATGCTCTTGTAAAATAACTTCGTCATGTGTGCTTTGTTTGGATTGTAGGGAGGGTGTTCTAGATGTCTTGTTGACCACATAGGAAGGATTTCTTTTGTATCTTTTGGTTTGAGATGTTCAGAATAATTGAACTACATTCTGAATAAGGTTTCATGTGCCAAGTGTGAACAAGAATACTCCTATCTAATTGTTAAGTCAAATTCCATCACACTAGGCACCACACCATCCTTGTTCTTTATAACTTGATCCATTACACCTACATGTTTTATCAAAATAAAGTAATTAGCCCTTTTAAAATACCAACTCCTGGTAAGCAAATCATTATCATCGACACTAATGATAACGACTCGTTGAATCTCCTTTCTTCTATCTTCTTTCCACACTAACATGGTACAATGATAGGTAATCAGATCATTGCTAATGCATCCAAAAACCATAAACATAACACACAATGCATATCATATCACATAGATCACATCACATCATTGCATTTCATGTATCATTCTCATCATCTTAAGTTAGGAGGAATAATATAGATTTTTTATTCTAAGCATCTTAATAAATCATTGCATTCATGCCATTACATTCATAATAAATCCATCACATATCATGCATCATCATAATAATTTAGAATAAGGAAAAGAAAAGAAAATATCATCATCATTCATAATGCATTACATAAACCATTAGGGTCATAATATAAATCATCTGCATACCATACATCTTCACCATAGAACACATAGAAAAAATATAAAAACAAATGCATCCATAATCATTATATCACATCATCACATCATATACATTCATGCATCACATGGCATAACGTAAAATAGTTACATCTCATAACATATTATCGCATATAGGAAATTAAAATTTATCCATGCATCATACATAAAATAACACATCTCATAAAAAGAACCATCTAATATATATCATCAAAAATGTACAACTGTCATGATAAAAAATTGGATCAAGTGTGTATACCTCAAAATGAATGATACAATCGAAGCCCATGAGTCAAAAATGAATAAATGTTTGTGATAAGAGCTAGCCCTACTAGCTACTACCCTCTCTTGCCTGCCTCTCACCATGATCCTCAGGAGGCCTCATCCCTGTCTACTGAGAGAAGTTTGGCACCTGACTTGTTGGTGGCACTACCTGCTTGTAATGAACCCTTTAATACTCTGCCTCTCTCACAACTTCCCTATATGCACAGATAGAAACTGTCTGGCCCTGGGGTGACGAGGCAATGCTCTCTAACTATCTCTTCCGACCAATCTCTTGATCCCTCTCAAAGTAGGCCAAGTCTCTCTCAGCAATAACAGCCAAAAGCTATTGCCTGGCCTGAGCTCGCTCTGTTGTCAAAACCTGAATCTGGCCCTGGAGATGCTAAATAAGGAAATCTATGTGATCCGACTGCCCTTGTGGCTTCTACTATGGAACCTCTTTGTCCCCATCTCTAAGCTGATCTTGGGGAGGGGTTTGATGTGCCTCTACTCGTGGTGGTGTCGGTGCTCATGGTGGTGTGCGTTGTGCATGATCTCATGGTGGTGTCTTATGTGGAGGTGGCCCACCTCCTCCTCTGTCTCCATCCCCATACCTATTACCATCACCTCTGCCCCCCTATCCTCATCCTCTGCCAGTTGACCTACCTCTCGGTCTTTGTTGTGGGAGTACTACACCTGGAATTGTCAATCTTAGAGGAGGCCTAAACCAATCCTAGTATGCCTGAGTAACCCCCACATCTACTGGCCCTTGATCATATGGCCATAGCCTGGCCACTAACTATTTGTATGATGTCACGACCTCATCTGCTAGTATAGGTTGGCCCCATGCGGTCTCCCTCATAGTACGAGTGAAGATCACCATGTATTGGTCATCGGGCATGTCCTAAATGTCACTGAACTGTTAGGATACTCTATTAGGGAGGTATCTCTTGATCATCATATGCTCCCTACCTTGCATCAGTCTTTCCTGTCACACAAAGAATAGTTGTTGTACATCATCATACCATGGGCCTATGCCCATCCAAGTCCTCCAAATGAATACTGTCATCTCATTGATGACTCATCACCAATGGGCGATGCCACCTTTACTTGTGTGAGTGAAAGTGATCTAGGCTCCGCTATACCACCAGACAATTGGATCGTCTATATCCAAGGCAGCTGGTGTGACCTGCGGATGGAGTACTGGAATTCGCTCTCATGCCTAGATGTGCAATAATGTGACCCCGACCCGGATGGCCCTGCTATCAAGATAAAAAAACTCATGAAGATCCCTATATAGTGAGGCCAACATCATTGGGCCCCAAGAAAAGCACTCCCCTCGGACAACCATCCGCTCCCAAGCTAGTCCCTATCTTGGACTAAATTATCGGCCCCACCGATCTGGTGCCACAAGACCTGATATAATGGCAGCCACAATAAGTCTGTACATGGGTACTATGCCCTAATATCTCTCCAAGTCAATATGCCCGTCAAAAAAAACAATCTGGTCTAATTTCATGACTATAAAGCATGCATCCCTCCCGAAATCTACATCATAGATCACTCTCTCACCATGGATAGGTAATCGTAGGATGCACAATACATCCTTAAGTGTGATGGTGGACTCACAGGTGGGAAGGTGGAAGGAGGATGTCTCACTGTGCCATCACTCCACCAGGGCTTTCATCATCCCCAAGTGGGTTCAAACAAGATGAACATACACAACAAACCAAAGGCTGAGGGCACCAAGCTGCTCCTAAAGAAACCATGCATACCCTCCAGTCTCCACAATACCGAGCATTTGTGCTCCCTCGAGTGAAGTATCTTAAGGTCCTCCTGCACGAGAAAAGTCACTGCATCAATTTTAAAAAAAAATCAGACCCTCAAATTGAGTTTCCATTGGCCAAACTGCAATTATGGCATAGTTTGCAAACTCCAAACTATTCTACATGGACGTAGTTTAACGGCACCATGGAACCCTAACTTCTAAACACGCCCGTCGCGATGCTATTCGCACATGCGGCTATCTTTGCCCAGGAACCTTAATTTCTAAACTCGGTCACGGTGGTCCTCTTCACATATGTGGTGCACTTAGAGGCCACATGACACCGATTTGGCACTTACAATGGTGCTATATAGCGCCACTTGAACCTAACCAAGTTTTGAACCTAATAAATGCACATAAAAGGATGACATTAAAATTTGAGAAAGGGATACATACCACAGGTTCTGCGTCAGCTGGCCACTGGTGTACTCATACTCTCTCTGACACACGCCAAGGAAGCTGTCATTGTGCCATCTTGATCAATACTGAAAGCTTAGAGTGCAGAATTTTCAAAGGCTAAGTGTGAAAGTGGTGTGAAAATGACCCCTTAGTGTCTATTTTAAGCCAAAAATTTAGGGGTTTTGACCTTTTTTCGGCCATCCAGCTAGGTTTTTGGTCCCCCAATCCCCCTTTTTCCTGATCGAGGGCCATTTTGCATCATTTTTGGCATTTTAATTCATTTTTTGGCATCCTGGGGCTTTTTTGGACTGGTCGGGCATGTTGTCCTCTTTTTTTCGCGAGATCACCCAAAAATTCAAAATTTTTGTCTGATCTCTTGAGGGGGAAATATACCAACATAATTCTTCTCACTGGGGCAACAGTGAGGCATCTAAAATATCGAGAATTTTTTTGAACTTTGATCACAACAGTTTATTCTTTGAACCAACGCAACAAGTGCATTGTTTCAAAGAGGGGTAAAATGTAGACATGGAAAATTTATCATCACCTTTCATCTCTTAATTCAATAAATCATTATTTATCTAATTAGGTCATTCTTCCCTATTGATTAAATTAATCAATTTAATTTAATTAACCCTACATCTCTATTTAATTAAATAATTCATTTTATTTTATTAAATCCCTAAGGTCACCTTATTAAATTAGATAAATTAAACTTTTTTCAATTTAATATCATCATCTCTCTAATTAAATAAAGAAAATATTTTATTTTCACTTTCCTCTCATCTTGATTTATTTCAACCCAAAAATTTAAATCAAATGGTCACATCACTTAATCTCTCATTAAATTAATTAAAATATTGATTAATTTAATCCCATCTCCTAAATTCTCTAGATTTTGCCACTTGCACAGGAAAATGCATTTAATTGATTTATTAAAATTTACATTTTCTCTCAACATGGCATATCTATGGAATATTCCTCCAAGTTTGAAAATCCCTCCAAGTGGATTTGTACATCCAACAAAGCATTCACTCTCCTCTTACATGTCCTTGTGCATTGAGCCAAGTGGCATTTAAGTCATTTCATAAATTTGAAATTCCACCTAATAAAATTTGTTGGCTCATTCATCAAAATGTCCACAACCCTCCTCCATTCACATCTTGACAAGTGGCACTAGTTCATTGGATGTTGAATAATCCCACATTTCTCTATTTTACCTCTTCTTCTCTCAAGCACATCTATAAATGAGAGGCTTTCCTTCTCATTCATCATCAACAATTTGAGTAAGCTTGTTATACACAATTTCATCTTCAATAATTTCTATTTTCATCCATTTCATCAAGTTATTATCTAGGCTATGCAGGAATTCAACCAAAGTGGATGAAATCATCTCAAAGCTTGCATAGGAGTTGGGAAAGGGCCAATTTCTACACATAATTGGCACCAATTCCCCCATGGGATTGAGGATTTGCATGGTTAATTAGGATTTATTTACTTTCTTGTCTTGTTCTTCATATTTTTCTATTTTGAGCATTGCTAATGAATTTAATGGGGAATCCTTGTTCTTACTTGCATATGAATCTAATTGTGTGTTTGTCTCTCATGTTTGTGTAGGTATAGGCTCTGGGGTTCACACCAACAAGATCAGAATCCTAATCACTTGTGTTTGCATCAACTTGATTTTCTTCCTCATCCTTATTTGTGACCTGCAATACATTATCTCTCCCAATTTCTTCATTGGTAATCAAAATCTCTTCTTTAAACAGTCCCTCATTGTCTTCATCCATTTCTTCGAATGTTTCTTGTAAATTAACATATTGCCCATCAGGCATTACATCAACAAATTCCATGAATTTTCATCTCGAACGAGACTTTGCTTGAATGACATATGACTAACCTGGGCTTCTTTCATCATCAATTAGAAATGTTTGGTTAATTTGAAGAGGGGAAACATACAACTCATCTATCTCTGATAAAAATTGTCATGTATTTGCACGTACAAATCCATACTCATCAAATTGTACTGTGGATGGTCAGATTGACTTACATTTTAATAATATAGGACTATTTTCACCAAAATCCACGTGAATAATTTCTTGGATGAATCCAACATAAAATTTCTTCTCAATTTCATGAAGAAATTCAACACTAACAACACAATCACAATTTGTCTTTCCTTTGTCTTTTTCTTCCACTCTTAAATGACTACCATAGGCCCACATTCCACTAAAACACATAGCTCATAAATTTGGAGGTTATGAAAGCTCACTTTTCTTTGTTGTTATATCTTGATCTTCTTCTTTTGCATCATTGATTGCATTAGCAATCCATTCTTCAAATTTTAGAAAAGAATCACCTCCAATCAAATCATGACGTTTGTGCCTTTGAGGTCGATGTTGCATCCATGTTTGATTCTCTTCTTCATATTTTCTACATAGAATAATGACGTACAAATAGTAAGATTGATAATATAAATGTGTAAATGCAATTGAGTAAATAAATTATTGTGTAATTTTTTTTACCCGTGCCACTTATTGAACAAAGATGTGGTTTGAAGAATAAAGGCATGTATTGCACTTCTTTCTTGATATGATAGCTTGAAGTGACCTCCATTTCCTTCGAACACTTCACCTACAACTCTCCCATCTTCGTCATCATCCCATACACATTGATTGACATTTTTAAAATCCTTCATATATTCTATGCAAAATCCCATGGCCTCTTGCATTGAATATCCCTTAGACATGCTTCCTTCTGGTTTTGCCCTAGTATGGATTTTTTTTTTCAAAAACTTCATATATCATTCTATAGGATACATCCATCTCATTCTTACTAGGCTGTATTGCTCTAGATCATATTCTATATGTATCAAAATATGCATAGAAATGTTAAAGATTGCTGGTGGAAATTCTCGTTCCAATAGACAAAGGACTTCAACAACGTCGTCCCTCAAACTATCAAAGTTTGAAGGATCTAATACATGTAAACTCATTCTCTTTAATATTAGGCCCAACCTTATAATTGCCAATCTTGGCCCCTTTGCCAAAATTGATATATTTACAATAGTAGGTAAAATATTCTCGATTATGACATGATAGTCATGGGTCTTAAGGCCTCTTAAGCTATTAATGCCAATTTGGCATCTTGTGCTACTACTTACATATCCAGTGGGAAAGTGAGTCTGAAACATCAATTGTAAGAATTGTGCATGTTGTTCCTTTGTCTAGACATAAGGAGCACTAGGTTTTCTATATTTTTCATTATCATATTTTTCAACCCAAAGATTTTGATGAATCTATTTTTCTCGAAAGTCTTCACATGATGAAATAGTATCAAGAGCACCAAAAAGAGTTTCTATAATAACATAAGCTATATTTTTCTCAGTATTCATAAAGTCAATAGTATGCCTAATGGCTATATCCTTAAGGTATGACAAATTACACAATATGCACAACTGTTTTACACCACTTGCATTACATGGATCATATCTACTACCAGCAATCCCATCATTTTCAATAAATTACATTTTTTTTTGTCCATTCTCAACAATGTAATCACCTTTTATTAGCAATGGTGCTTCATGATTCTCTTCTTGACCATTGAAACATGTTTTTATCAATGATATGGATGATGCATTTTAAGGTAAGAATGATGTCCACAATAAATACACTTATGCAAACTTCTTGAGTGCCTCACAAAATCCTTAAAGTTGCATGCAGGACATCCATGGTATCCATGAACAAAGAGACTAGACAATGTGCCATATGCAGGAAGATCATGAATCGTAAACAATAATGAGGCTCTTAAAGTGAATTTGATTGAATGACCATCCCTTAAAGATTGAATTGCTCCAATTCATTTCCATAATTCCATTAGCTCATCATATAATGGCTCGAGATAAGCATCTATTGTATCTGAAGTCACACTTTTCTTTCCTGGTATAATCAATGATAACATTAAGAAAAATGGTTTATTTGCTAACCATGGAGGAAAGTTATAATTTATTAGAAACACTGGCCAAGTTGACCATTTAGTACTTTGATATGAGAATGGGTTCACCCCATCTAGAGCCAAATTCAACCTTATATTACGAGGATCTTGAGAAAAATTAGGCTTTCTATTATCAAATTCCATCCACGTCTTAGAATTAGATACATATCATTGTTTTCCATGAGTGCGCTTATTTTGGGCATGCCACTGCATAAGTTCAACAATGTCTCTACACCTATACATTTAGATTAATCATGGGATTATTGAAAAGTGGCAAAGAACCTTTCTAGGAACCACAACTAATTTCAACCCTTGTCTATACCTCAGTTCATGACATTTCGGACATTCACTCTCATTTGCAAGATTTTTTGTGAAATAATACACAACCATTCACACATGTGTGGATTTTTTCATACCCCAAGCTGAGCTTACTAATTTTCTTTTTAAA
This sequence comes from Sequoiadendron giganteum, assembly GCA_007115665.2. NCBI lineage: Eukaryota > Viridiplantae > Streptophyta > Pinopsida > Cupressales > Cupressaceae > Sequoiadendron > Sequoiadendron giganteum. The sequence goes on along the minus strand of CM021104.1, from coordinate 275,132,440 downwards.
TTTACTTCATTTTGTTAGCAATGTGGATTCAACTAGTAACAATGAACTTAATAGTGCCAATAACTGATCTACACTCTCATTTGTCCAACCATGCACCACTTGCAAGTTAAGAATTTGAAGATTGTTTTCAAATGACTTAACCTACAATTAGCATACACTGGCTTTAAAGAATATTCCATTGACTTGGCCCAATAATTGTTTGGACCCTCATTCAACATTCTATCAACTTCAAACCCTTCTGCAAACATTTCTACCTCTTCATCTACGTTTGTTGCTTCTTCATCTCTCATAGCCTGGCATTCTATCAAATCTTCATAATAATTTTAATCCCAAGGGCTTATACTACCATGCCCATATCTTATCATATGTTGATAAATCATATTTCTTTTTTTCACCTTTCCACCAAGACAATTTTTACATTGACATGGATATTTTTCAATGTCCCCCTCATCAGCTACTCTCTTATCATATGCATTATATTGATCTGTAGTCAATATTTGGTGCTAATCCATCTATAATATTGTGCATTCCCATATGAATTTAGTTTCTTATTTAAAGAAAAAATATAAATATGAAAATAGAGATGCCAAAAAATTGTTGAAAGTAGTAACTTTTAGTATAGACCATAACAAAAAGAAGAGGATATAATGAGTCATTGTTCTGAGGTCTATCTTACATTCATTTGAAGTTTACCTATTGAGAATGGAATATGCTTGTGTTTCCTATCAGCTTACTTTTAGCAATGAGGGTTTCAAATTACCTCTGAATTCACTACAGAGGGCCTCACTGACTTCAAATTCATTGTAGCAAACTTTGAATTCCTTGCCTACATTGGTTGTGTTATGAAAGTAAAACTTGAAGTGCCCTTGCTAATAAGATTTGAGTCTTTAGTTGTTTACTTGTTTTTGTGATATTTGAATTTTGAGTCTTAATATATAAGTCCAAATGTTTATCTAGATTGATGTGGATCTTGCAATCTCCAGATACTTAAAGCGAAAAAATGATTGAGCCTTGAAAGTGGATTGATCCACAGATAACATTATGGTGAGTGCTATAATTTAATGTTCATTGTGGTTCATGAATGAGTGGAGGGGATAAAAAATATTTAAATATACCAGTAACATTCATATGGTGTTAATCAATTAATGTAAATGTGACATAAGGATTTATTATATATAAGTTAGTTGAAGGCCAAGAGTATTTTGTCTGATTGTCAAAGAGGACAAACTTAACATATCCATACACTCATAATTGATTTTGGATCACAAGTATTTGTGTTCAAAATCATCTCTTAGAAGCACATCATATATATATCTTCTACAAGTATTTCAGCACACTGCAAGTATATCTTGACAAGCTTATCTCTAGGTTCACCTAACTTAGAATTACATGCCAGATGTTACTATGTTTTTTCCTTGGTGAGTTATTTGTGCTCCTTTTTGTTCATAAGGAACATCTTTATAATTAATGTTGGTTTGTGTCTTTTGATGTGCATCAGGCCTACAGTCAAATGGATTCTAGAGAGGTTGTGTTTGGTGGAGGCTCATCAGGTAATATTTTGAAGTAATTATTTAATTGGAAAATATATCCTTATTTTCTATAATTTTATTCTATTTGGTAGAATGGCTCTAGGGATAAGGATTTTAAATGTTTACACAACTCTATGAAGAACTCATGCTTTCTTTATAAGAGGGTCTCCAAAATTTACTTCCAAATTACCATGAGAAATCCCCTGAAAACTATGGTTATAGGAGGGTGTGGGAAGTGTTCTCAGTGAATGCGATGTATATGTTGTCTAGAAAACAACTAAGTTGGTTCCTGTAGAAGTACTTTGCACAATTCAACTGACTAGATATGCATTCATTAGTAGTTTCAAGTGTAGTAGAGCCTATTCAATCATGGGAGATGTTAGGAGATTCATTTGCCTCTCTAACACAGAGTTCTTTCAACCATTGCAAAGTTGCAACTAGCTTGAAATAGTATCTTCATTATTGAAGAACTAGCATTCATCTTGTCATAATTATTTGGCAGAACTATAGTAACATGGGGATACTGTAAAGAATATTATAAATTAAAGGATCAACATTGATCTAGTCAAGCTAGGTAAAACCCCCTTATGGTTTAAAACCTTCACTTTGAGACCAAACACTAGTGATGATGGCCTAGGATTTTTCAATAAAATATATGCATGAATTCCATGGTTTAACTACATCTCACTGTCCTTGTAATGATGAGAATGTAGAGGTAGATTTCAACAAGAGCCTCCATTGTTTGAATTGGCATCAAACAGTACCTTCAACCTCACTTTATGTCATTACATATAATGGCATTTCCCCAATTGTTTGTATTGTTTAATTATACAATAAGGGGCCTTTAGAGCTCAATGGTACCTACCCAATCTACATATACCTTCTGTGTTAATGAAAAAAACATGCACAAGTGAAAGTGTTAGGAAGGTAGGTCTATTTCATCTAGATTTTTTCATTGTTGAAATACGTCTACCTTAATTGATGCAGATATGTTCATGAGATTTATGCATGATCACTATTTCTATCTATGCTCTACTGGTTTGATATACCCATGATTTTTTGCCTACAATACTTGACTAATGACTCTTTGTGAATAACCCAAGTATAGTGCTTTAATTGCTTTCAAAAATGAAGTGGGTGGTAAGTGTTTATTTATGTGGTAACCATACATGACTTAGTTAAGAAATGGGAATCTCACTTCTAATATTTTCTCAATGAATTGGAATCCTGTATACAAATACATGATGTCTATCTTTCTATTTTCCCTTTTCAAGTCCACTCTTGAAAGCTCCTAAGTGGTTGAAGAGACCAATTGGTGTTAGTTTTGGATTTGGAGGAAAGCTTGCTTCATTTCGGCCTGATACAATGTCACAGAGTGTTGTTGGCTCTTCTGAGGTAGAGTACAATTTATTATTTGGTACATGTCATTAAGATGATATATGGTCTTATTTTTCTGCTACTTTCATAGGTATATATACACAATCTCGTTACCAAGGACAGTCTGGTGCTTCATTCAATAGAGTTTGAAGCTTTAATAGTAGATGGTGAGAAATCATCATTGAGCTTTGTGTGACAAGAAGTCTCAGGATTCTTAATTACTTATTTGTGAATAATTTTTGAATGGGATTAATAAAAATTTACATTCATTTGTATTGTTTCACTTGCAATGTTTTGTTTGTGCATTGATTTAGTTTGGAACAAGAGAGGGAGACATGGAATTTCCTAAGAGTCATTTTTGAATATGAAGGAAATGCCAGGACAAATCTACTTGAGAACCTTGGATTTCAAGTGCAGTCAACAAAGAATCAAGACTTACAAGAAGCTCAATCTGCCAACATTGATGATATTAGCAGTGAAATAATCAACAATGTTACTCTTGGTGATACAACACAATTAGATCCATCAATTTAGTCAAAAGGTGGACAAGATGTTACATCCCCCGAAGATAATGGCGAGGATTTTTATGATAATTTGCACATTTCGAATGAAGATTCCTCACTTCCTCTCCTTGAAAATGGTTTTGTTGTTGGGAAGGATACCCTAGGCAATGGAGAAGAGGTGAAACATGAAGCTACTAAAGATTCAACTAAATACTAAGAATGCGATGAAGCCATTAAAATTTATTTAGTTGTTGGTGATTATAAGGGAGAATTCATGCAATTCCTATTAGCAAACAAGATGGAAGATGCACTTCTCATTGCTCATGTCGGGGGGAGTTCTTTACGGGAGAAAACTCATGATAAATATTTAAGAAAAACTAATTTTTCCTATCTTAATGTTATGCTTCTATACTAATTGCATGGCATTTACAATGTCTTAAAGTCTAATTTTTTATGTTTTACCCTCCTTGTATTCAACTATCTATATTTTAGAAGGCTAACTAGCTCTGTTTATCTAAAATATATTTCTTTGTGTGGAATATTTTATGACTTAACACTATTAGTGCAGGTGGTTTCTACTATGGTCAATAATGATCTTATTGGCCTTGTGAACAGAACACCTTTGAAATCCTAGAAATAAACTCTTGCTTTAATTTGTATACTAAGTGTTTTTTCCCCACAAAAATCAATTAAACAAAAAATTATGTAAATTGGATAATGCAATTTTGATTTGGAGAAAATTGTACTTGACAATAAGTTTTTTTTGTAACTCATTTATAATTTATGTGAGTTGTAGTTTGAAGTTTTTAATATGATGAGAAAGCATACAAATTTATGCATTGTATCATATAGTTGTGTATAGTATTTTCAAACATTTAACATACTTGTATGATAGATACAAGACTTGGACATGAAATAGTCTTCACAGGCTGATTTTTGACTTAAGACTTGGAGGACTCGACATAGACTTGGTAGGTTGAATTTTTGACTTGGATGTTGAAGGTAGGTTTTAAATAAAATAAACCCTACCCCACAGAGTGATGTGTTTTTCCATTATATTTTCATTGAATGCTCTTGGAAAAGAAATAAAATTAGCTATGATGGTTTTTTGTTCACTGTTGCCAATTGATTCTAAGTTTTCTTTAAGAGGCTTGGGGTTATAAGATCAAAGGGATCTCTTGTAGTCAATAGAGAAATAAAGTTAGTCCTTGAAGAGATTGTAACATAGATGTGATAATCACAAAGAACAAGGTTCAAAGCAATGAGATCATAATGTAAAATCAAAAGGGAAAAATTATGTTTTTATTAGAACAATGATTTTAAGGATTGACTATGAAGAAAAATCATCATAAGATAGTAGTGAATACAAACAATAGTAGTGCCAATGAGTTATCAATACAGTGAATAAAGAGTTCCAATTTTCAATGCATGATAATAGTAGTCCAAGGTATGCAAGGGATAGGAATGAAAGACAATATATAGAGAGAAAATAGCTATAAATGATCAATGTTATATCAAAGCATATGAGTGTCAGAGGATGATAGAAAAATGAAGAAGATAATAGAAGTTGCTATGAATGCCATGTGACTCGATATCATGCACAAAGAAGATGTAAAGACCATGGAATAAAGTGAAAAGGGGTCAAAGTCAATGAGATTAATTCAATGTCAAAGAGCATTATCATTATATCATTGAAAGCAAAAGATTGTAACAAAAATGAAGCAATGGAAAGCAAGAATAGTATATGCAACATCAGGATCACTGTCATAAAGGATGAAGATCAACATGAGGTTTCAGGATTCAAGATTTCCACTTATCTTTAGATTGTAACCTTGTTTAATGTTTTGCCCTTTCTTGAATGATAATGGTGTTGCAACTCAGAAAATGTTGCTCAACAAGCTTTGGCATTACAAAAATGGAAACAACCACTCTTTGCATTCAATGGTTATTTCCTTTGTTAGACTTGCAATTGGAAAACCTACAAACGCACAGTGGAGCTAAAATACCAAATTTTTGATTAAAATTCGAAACTTCCCTCCAACATGCAATCAAAATGTTTTACACCAAAAATCAACTACCTGAAATTCCCTCGAAATGCATACACGACCCGATCAACCAAGGCACCAAAAGTATATATATATATATATATATATATATATTGTCTACAAAAAATACCTATTGCTAAAATGCACCAAAAAAACTATTGTGTGGAAGGCATGCAAAAATTAACCTTCATTTTTAGGGGAAAAAAAATCATCTATCTACATTGTCATTTTAATAAAGGTTGTGAAAATTAAGATAAGCATGATGTGCTCCTAAAATTACTAGAGTTCAAACTTGTATAAAAAATAACATCTGTTAAAATGATCCACACATAATTGATTTCATAGATTATAAAATAATAATTAACAATATAAACCTTGAAAGAGAAAATTTTCGCATACCAAAAGCGATCATAATTGTTATTTCTATTTCACATTATTAATATGGTTGAGTATATCAACAAGCAAAGAAAGAAGTGAATCAATTTCTTCATTTTTATTGCAATTGGATTGTTTAAATCATATTTAATTTATTAGTGAAATTGACCACAATTTCTCTTTGATACATTTGACATGCTAACACAATAGGAAAAATCAAACTAGCTTGAAATCATAGTTAAAAAAATTAACGATTCATTAACATAATGAGTAATAAAAGTTAATTTATGTAAATGTTTATAATTTTTTTTATTAAATATGTGAAGGCCTTAAGACTGCAACAAGAGGCAACACCTTCCATGCAATAGGTACTTTTGGTGCACCAAGCAACCTAGGCGGCCAAATGGCCCACTTGGGTAGGGTTCCCATGAGGAGGGCTTGACTAGCTCTATGGATTATGATCAAATTCGAAAGAAAAAAGAATAGAGGATTAATACTCATTTATTTTTTCATTAATTTAGCCATATATTTAGTCATTTATTTATTCATTTTTATTTGTCTGGTATTAGTCATTTATATAGTCATTTTTTATTTGTCTGATATTAGTCATTTATTTAGTCATTTAGTTGTGATTTTACTGAATTACCAAATTAGTCACTTATAAATGACCAAATTAGTCATTTATTTTCAAAATACTACTAGTGTTAGTCAAGTGACTAAAAGTTTTAGTCATGTACGTAGTCATTTATTTGTCAAATTCTAGTAGTGTCTTCTCAAATTCACTATTCAGTCTTGTAGGTGTGCAACCTAGGTTTTCCTCTCACAACTTTCAATAGACCACTTAAAGCCACAAGAAAACTACCATTTTAGGAACCCATTAGGGCACTTTTAAATACATCATAGAATCACATGTACTTACTTTGGAACCATACCATCAAATTGACCTTGAACATTGGAAAAGGGGCTCCAATTAACCCACTTTAACAAAGGAACTCTCCTTCAATATTGCTGCCCACTCAAAATATCATTAGACAATCCTCAAGCTACCTCCAAAGCTACAAATTCTTCATCCACTGAGTCAAAACTTGCTTGCTAAGACCCTCTTTCATGAAACCCTCATTTTTCACCAAATAAGTAGGGGTTTATTGAAAAACCCATCTCCAGACCTTATTCAACCTCAAAATATTTTCAAACACTTTTATTTCACCCTACACAAACTTAATTCACCTTCAAATTATGTTTCCCCCAAAGTTCTCACACATTTCCTTCTTAAAACCTCTCAATTTTACCCATTTTCACTCTTTGTTCAATTAGGGCTTCAAGCCCAAACATCCAAATGACCTACCTTGCCTTTGCAGACCTTCTATCACATCAAAATCTACTTGATAACACTAAAACAACCAAGTTGTAGCCTTCTTCCAAACTATTTCTTTAATCTGCTACTTCAAGCTATGCCTCTTAGGCCTAAATTCATTCTTTTTCCATAGGGGCAGCGTGGTAATCTCCACCAAATGTCTTTGCCACAACTAGATATCTATTACTACACCTAATATTATTCTAACTAGTCCCATTCCATTGAATCATAGCCTGAACAGTAGGTGGAATGGCCTCTTAATACATTTTGACCCTCAAACCCTTAACTACAACCTTAAACAAGCAACTTGAAAGAATGCACCCAACCTTCTTTCAAAGGAAATTTCAAGTCCTCAAACCTTTTGCAAATTGAAGTAAACATAAGCCTACAATAGGTTCAAATCATCTTAGAGAAAATTCCCACTATAGGGACCTGTACATAGGCTAAAACAATGAAGATACACAAAAAATAACTATAAAAAAGAGATATTTGATTGATCTTTTCCTTCAAAAAACTTCAACAACCCTTCACATCGATATACTTTACATAGATGAACATTTTGGTGTTGGGCACCATTAAAAAAAAAAATTCAAGCTAGGTTGATCATGTCTAGGCTTTAGTATTTTGGGTAAAATGCACTAAATAAGGTCAATGAGACCATTTATTAATGTATTTGGTCATGTTTGGGTGGTCATTAGGTGTTTTAGATTTCAAAAAGTGCAAAATATTGAAAAATTGCTAATTGTACAAAAAAGAAAAATTGAAAAGTTAAAAATTTTGAACTCTTAGAGAAGTCCAATGGTCACAAGACTTCAAAAGGTAGTTTGTGGAAGTTAGAATAGTTAGTTTAGAGGGAAAAAGTGTATATGTGATGTAAGAGCATCGATGGAGTTTGATTTTGAAGATTTGAAAGAAAAATCAATTGAGATAGCACTTCTTTTTCTAGATTTTCTATGTTTTCCCTTCTTGTTAAGACTTGTACGAGGCCCGTACAGTTGTTAATTTTTCAGAAACTTACTTGAATTCAGTTGCGGCTTGAATTAATTTTTTTTTTCAAAAGGTTTGAGGGTCTAACTAACATTCTATTTGGTGGTAGTTTGAGTTGATTTCCTAAATCTACCTGTGTAGAATAGAGTTAAGGGTTTTGTAAGCTTAAATTGTAAAATGGACCCATTCCACCTTCTGTGATACCTATACCTCAGTGGTATGGGTGGATACAATTAGTGTAGGGTGAGAATATAAATTTTGAGTGCAGGGGAAGCCAAATTATGTGTTGGGCATGAAGCCCTAGAGTGGAAAATTGTGTTTTCCAAGTGGAAAAGAGAGGTTTTGGTATGGTAATGAGTGAAATAGGTTGGTGCAGCATTGTTTCTTGTTCAATTGATTATGTGTAGAGGTTTTTATACAGGTTTGAGGTGGTGGAAAGTTTTATTGAGGCTTAGAAATGTGACTTCCATTAAAGCCCTAGGTTTTTGACCACAAAAGAGGGTTTTGGGTTTAGGGACCTTGGAGGAAGTGTCTCTATAAATAAATGGTTAAATACTAGGTTTGGTAGATTATCGATTGCTGCCCAATTGGATTTTGAGTGAAAGGGAAAGTTTAAAGTAGAGTCCCTTTGAAAAGGTGACCTAATTAGTCAAGATGGAAAGCGTAGAAAGCTTGATTTGTTGAAGTTGTTTCAAAGAAGCCTATAGTGGTTTGGGAATATGTTATTGTATGCCTTGATGGGTCTTTGAAAAGGTTCATTTCCTAGTCTGAAAGGATCTCATTGAAGAGATAAAATTGATTGACTTAGGTTTTAGTGCTACAAGGAATGGAGGGAATTTGATGAGATAAAGAGATTTTGAGAGTTAGTGGTTTGGAAATTGTTGTTGTTGGTTGATATTGTGTTGAGTGTGGTTGCAGGATCTCCCCTAGTTGCTATCACATTTGCCCACCTAAAGCTAACTATTTTAACTTTCTCCAATGACCTTTTGAAACCAATGATCGTTGGAATTCTCCAACCTTACATTTTTTGCAACTTTACAACATTTTCTCATGAAAACTTTTGAAATATTACCTATATTTACCTAATGACCCCTCAATCACTCAAAAGACCACATCAACATTACAAAATGGCCTAACATGACCTTATTTGAAAATATCATGAGTAAAACAACCTAACTTGACTCATTCCACAAAATGGAGCAACAAACCGCTCTACACCACTTTGAGACCATTTTGATGTAATTGGTGAGTTTTGGCATCTTTTGGTTCAATATGGTAAAATTTGTGAAACGTTGTAAAATTGTCATATGCAAAAATGCAAAATTGAAAAATAGGGAATACCAATGGTCAAAGAAGTTCAAATGGCAGTTGTGGTCATTTGGTGAGGTGGAATTGAAGGTTACAAGTTTAAAAATACCTCAAGATGCTTGAGCAATGTTAGACAAGTTTTTATTGAAGATTAATCATCAATAAGATGTGGTTAATCTGCAAATTTCTTGTATTTTTTGTTGTTGCTAGATTGGTATGACCCGTACAGACCTTGTTTTTCTATGATGTGAATTGGAATTAGTAATAGGCTGATCTACTTTCAAGTACAGTTTGTTTGGTGCAGTATCATTGAGTCTAGTGGTATCTAGAGCCCATGTTCAAGAATCTGCTCGTGTTAGTTCCTCTTTGAGGGTTTGAAGTAACAAAAAGATGTTCTAGACCATTCCACCCATTGTATTCTATTGTAACTCAGTGGAATGGCATAGTTAGGTGTAGGGGGAATGTGTGCATGATTTTAGGAGCAGGGGTGGCCATTTGGGGGTTTGGGCATGATATCTAGTTGTCAAAAATGTGTGTTTTGAGTGAAATTTGGAGGTTAAGAGTAGGTAGTGATGGAAACACTTGGGGCATCACTTTGTAAGAGTTAATTAAGCAAGGGAAGACATATTTGAAGGTTTTTGAGGCATTGAAATAGTGAGGAAAGGTATGGTGGTGAGGTTTTCAATAAACCCCCCTTGAAACCTGTCAAAAGTGAGGGTTTTGAGTTTTGGAGTGTTGGTGAGTATTTCTTTGGAAGATGATTGTTGATTTAGTGCCTATGTACCCTAGTCATGTCTATCCAATGGTGTTTTGTGTCTAGAAGGAATATTAAAGGGTAGTTTCTTTGTAAATGTGGCCTAATTGACCTATTGGAACACCGTAGAAGCGTCTCGTTGAGGGATTTGATTTGAAAGAACCTATTTCCCCTTTGAGATATGTTTAAGAAGACAATATGAAATATATAGTGTGAGACAATGAAATTTGTGTATTCAAATTTAAACTTAAAATGTTAAACTTTTCCATTGTTCTTGTCTTCAAAGTTGTTTAAACTATATAATATAACCATAATATAACTAAGCAATATATGATATATTTTAGCCATTATTCATTATTTTTGATTGTGAGCTATATAATATAAGCATTATTTTTTATTCTATTGTACATTGATATTTAACCATTGCTCAAGATTATATTTTTGAACAATTTAAACATGCACATGAACAAATTATTTCGATTCTCAACTTCTATATATCAAATTATCCAATGATCAAGTGTATGTCCATATAAAAAAATGGCATCAACGCCAACTCAAACAGAGTTTTACAAAATGTGGCATATTCCATCTTGATATCTATTCAAAATATACGTGCCAAAATGTCTATCTCATCCTAAACTATTGGTGGATCATCAAAATGGAGCCTCTTTCAAGCACTCTTTGGTTTTGAAGGTAATTGCACAGGAAAAATTCAAACCACAATTAAGATTAGTTATATTATATAATTTAAAATCTAATAATTAACATCAAAATCAATATAAATTGAATTATAATTGAACTCTAAAATTGAAATATTGATTACCTCATATATATGTCTCTTCAAACCGTCAGGAGTCCTAGAATATGCCCCTCTCAAAGAACCAATCATACCAACATTTGCAATATCAATCTATATATGTGAATAGAAACATAAAATTGATACAAGTTAGCATACAATTATTGGTAATAGGAACATATTTACCAAACACAAAATAAAATAAACACATACCTCTTTAGGCATCTCTTTTTCCTTATCTCCTTTAGGTGTTTCGATACCTCCTCCTTGAGGTGTTTCAACACCTACTCCTTCAAGTGTTCCAACACCTAATCCTTTAAGCATTGTGACACTTGTCAATAAGGATGTGTAGCTTATAACTGCCTTCACATAAAAATGACAAGCATATGAAACTACCAATCTATGTTGATGTATGTATAATCACTATAAGATCTTAAAAAACACAATTCAATCGAATTTGAGTTCAATTACCTTTCCCTTATCTACCATTATGCCTCCAAAGTTTGGACAACACTGCACCTCACTCGCTTTAGGTGTTTCCTACAAGAGGAAAATAAGATAAACATATAAGTTAATATATAATTTTATCAATGATAATTTAAATGACAAGCAAGTATATAATAAAAAATGTAAATGAGTGAGTGTGAAAATATATACCGCATGCATGTCGAGGCCAAATGAAATGGCCTTGAGGGTTCTATCAGTAACTTGTGTAAGCTCCTCCTCAGACATCAAATGTTAAATAGACCATGCAAATAAATATTAGTACTTGATACTATCTCTTATTAATATTCATTTAGAAACAAATTCAAGTTATGAATCTACAACTTAAATATTACATGTGTAACTATTCCAATGTCCCCCTCTCTAGCATGAGAGGAATATTTAGGGTGTGCTCCAATCTATTGCATCTGATATCTTATAACATCCACATCATGGAGGTCATAATCAGAAGTGTCCAAGGGATGCTTAGCGGACTATACAAGAGGACCCAAACATACCTAGTGGCACATAGTGTAAGTATGTTGCACATAGATATGTGGACCTAAGGATGATTATGCAAAAGCACTCAATCCATCACCAACATCACCAACATGTGGCCGAGCTACTGTAGTAGTATGAGAAACCAAAAGATCGCTCCAAGAGTGAATAGCGTGAATAGTCTATGTGGCTGCATCCTCGATAATATCTGGATGATGTACTGGAGGTGGCTGAGGAAGGGGAGGAGGGGGAACATATGAGCCCTAGACTAATCTAACTTCCCCTGGTCTATCCTGGGGCATACTTCCACCTATGCCATGGAAGGGTTTAATGTCAAAGTAATTGACATGATGCCCTAACACAAACTCAACATATAATTTTTTAATAAAGTAAAATGCTACATCAATATTGTTGTTGGATGGTTTATCAAAAACCATCCACCAACTATCCCAAAAGTTATCTACAATGTCCTTATTTTTGCACTATTTTATAGAAAATTTTGGTTTATTAACATTAACTGGTAGATCGGTGTGGGGGTTAACAAATACAGAGGCTACTTGGGCTTTTTTTATTTCAAAATATTTCACCTCTTCGTAAGACAATCCAAATGAGTAATATTCCCTCATGGTTTCTCATAATGAAAGAATGACATTATGTTGGGTGGAGAGGGTTTCTATATTTTTAATTATTTCTTTCAATGTGTTTGTAATTTGGGATAATCGAGGGATTGTCTTCTAAGCATCACAAATGCCCCTTAATTGCTCCAATTTTTCACTAATTAACTCTTCAATTGATGGGTGCAGAGGTGGTGTAGAGTTTGACATTTCTGGGTTTTGATTCTTAGCAATAATACCTGATTGAAGTTCAAAACTAATTAATCTAATTGAAACTACACAATATAAATGAAATTATTGTAAAAAACCTAGTTTTTAATAAAAATCCATAAAAAACTAGTTAAAATTATACAAAACTAATACAAAAATTGATTAAAACAAAAAAAACCAAAAACTTACCTTAAAAATTGGATATTAGCTTAAATCCGATATCAGATTCACCCTCACCATCGTTTTTATAGTCGCTACAGGATTAAAAGGTTTAAAATGTTTTTAAAATGACCCTTTTTGGTTTTATATTACCCGACCCAAATTAGATATCCTATTTGTTTTACTTTACAAATCAGATATTCAATTTGTATTGGATATCCGATTTGTTTTACTTTGTCTTGGGCATTGCTATGGAGCAATGTACTGACACCCAACAAAAAAAAAGTCAGCTCATGATTTTTCGCATTTTGTGGTGAATGCAAAACGCTACTTTTTTCATATTGCCATTTTTTGGCCCATCACGATCTTGCACATGCCCGCACTTCAATATTTTCGACCACATTTTCATGAAAGGAGTACATAAAGAAAATGTGTTGGGTTGTGTTGAATAAGAAAAGGTTATGTGTTTAATTTTGTTTCTAGCAAACAACTTCTTCAAAGCATTTTTTATTATTCTCAATGCAAAGGGAAAATGTACTGAGTGATAGTCGATAATTTGGGGACATGTGTTTGTCCTAGAATGTAGCGCTTGATTTCTTCACAACACATTTATTTTCAGGTAGTGCATATATAAAAGGTGCTAAGGAGGCGATGCCATAGGTGGTTCAAATGGAATATGTGGTGTGTTGAGAATATGTGCCAACCATTGATATTATTTTAAAGCACTCAGATTGACGACTAAAATTCAAATAAGAACAACTAGTTTCTAATGATCAATTTCATCCACATAAACCATTAATAAATAATTAAATCTCAACTTCTACTTTTTGAAGATGATAAACAATTCTTTTTTTTTTTCCTCATCACATTTAAAGGCACACTCAAGATTTTTGAAGAGTAGAGCTCCCAGAGAATGAATTATGAGAAAAAAGAGCTAGGGTTTTTCAGGAATTTTCATGGGTATCATCTAATTGTAGATGCAACTATTAAATTACCTAGGAATTATCAAAGGGATTATGAAAATAATTTTTTATAGATTATTTATTTAAATTTTTAGCAAAGATAAAATAAAATGCTAGGAATTACAGTGATTGTGTGCAAACCCTGGGAAATTTAGAAATTGCCAAAACCCTCAAAATGAGTGAATCCAGTGTTAAATCGAAGGGTACCAAAAGGTTCATGGAAGATAGATTGATGAAATAATTACCTAGGTCCACTAAGCAAGAAAAAAATTCTCAACGAACAAGGGTTTTAGCAGATAGGTTTCCAGACTTGGCAAGACAGATAAGCGATGTTACCCCTCAACATGGTTGGACATTATTGAGATTGCTACAAAAGGAGGAAATTTAACAGGCTAGTGTTAAATTTGTGGACACAGGATTTGGGAAAATTGGTGTGTCCAAATGTGTTCATCTATGTAGACTTTATTAAAGGCCTAGAACAGGGCTATAATGTGAAAAATAGAGTAATTAGAAGCTAAAAGAGAGTACCCCTATTGTAGATTTCCAAGTAATAGATTATTGAGACCTTTGACCTAAATGTGTCTATAATTTTGGCTATTGACTTTGGTTCTCTTAGAAGAAAGTGGGACAAGGGAAAGCACAATTTTAGAGTGTTGGTGGCTTCTACAACACAAGAGAAGAGGTCTTGACAAAAGAATGATCATATTTTGCAAAGATGAAGTTGAACCTTTTTTATATTATATATAGATGAAAAAACATATAGAGTTTACATCATCAGGTGTCATTGCATTTCACTAGCCTTGTGTATGGGAATAATATCCCCATTCACATCCTTTTATGCTATACAAGATCTATATAAAATTACATCACATACAAAAGAGAATTGTATCCAAATCTCCTAACTAAAATACAATAGACATGTGATATATCAATATGCAACCCAAGGAATATATCAACTCTACAAAAATACTTGTTGATTTAGCTCATACTAAAATTTATCTACAGTGATCAACATGATATTTTACCAATTGTATATACACTATGCTTTGATGCATACTTTAGGTTCAATAGGGTATTGGATCCTTCCTACTCTCCCACATTGTGCCCTTCTTCCATGGATTTGTTATGCTGCACCTTTTTTGTCTTGTTCTTTAATCCCTGTTTAAGGTCATTCTAGAATGCTTGAAGTGTTCTAAGGAAAATGTCAACACCCGGGTGGCCCTCTTGCCAAGTGTGGCCATACCTTGCTTCTTGAATACCAATGTTTACTTCTCTATTCTCTAGGAATCTCAATTTTTTTTTTCTTTTGATAGCTCCACTATGATAATAAACCTGCATAGCAACACTTTAAAGCATGAGTCTCTTACAAGACTCAGTAAGAAACCTCCTATGCCCTTGAAACTTGTCTTCATTCCATGCTTTTTAGATGTTCAAAAGAATCTTAGTAGAGAGGCAATTCCAAAATAAAGTAGTATATTTTTTCATTTTATTATCACAATCAGATAAAATTTTATCAAGCATAGGTTCACCATTATTTCCCCATATATTCATTCATTACAAAACAATTTCCAGATTTCCTTAACAAAAATGTAGTAGAAAAAAATGCTTGATTATTTCAAGTACCTTGCAAAGGTTACGAACATCAATATCATTATGCTTGACTTTAAAGGCCAATTTATGAAGTATTAACAACCATCTAAAGTAGGATTTTTTAGCTTCTATTTCTTTACACCAAAGTTTTTGAAAGATATTTTTCCACTAGTTTTTATTCAGGTTCATTCCCCATAATTTATTAGTATACTCTGTTATTTCATATTGTTTTGTAAGAATGCCATATATTTCCTTTGAATTTTTCTTCAATAGGTTGTTTCCATCCCTGCATTGAAATTCCTTAAATTGTAGATTATCAAATTTGGTTTCTATAGGAAATTGAAAATGATTATAGGCTTCCCTTAGGACAATATATGTCCTCTAGTTACTTTGTGAAGTATTAAATTTAGAACTTAGATCATTCTTGTCTTTGAGTTTTCAATCTTTCAAGATCTCATTAAAACACCTAATTCCTTTTTGAGCCCAACTCTTGGTTGAGTAGCCATAAATTAAGCTTAGGGGCTTGTATTTGTCCTTTAAATTCCGCCAGATTGACTTACTGGTCAGGATGGTCCCATTATTATTCTTGGTGTAGTGACAATTGGGTAGATTCTTCTTCATGACCTCCCATGCCTTCCAAATAGTCTTGAAAACATTATAGCCTGCAGGTGTCATAGGAAGGTCACTACTAAGGATATCACTAAAGGGAAAAAGTTTCCATGATTTTTCTTGTTTGGGAATAGCCTTTAGGATGTTTTTCCAAATGAGAACCTTCTAGGGTTCCTCTCCTTCTAGGGCACCAATCACCCATTTTTCTACTAAGGAAATTTCTTGCAACCTAAGATCCTTCAGTCCCAACCCTCCCCTTGATTTATTAATGGTGCACCATTCCCATTTCATACAACTCCCCTTCATATTTGATTTCCCATTCGACCATAGAAACTTCCTTATTCTTTTTTGAATGTCATTAATCTTATAGGTGCTAAAGAACTAGACAACGATAAAGTATATGCTATAAGAAGAAAGTATTTTTTGATAAACCTAAAGCCTTTCACCCAAAGAAAGATACTTCCTATTTCATTTAGAAAATTTCCTTTCAATCTTATCCCTTATCTATAGCCACATTTCTTTTTGATTTGGATCAACTGCAAAGGGAATGCCTAGAAACCTCACCAAATTTTGTGGACCCCCATTAGAGGCCAAATCCCCTCAACCAATCTGGCGGGACCACTTTCCAACCCAATAGGAATGATTTAGTAGGAGAAATTTTTTCCCCTGAAGCATGGAAAAATATATCTAGCTTTCCCATGAGGTTTATCATATTTTCTTGGTCTAATTGGAGAAGGATTGAGGTGTCATCAACAAACTGTAGGTTGATAAGCTCATTATTATCAAGAAAGGTGATTCCCTTGACTCGTGGAGATGGAGATTTATCTCTTAGGACATAGTGCAATACATCATAGGCTATAAAAAAAAGTGCAAGGGAAAGGGGACATCCCTGTTGTATTGATCTCTCAAGGGAGAACTCATCAGTAAGGAATTTTTTCACATCAACTTGTGTCGTGGCATCCTCGAATAGAGTTTTGACCATGTGGTAGAAGGATTTAGGAAATCCGAAAGCCTCAAAAATCGTCATTACAAAAGCCCATTCAATTCTATCATATTCCTTTTCGAAATCAAGGAGTAACATTGTAACATCTTGTTTTGTTTGATTTTACCATTCCATAGCTTCCCAACTAGTAATAAGGTTCTCCAAGATATATCTCCCCTTAATAAAGCCTTTTTGGGTGGAGTTTATAATGGAAGACAACACACTTTTTAGTCTCTTTGCCAATAATTGCTCCAATATCTTATAAGATACATTAAGGAGGGTGATAGGTCTCTAGTTTTTTACTAGAGTCCTATCCCCATCCTTTGGGATCAATTTAATGATTCCTTTATTAATAATTCTACCCAAGGATCCTCTTTCAAGGGCCTCATTTTAAACTAAGTAAAGATCATCTCCTATCCATTCTATGAAGGTCTTATGAAACTCAGCTAGGAGGCCATCAACCCTAGGTGATTTATCATCTTTCAATGAGAGACTAGATTTAATTAGTTCATCCTTTGTAATCTCTTTTCCAAGCTCTGCTACCACATCCTCCTTGATTCTTCTAGGTATAATCTATTTTATGTATTCCTTGGTTTTGCAACTACCTTCACTACCTTCTTGTGAGGTAAAAATATTTTGTAAGACTAAAAAATTGCTTTCTTATATCCTCTTGGTTTTTCAAGGAAGAGTCCTCTGCTTAAATTTTATCAATCTATTCCCTTTCCTGCTTTTCTTTGATGAATCTATAGAAAAAATTAAATCCCTTGCCACCATTCTCTAGCCAATTCATTTTAGCTTTAACCCTTAGGCCTTTGATCTTGATGGCCTACAATTTTATTAGGTTGTTTCTAGCCATAACAAGCTTGTTGGTTAAGTTTTCATTTGTGGGGCTTGGTTGGAGATTGGTTTCAGCTTGTAGCAACTCATCTTGTAGGAGAGTCTCCTACCTTCTACTATCTTTAGCTATTTTATTTCCAATGGTTTGAAACAATAATCTCCACCCTTTCAAATTAATATCCCATCTTTCTAGAGGAGACAAGTCTTGACGCAACCATTTATTGATTAGCTGAAGAGATTCAATAGCATTCTTGTAGCATTTGTCTTTTAGCAATGTTGTGTTGAGACAAAATCCCTCACCTTTACTAGCTAGTTTTTCCAAGGCCCCCCTTGAGGAAATTTTTTTCCCTTATCGGATGGTTGTCTAAATGGGAATACAAGGTTACCTCCACCTTGTATCCTTCGTTCACCGGAATCACTGAGAAGAAGGATTTTCTCATATAAATCTATCTAGTTTTCAATATATTCTCCTCCCCCCTTTTGTGCATTACACCAAGTGTACCAGATATCTCTACATGAAGTTGAACCTTTTGAATTTGATATATTTAAGGATTAATTTATCAATACTTAATTTTCCATATGTCAAGTCCTAGGAGAGGACTACATTAAAATGCCAATTTATATGATGATGTTGGCTATCAATATCCAACATAGAGATGCCAATAGAAATTTTGAGTAAGATTCCTTCATTATAGAGCGAATACACAAGCAGTTGATGAATTTAAAAGACCCTAAGGTTAGTCTATATTTCAAGTGATATTCTCTATTATGCATAGAATTATTTATAGTGGATCTAAAATGCAGGGAAGGCCATTGGAGTTGAAAACAAATGGTTGAGAAGGATAAATATTGCAAGTCCATATGTGAAAATATATTTGGAATTGCCACTACAATTCAACTAATTATTTGGTATTTGAGAATGTCTTTGTGTAGGATGTGTTGAAAAATATCAGCCTCAAGCTGAAGCACACGATTTCAAAAAGGTTTGTCAAGTTCCTCAGGCCCCTACATTTTGACCCTGAGAAGAAAATTGGTCACAATTGGGGAGATTGGTATTTACTTACCAATTGCACAATATTTAGGGTGTATGGTACACCAGTTCAACTACACTACTTCCCCAGATAAGTCACAGATAAGATGGCCTTCATGGAAATTATGTTGTAGCTTAATGAAGCTGATAAAATTCATTTCAGGCTAATCAAGAAGGGATCCCTTATCCCCAGGGGAATGCAGTTTTCTTATTTTATTGTAATTACTAAGGAGGGGTTAGATGTACTCCTGACTATGCTACAAACTTATGGAATGAAAGTAGACCCTCTAAGAACTGTGACCTTGAGGGGTACATTAAGAAACTAAGGTTGGAGAGGGGTATATCTAAATTCTACCACCATTTTAATTCATTTGATGATGTTATTAGAAACCTCAGTACTGATGATGAAGTAAAGGAGATGAAATAAAAATGGACATTCATGGTCCACTTAGAGGAAAAAAGGATAGTGAACAATCCCTCATATGTCAACCCTTTTGCAAACATCACAAATCCTATGGAGAGGATGAAGAAGATGTTTTTTTTTACTCTAATGGAAAACAATTCAAAAGGAAGAAAGTTGAGGAAAGGACTGAAGAACATGTTGAAAAACCTATTCAACAAGAAGCCATACTAACACAATATTCAATGCATGCCTCCCCAAGCCAGTCAACTTCAATTGCTTCTCAACCTTTGGTTGATTATTCAAAAAATCTATAAGATGAGGAGAGAAAGAAAGAGGAAGACACTACAAAGAATATGCTAGATGATGAAGAAGTTGAACAACACTTCCCTTCTCCTCAAGTTAATCAAGGAGATGAGAAGGTTCCTGACAATAGGCTTTTTGTTAAAGTTTATAATGATGACTTTCTCCCTAGTGATATTAGAGTTCTAGCTTGCATCAAGTTCATGGGTGATGCTACATTTGTAACTCGTAAGGAGTTAAAGGACTTCATTATTAAGTTCAAGCAGAATGAGTTCAATGAAAGGATAAATCAGGCAAAGGAGAGAGTGGATCCTTCATATGAAGAAATTACTAAACAAGTCCTTCAAGAAATGGACTTTGATGCTTCAAGGATCACTCCAAAAGAGGGAACAAGGTTGGTAAAAGAGAGTGGAATCATTTTTCTACCAGATTGGGATCTTGATTCAACTATTGTTATGGATACAATTAGGAATCAATATGAAAATGCATTTACATCTAATGAGCAGGTTGAGCAAGCCTATTTTGGGGCAAGATTTAGTCCTAATGTGTAGACCTTGGCTATATGGGTAATGGACCCTGCCACAAAAAAACCAAGAGTTGTTGGTTCTGTTGAGGAGATCATAGGGAATTCAATCACTAAAATAACATCTAATACATCACCACCACAGACAACAAATTTAGTTGTGCATATGACCATTTTTAGTGTTGATATTTCCAAGAGATAAGAAGAGGAGTATGAAAGGTTACATGCTATGCATGTAAAAATATAGGATTAGTACAATAAGGTGGTAGCTCAGCTTCCACCACCTCCTCCATCAACATCTATAGAGCTTTGTGTTCAAGATAGAGAAACTTTATCTCTTAGAATAATGAAGTTGAAGGATAAACTAAACCAGAGCAAGGAAAGATAAAATAAATCCAAGAAAGAGGCTAGGTCAATAGCCACAAATATTATTGATTGAGGGAGATTGGAGTGCATTTGATGGACTTCAGAAAGCTTATGCTAAGCACAGATACATTCATAATAGCTTCCAAGATGTGCTAAGTAGGTGGATCTTGAGGGCCACCTTAATAAAGGAAATGATTAAGATGACATATTTTGATGGAAGTGCCCCCAAGATTTTAGTACAAATAAGTGAATAGATAGAGTTATTGGGGGAGGTTTCTACCTTTTAGACAAAAATTAATACGAATTAAAATCAAAGTTGAAGATGTTTGAGGGAATGGAACATGAGACTATGTCTAAATTTATGGAGAATTTAGGTATAATCAAATCCTTAGATGTATGGAAGGTAGAGTTTGCAAGCACATTCCCCTAATTTTTATCTTATATTTATAAGGATGGAAAAGTATAGCTAGCTCTCTTCAATATTTCAATTGATGATTTATTTAAATTAGAGACTAATTTGGAAATTTTTGCAAAGGAAACAAGAGCAATCACAAATGCAAGGTATAATGCTCATAATAATAAAGTTTAGAAGAACTCTTAGATTTTTAGTGGCCATCATTATAAGAGTATAGTTCATGGGTGGAGAAATATGTTGAATAAAATATCTCCCCTATCTCTTCTATATTTTTTGCAAAGGTGGATCCTTTTTTGTTCTATATGGTCCAATTAGATTCCTCAAATAATTTTTATGTTTTAAAGGTGGCAGAACTTAGAAAAGTACTTTTGCTTCTACATATCCTTTTTCATCATTTTGGGACCGACAAGTATCTTTTTCAAACAACATATGCAACTATTTTGTCTTGTAGTAGAATTTTTGTTTCTCCCATGATGAAGTTATAAATTATGTTTTGTATGGTCCTTAAGGGACAAGATTTTCAAATGAAAATGTGGCATCTGTCTATGGCCTAAATCTTGTTTTGTCCCTTATTACTATAAAAGGGAATTTAGGGCCATTTTGTCAAGATCATGGAGAATTTTGTAAGTAGATAATTTTGTATTCTAGTCTGTATATATTCAATCTAGGTTTCATAGAAAATAGATGTCAATGTAATTGTTAATTTGGTATGATAGTACTAGCTCAGAACATCAATATACAATGACAATTTCACAATCAATTATCACATAATTATACATTTCTTCAATATTTATGAATACAAATTGATCAAGGATCAATTTTTTTTCCTTTACAGGTTTTCTATAATTGAATGTTTCTTTTATGGATTTTACTCAAAGAGTAAATTAATTTTCTTTGTGAGAAATGTTGAATTTTTTACCTATATGTGCAAGGATTGTTAAGTAGAGTTGATTGCAAAGTTTTAAAGAGGTGATAGTGTGAGGAATTGTTACTGAAATGGTGGGAAAGGGGGTTCCTAAATAGGACTTTAAAGATAAAAAATAGGTGTGTTTCCCTAGGGGCATTTCATTAGGAAAAAGATCACAAGGTGTAATGATTGGCTTTTAACCTCAATGGTGAGTCAACCAGACCCAGATCTCAATACTTTAAGTCAAAAAGGTATATCTAAAACCTAATCAAATGATTTGCAATTTTTAAAATAAATGCACAATAAGACCTAGATGATAAAATGCAAGCTTTTAAAGATACACAAATCAAATTGACAATTTTCAAGTACATCTGTGAAGGGTCTTGACACATGTACCTAGCATAACAAGTTGATTATAATCACACTTGAAGGATGGGTTAGCCCAAGGGTGAATGGGTCCTAGTTAGGGCTTCTGAAAATACTTTTTGTAGTCCTCTAAGGTAAGATTTGAGAAGTTCTTTTGTATAGGTTTCATTGTCGAAAGTTGTAAATAAATTTTGCACTTGAGTTGTCATGATTTGATGACAATGAATGCAACAAATGCAACAATGTTAAATTTATCTTTAAGATCTTTAATCCTTCTTCAACCTGTAATCTGCAAATACAAAAAGAGGAAGATGTTTTTTAATTTATTTGGGTGTTTGCCTTGGTCAAATCCCAAGTTTGGTAATTGAACCTTGATAAAAAAAAAGGACAATAGAAGGAAATGATGAATGAAAAAATAATTTCTTACAACTCACCAAACCTTTAATGGTTGTCCTTAGAGGATTGAAATCACATGCATCACTCCAAGGATTGATCTTATTTTTCTTGATTGATTGGACACTTGGAAATGCTTGGATGCTTTAGGATCAACAATGCATAGTAGCATTCACAAGATGACATGAATACTTATGAACTTTGACATGATTATAGGATCTTGAATGCTACAACAAATGATTGATAAATTTTGTCTTGAATGATCTTGACAATAATATTTTCTCTCATAAATTTAATCTCTTGATGTCACTTTGTTCTCCTGAGATTTTAATTTATAAAAATACTATGTATTTATAGGTGTTAATCTGATTTGCTGAAAATTCGATTCCAAAAATCGATAATTGCATATGAAATTTGAATAATTAAAACACTGCCAAAAACATATTAAAAAATGGGTCCACTTAAGGAGGACCCATCCACCCTTGGGTGAATGGGTCCTAGCCCATAAGTCTAGGACACTCATTCTCCAATGTGATTAAGTTATTAATTGCATCAATTAAATGTTGGTTTCCCTTTCAAAAAATGGGATAAATAAGACTTTGGAATATATAATTTAGGTAATTAGAAGCTTAATTAAGTCCAATTAATTAAGATATTAGAAAAAAGTGAATTTGTAAAGGGTATGCAATTTCTTACACTACATTTAGCCACCACTTTAGTGAGAGTATGAACTTATGCTCAAACTCACACTAAAGTAGACAAATATGCATCAAGAGAGGTCCAAGTGTATAAATTTTGATAGGATAGGATGACAAAGATCAAGGAGGATGATAAAGCCCCAAGATCCAAGATCCCATGGTGAAGAAACATAAGGACAAAGGGAAACATAAAATATGAAAGATACGAGCAACAAGACAAGATACACAAGCATACAATTTCAAAGTTAATGCAAAAGGGATGAACTAGAAAGTTGTGTTAAGCTATGTCCATGAAATACACTCACAAGGGCTAGTGCAATCTAATATATACTAGGTTTACAAGGTGTGAACTCACAATAAGGTGGTAGATGGAAAATTCATCCTAGGTCTACATGCCTTCCATACGTCAACCATACCAAAAGTTATACTTCTTGATAAATTTGATAAGGTGCCACAATATGAGCAATGGTATGCCAATGCTACACTAAGTTCAACCTCTATGAAGAAAAGTGAAGAATTTTTTTTAATGACAAGCCAATGTCAAAAAAATGTGAATGTATGCCTCCACTAATTACTAAACAACATGCTGTGAGAAATTAATTTAAAGTAAAAATGATATATTCCAATTGTTAAAATGGCCATGAGAGCTTATTTGGAAAGCCCTATGCCAAACATATGTTTCCAAATAAACTTGCATAATGAAAAAGGAGGGTGCCTCCACATGAAATCCAAAGATAACATATAATGGATCCATGGATTTGGGGTCATCACATGTCTTTTCTACACTAATATAATAGAGATTGGAACCATCGTCATTCCGTAAATATCTCATAGAACAAAAAATATGTAAGGTCTTACTCCAATGCATTGTTTTCAACTCATTACTTAATTAATGATTTCATTTCTAGGTTGAATAGTTGATTTAAATTGATATTTTTGTTGTGCCAACTTGTTCATAAAATGAAATAGAATAAAAATATGTATCCTTTTTGTTCATAAAATTATAGACAATTAATAACGTCATAGTACATGAATGATATAAATAGTTGTGTGAAAATTGTTCATTGTGGTCCATGTGGTTATGTATTCTTATGGAAAGAAAATTGGAATTTGGACTAGCAGTTATTGTGAAGGTGAGGTGAGTATGATACAACCTCTTGATTCAGATCAAACAAAAGGGGTAGAGCTATTCAAGGTGTTCGCTTGAGGTAAATGAGTAAGTTGGACTTAGTTTTTATGTTAAAATGTTATGTGAATATTATTGTTAGGACTAACTATTATGAGTTGCTAGTTCCAAAGAGGCCCTGTCACCCTTTCACATATTGAAGTTATAAGTTGTGTCACCTTTGATCAAATAGTTATTATGTGTGTGTCAAATAATTTGGGTGTTTTATATTAATTGTGTTGTAGCCTCGTGTTTTAAAAATTATGTTTTGTTATCTTAAAGACGATGGGAAAAGTGCAACCTATATGGAAGCTTGGAGGACATTTTTGAAAGGTGAAAAAAAGAGGAAATTAAAGTTTTAGATAATTTTTATAATCCCAAAAGGGATAATGGGGGTTAGGGAAAAAAAAAGGGGAAATATAATGTGTTTTAGGAGATTTTTGAGGCAGTTTTTACTAGCTAGAGTTTTGGGGATGAATGGGGGGAAAATGGAAGAGGAGATCTTGTTTTCATCACCATGGAAGTTGCCAACTGGTAAGCTAAGATTTTTCAGTTATTGAAACCGTGAAGTTTTGTGTGTGATTTATTTTTATGTATGTATTATGGAATGGGTTCCAAAATGATGTGATGTTTTTCAGCCTTGTTCATGCTGTGAATTCTTGTGATATGTGGTTTATTCTTGTTTGTCCTTTGTATAAGATATGCAATCTGAGATTTGGGTGTGAAATTTTTGTCATGTGCCTGTGAAGAAAAAATGTGTAAAATCCTTGAGTTGGGGCTTTTTGGGACTCTCTTGGCTAGGGGGTATGGTGAGAGCTCAAGTAGCCTGATGAACTATTATGGTTGGGTGGTTAGTTTTTTTCCCCATTGTCTTAGAATTGTAGGTTTGCAGGTTTGGAAGAACTCTCAAATTTGAAGGCATCTGTGTCTTTGCTATTCAGTATGAGTTTTGTATTGTGGTGATATCTACCTTGTTGGGATAAGGGTTACAACAAAAAAAAATTGTAAGGGACTTGTGATATGTTGTTACAAATATGCAATTGTTGCATTCAATTTATTTTCATAGAAAATAAGGTTGATTCTTTGATAAACCCCTATCCATTGTTATCTCTCCTAACTATGAATTTGTTTGTAAGTAGTGATTTTTGGCTTATTTGTTTTGGATAATACCTTGTATACTATCATAGAAATAGATGAGGTTATAAGTTGCAATCAAGTAAATTTATTCCCTGTTGTTTTCATATTGTTTGTTTGTAAATCTGGATTAGCTTCATAGCAAATCTAGGTTGGAAACAAAATTGAATATTGCTACTATTTGTGGTTTTTTTCATGTTGAATTCCTACACTATTGAATAGCATATGGAATTATAATGTCACACATGAATTTCACTCTACTAGTACATGGAGTAGTTTTTTTTGGATTGAAGAAACTAGTTCCACCTCAAATGGATATTCTATATCTTCTTTTCCACATGGATTGAATCGGGAGAATATATATATATATATAATGAAAAAAAACCTATACATATTGTTATGTAATAAATAATGGAGAGTAAGGTTGAGTTTAATAAAATTTGAGTGCATCATCTTGATCTACCCTATAAACAGAAGAATCTGAGCACTGAAATATTAAGAAAATGCTAGAAGAGAAATAAAAAATATATATACATACATATATATATTTAATAAAAAAAAAAAAAAGAGATTAAATAAAAATACATATAAAATACATGAAACCCACAGTAAAATAATGCAAAAAAAGGATGCCTCTTGTTTATGTCCTTTCACTTCTCCTTTTTGGTGAGCTACAACCTAAAAAAATAGGTTTCCATGAAGGTTATAAATTATGTTTATTTAAATAAAAATTACGGCCAAGATCCTTCTTATGAGCACATTTAGGATTTAACATTAGGATACCCTTCACCTTACCTAGTGAAGCTGAGGACGACCACCTTTGAAAAGAAATTTCCATAGCATTTAAAAGAAAAATCTAGAGGTCATTGTATCCTTTGTCATGCCCTACTTCAACTAGTGTTGAAGTGGTAGCGTATGAACCCCCTATAGCTGCCATCACTGCCATGAAAGTTTCCTACCTTGCAACTTAGCAAAATAAGAAAATATAGGGTTTTAAAAAGAATGAAAGACTAAAGAGTGGAGTGCTTGATAAAAATCCAAAAGAAAACAAATTAGGGTTAGTTTAATTGTTGTGTCCTACTTTAGGGAAAACATAACAAATTTCTTCTTTTCTTGGAATGACATGTTTCTATTAGTCTCTATGTGTCCTTTGGAGATAACCGAATGGGTTTATTATTTGTTCCCCATCCAAATTAATGTTGGGCACCACAAATTTATTTTATTTAGAAAATGATATTATCTTTTTTTCCCCCAAAAAAAATGCATAATATCATATAAAAATAAGATATTACATATTGTAGAAGCTGAAAAAAGCTTTATAGGATAAAAAATAGTAAGAACAAATAAAAAAGTGCTACCAAAAAAAGATAGCAGCCAACAAAGAAAGCCCAGAAAGAAACTAGACAAAGAAACAATAGGCGACCACGAAAAAAATAAAGAGAGCACACCAAAGAATGGTGAGAGTAGGCAGGAAGCACGAAATAAAACAATGATTAGGAAGAAAGAGCGAAGGAAAAAAATAAAAAGTGGACAAGAGCATCATGAATGATTGATTCTAGAGAGTGTATAATGCTGCAAGATAGAACTCACCAAGTGTTTAGTTAGTTCCCATCTATTCGTAGTTAAAATTAAACCCTCCTTTAAAAGTGTATTTGCCTCCAAATTGAATTCCCTGTAAACATGCATGAAGGATATATGGGCAAAGCTAAGCCCCAACCTATCATTTAGAGCTTTAATAGGCATGAGAATGATATTTTCAATACAATAGAGCCCCTTCATTCATTTGATGATGACCTCAGAATCACTAAAAACTTGTAATTGATAAATCCTTTTTTCCTTGGCCATAGTCAACAAAAGTTTCAAAGCCATAATCTCTACAAAATTATTCTCACCGCAGCTCAAACTAACACTAAAAGTGATATAATTATTTGGATTGTAAAATATTATTCCACCCGCCCCATTCAAAGCAGTGTTACCTTGAAAAGCCCCATCAAAGTAACCCCAAGGACAAGATTTGTCGATTAATGGAGGATTTATGTGTCTCAGAATATTCACCTTAGGGATAGTCTAAAAGTGTAAAAAAATAGACTGAATATTTGAAGTGCATTGGAAGGTAGGAATCAACTTACTTTAAAAAATTCTAGCATTTCTAGCTAGCCAAATACCCCAAGCAACAAGAAGAGGTAGATTCCTAAAGGAATGCAACAACCTATGATGATACCAATTCTCGAAACAATTCAATAGATTATTTCCAGCCCAAACATTCCTTTGACTAGTCAATCTTCCCAAATCAAACCAAACTTGGATAGTGTATGGACAATAGATTAAAAGGTGGTCAATAGATTCCAAGTCCATCAAGCATAGAGAACAACGTCCTAGACCCTGCCGACTTCTTTTTTGCAACACATCCCAAGTCAAAACTTTGTTTTGGATTGCAAGCCACATTAAAAAAATTGTCTTATGAGGAGCATGGATCTTCCAAATAAAATTCCACCACCAACTACCAACATCATGGTTCCTTCAAGGAAACAAAGTCTTCTATCCCAAACTGACGTTATACACCCCTTGGGTAGAATTCTTAGACCAAACCTAAAGATCTTCCTCGTTGTTGATTTTGACATGAATCCACTTAAGCTTGTTAACATAATCACTCCATATTCATAATCTGCACCAATCAAACCAAGACTACCAGCAAATTTCCTCCCTTGTTGCCAAAAAATGGTGGTATTAGAAGCAACAACCTATGTAAGAGTACTAATAGCTTTCTTAGACAATAGATTTATTAGATCCTCAAGAAGAAGGTAAGCTTCAACACAACTAACCCAAGGATAAACACCCACTCTGACATTAACACCATTCCCCACCTTCCAAGACAACCAATAACCAATAATAGGGAAATAAGAAATAATAGCCTTCCAAACAATAGATGCATTTCGAGAAGTTTTAATCCAACATCTAATCCAATCAACAATAGATTTAGGAGCAATGTACTTTTGGTAAAATGTTTTATACCACAAACCCCTTGTTGAAATGAGTCTCCAAACACTCTTGGCAATGAGAGCAACTCCAAAATAATGAATATTTTTTAGTCCCCAACCCCCTTCATCCTTTGGCTTAGATATGGACAACCAATTTGTAAGTGGAATATTGAATTTTTCCTTTTTCCCTTTCCATAGAAATGTGAAGCATTTTTTCCTTATTGTTTCCAACACACATCTGGGAATGTGAACTAAACAAAGCCAAAAAATAGGTATAGCTTCCAAAATAGATTTGATCAAAGTAAGTCTACCCCCAATGGATAGCCATCTATTACACCACAAATTGTTACGATTTTGAACCTTGTCAATTAGCCATAACCAATCATTTTTTCCATAACCATTTGGTTTCAAGAGAAATCCCAAGTATTTAAAACCAACTTGTAGATCAAAATGTTGATAAGGAAACATAAGAAGAATCCAATTATGAAGGTCCACCTGAATTCTGCTAAGAGAGATATTGGACATATGTATATTAATCACCATACTTGTGGCAACACAAAATAAGTCAAGTGTCTCTTTAACCTTGATTAGTTCGGCTATGGAGCCATTTTTGAACAAAAAAATATCATCCACAAAGAGAAGATGTGTAAGGGTGATGGTGCCACCCAATCATTTTTCCATAACCATTTGATTTCAAGAGAAAACCCAAGTATTTAAAACCAACTTGTAGATCAAAATTATGATAAGGAAACATAAGAAGAATCCAATTATGAAGGTCCACCGAAATTCTGCTAAGAGAGATAGTGGACTTATGTATACTAATCACCATACCTATGGCAGCACAAAATAAGTTAGTATCTCTTTAACCTTGATTAGTTCTAATATGGAGCCATTGTTGAAAAAAAATAATTCATCCTCAAAGAGAAGATGTGTAAGGGTGATGGTGCCACCTACCAAAATACCACTTATAGAATCATTTTGTTTAGCAGCCAACATAGCATGACTTAATCCCTCAACAACCAATAGGAATAGAAGAGGGGATAGAGGGTAACCTTGTCTCAATCTAGGATTAGGTCTAAAGAAATTTGAGGTGGAGCCATTTATGAGAATGGTATAAGAAACATAGGTGATACATCCCATAATCCAATTAACCAACTATAAGAAAAAATAAAGATGTATCAGCAATAACCAAATATATAGCCAATTCACTCTATCATATGCCTTCAACAGATCAAGCTTCATAACCAATGTCGATAATTTCTTGGTTTTTATAGTATGGATACCCTCTTGAGCCACCCCAATAGAATCATGAATAGGTCTACCATGTAAGAAACCAAATTTTTCACATGAGATAGAATTTGATAGCACATGGTTGATTCTAATAGCAATGCCTTTAGCAAAATTCTTGGATATGCAATTACAACGATAGATAGGGTGAAAGTCATCAAAGGAGTCTAGCTTGTCCTTATTAGCAATCAATTCAATGAATGTAGAGTTGAAAGCCCCAAGTATTTTCCCAGATTGTCGATATTGTTCGACCACATGAAGGATACCAGAACCCAAGAAATTAAAAAACCCAAGGAGGAATTTAATAGTCTAGCCATCTAGGCCTAGACTTTTGTCTTTATGAAAAGTTCCCATAAAAATTCTTAATTCATCCCTCAAAGTTTCTTTCATAAGTTCCTCATTAGCTGCCCCATCAACAAAACTCAGAAAATGTGCAGAAATACTAACTATGTTAGCAATATTTGGCCTATCTGGTTCCTTATACAACTAGTAGAAATGAGTGATTCCCATATCAACAATCTCTTTGAATGTGTTAGACTTAGTACCATATGCCTTTGAAAGTTCCCAAATAGTATTTTTCTTTTTACAATAATTTGCAAAGTTACGGAAAAACTTGGTATTTTCATCACCATTTTCCAACCAAAGAGCTTGAGTTTTTAATCTCCATTGAGCCTCTAGATCAACCAAAAGCTATTTCTTTTTTTATTTCAACTCCAATAACCTTAATCTAGAAGCCTCATCAAAGATAGTATGGAAATTAGAAGCATAAAACACATCTAGTTCCTGATCCACCAATGAAAGAGACCTTTCATGTTCCAAATGTTTTTTATGTGCCCAGTTGACAGTAGCCTACTTGACATTTTTAAGGTTTTTAGCCAATTGTAGACTAGCTGATACATTTGAAGATTCATCAAAGAGAGTCCAAACAATTTTAACCAAGTTAATGAAGTTAGCTTCCAAAAGCCAAGATGGATTAAATTTGAAAGGGGAAGCTAGTTTAGAGTCAACTTTAGCAACTTGTAGTAAAATAGAGAGGTGATTAGAATCACCACCTGAGGCCACCCAAGAATGGATCTTGTCAGATTTATGGAAAAGATAATCATGTACCAAAAATCTATCAAGTCTTTTTGCCACACGTTCAACACCAATGCACATATTTTTCCATGTAGGAACAATCACACTTAGGGATAGATCAATTAACTTAGAGATCTCCATTTTATGTTGAAAAGAACCAGCCAAAGGGTCAACTCTAGCAAAATAATCCCAAACTTCTTCATTGGAGATAGTGAAATTTAAATCTCCACCCAAAATGAGGTTTTTAGATTTTAAGAAAGCATTATCAAAAATAATTTTTGTTTGATGTAGGGCCATATATATTAGCCACAACAAGGGTAAATCCCATTTCCATAGAAAATAATCTAGTGCCAATGCAATTACCAAAGACAATAGAATCAACCAGAGCCATAGTAGAGTTTTTCCAACCAGTGAATAAACCCCTAGAAAGTTCGTTGGAGTTTATTGAAAGAAAGGACCAATTAGATAAGAAACTAGATAAATCACTAGTAAGCTTGTTTCCTCCCCCTTTTGTTTCTTGAATCAAGATGACATCAAGTTTATGGACATCCATTAACCATTTGAGAGAAATATTTTTGGAGGGGTTGTCAAACCCTCTAATATTGAAGGACATAATAATCAGAATTAAACATTGTTGAGGGCTTTCCCTGCTCTAAGGGCCCCAAATTGTGTCATGTGTTACCCCTATAAGGTATCTACCACTGTCATATGCCTTGTGTGAGAAAATATAGCAGTTCTTCCCATGCCTATGAAGACCCTATCCCCTGTCAAAATAGAATCTTTGCAGCCAACAACAACACATTCATCCACATTCCTATGTATATGTTGTGGATGTAGTGAATATCTAGGATGAGTAGAAGGTGTAGACAAAATATTTGTAGTAGCTGATGGTTTAGGCTCAATGAAATGTTGTTTCCTCAAAGATCCCATCAAATCAGGAAAGATATTTTTCCCCTTAACTTGTGAAGTGACATCCAGTGAAAATATATCATTCCTATTCACCTATGCCAAGTCCTTCATTCCTTTCTTCCCATAATTTGAATTCTTCACCACCCCATAAGTAGTGGAACATGGATCAACACACTTGCCCATTAAGTTCAGAGTCCTGAGCTAGTTATCATCATTGTCTACATGTTGAGTAGGAGCTACAACATCAATAGTAGGATCTAGCATAATAACATCACAAAAATATGAGCCAAGTTTATGTTCCAAAGGTTCCACAATAGGCCTACAAGAATTCAACAAGAATTCTGGATTAAGACCCCTGTCACCTTGCAAAATAGAACCACTGGGAGGAAAATTCCCACCATTGGTGGAAAAATTTAAATCTTTCCCCAACATAGACCTGTCTTGTGGTGTGGAAGGCATATTATTTTGAATAGGACTCCTAGAAACAATTACAAAATCCAACTTTTTTTGTGGGAAATTATTTGTAAATGGAAAAGAGAAGTCATTTTCTAAATGGCCATAAGCATGGAATATGGCACAACAAAAGGGTATTACAACATAGTCCAATGTTTGTCTATGCACTCCACATACTGATTCCAAGATAATTTCATCCACTAAACCTTACTTTAAATCCAAATCTACCAAAAAATTTGCAACTGTCCTGGAAGCCTATTTTAAGTAGCTCACATCTGCTTCCATGAAAGACCCCAATCTATTTACAATGGCATTAAAGATCTCCAAAGACTAGAATTCATGTGGTAATGCTAGAATTTTAACCCAAACTGGCTTGGTCTTTAAATTTTTAGTTCTTGGATGAAAACTAGGAGTCCACAGCCTCAAAGTTAATGGAATTGATCCCCAAAACCATCCAGTATCCCTGATCAAAGTAACATCCTCTAAATTGTGAAAAATAAAGGCAATCCAACCCCTAACCAGTAAATGAAAAGTAGGAATGTATCCAAGGATAGGCTGCCAACAATGAGAAATCCACTGAGATAATTTTTTCTCATAAATTCTCTTACCAAAGAAAGTACCAGTCAAAGAGATATGGGATAATTCAACAACTTGAGACATCATAATGTCTTCACCCAATACAAGTCTAACACCATTTTTACATTTTTGAATGCATTTTGGCCCTTTTTGCCTATTCCCCATTTTTTTGTTTACAACAAAATGTAGGGTAGATCTCTGGTTGGAATATCCCTAACCTCAAATAAAAAAAATTTAAGACTCTCTAAAAGTAAATAATCTGATTCACCCAGTAAGTTGAGAAAATCACTATGTTGAGTATGGCCTGGTGGGGAACCAGTAAGAGGATTACTCACAAAGCCTATGACTAAAACATGAGGAAGGTCTAAACTATGTATGATAGGGCCACCCAAGTTAGTAGAAAGGGACTTGTCCATGACAATAGATTTTTTCAACCACCTATCCTTAGTAAAAATAGTAGTACCTTCTAGAGGATCCACTGAGTAGTCAATTAACTCATCTTTCCTCTCCATAGAAGCCAATAGATTGAAACGATTTGAAATCTCAAAATTCTCTACCAATGATAAAGTGGTATCAAATGTTCTAAAATTACTACCCATAGCCCACAAGAAGAGGAACAAGAAGTAAAATAGGGCATCGATAGAAGGAAAAAAGAGAAGAGTAACACCTTGAAAACATAGTAACAACCAGATCACCAAGAAGAAACTGAGACAAACAAAATGAGCATAAAACTAGAGACAAAAAACAAGGGGCGACCCATCAGGATGTCGGTCAAGCCATTCAAAGACATTGGGTACCCACAAGGAGGAGATACCAAAAAAAAGGCCGCCCAAACATTGTTAAAAGAAAACAAAAGATAACCAAGTCCGAGTCCCGAAGCAGAGGCCCTACAGATAAACCATTGTTGACCTTTAAACAACCAATGCAAAACAAATGACCTAGAGCATCATGAGTGATCAACATCTTGATGCCCTAATCTGCCAAATGGAAAAAATTTCCCCACATCGAACCTTGCAAAGATTCTAGCTCATGACATAAACCCTGATGAGAACCATTGAAAGAGCACAATCATTGCCTCCCCGTGACAAAAAAACACTAGCACTCAGTTTCACAGACCAGCTCCCATCACATCTCTATTCCCCTCTTCATAGACCATTTGTTCCCTCCATTCCTGTCACTTGAGTGATTTCCATCATGCGGCTTCAAATTTACATCTTCTGGTGTGACAATCAACATCTATCCACCATGGCTAAATTTGTGCTCTGCTCCCCTTCTTCTTTCCTTTCAAATTTGTCAGGGATTCAATAATCAATGATCAAAGAAAACAAAAGATAACCAAGTCTGAGTCCCAAAGCAAAGGTCCTATAGATAAAACATTGTTGAAATTTAAACAACCAATGGAAAAAATATGACCTAGAGCATCATGAGTGATCAACATCTCGATGCCCTAATCTGCCAAATGTAAACTTTTTCCCTACATCGAACCCTGCAAAGATGTTAGCTCGTGACATAAACCCTTGTGAGAATCATTGAAAGAGAATAGTTGTTGCATCCTCATGACAAAAAAAAAACAACACTCAGTTTCACAGACCAAATCTTGTCACATCTCCATTCCACCCTTCACAGACCAGTCATTCCCTCCATTCCTATCCCTCCAGTCATTTCCATCATGCTGCTTCAACTTTCCATCTTTTAGCATGACCATCAACATCCGTACACCATGGCTAAATATGTGCTCTACTCCTCTTCTTCTTTCCTTCGAAATTCACCGTGGATTCATGATGCTGGGTCATATTTTTATGGCTAAACCATCATCATGGCTAAACCATTGTTGATCAATAATCAATGATCAAAGAAAACAAAAGATAACCAAGTTCGAGTCTCAAAGCAGAGGCCCCATAGATAAACAATCATTGACCTTTAAACAACCAATCAAAATGATATTGTATTATACATTACGTGTGGTCAATGGGCTAGATATATTTCATTATTTTTATTGTTGAAGGCATATTAGTAGAGAGAGCGTAGGTGGTTCATGGTTGAAGCTAAGCCTAATTCCAAAAAATTAAATGATAAGATATTTCACACTTTTAAGAGCTTAATACTATGAGTGGGCATTGAAATATCTGATCCCTTTTAAGAAACCACTTTAACATTTAAAAGGATTGAATTTAGTTCCAAGTCTCATGTTAATATATATATATAAATCCCTTCAAGTAATGAAAGGGAATATACCTCCATTCTCTTAGAAAGGGAATTATTGGAAAGGAATTATAATAATTGGAAAGAAGAAAAAGGAATATAATAATTTAAAATGAGAAAGGGAAATTATAATAATTTAAAATAAGAATATATGTAAGAATGAAAATTAGATATTAGTAGAATTTATTTAGAAAAGAGAAAAAGAGAATTTGATTTTTTTAAATTAAAGTAATAAATATTTGTATGAAGAAAATGATAATTATTATTTTTATAATTTTAAATTCTTTCTTAAAAGTAAATTAGTTTTATATATAGGGTAATTATTATTATTTTTTAATTAAAATGCCATTAGCCGACTATTTATATTATATTATAAAAGAGTACAATATAGTATGCAAAGTATGCTTTAGCTGCTCAAGGTTTGGATGAGATCCACCTTTAATCCATATCACCAAAATGATAATCCTAATACTACTAATGTTGTAACATCAAAATGTCAACTTTTAAAAACAAAAAAGTTGACTTTGCTTATAGAAAATATGACATATGAAGAAAAATATTGAAGATACTTAAAATTTCCATTATATCTTGCCGACTGAGAAGCTGCCAACATTCCCATCCTTCTGCATGCTTTGTTTGATTGGTGGAGAAGAATGTTGGGTGGCTGTTACATTCAAATTTGGGACCGCTGGAGGAGGATTTTGATTAACTGGAAATGCTTGAGATTCTGTAGACTCCACTTCTCTCTATTGTGACCTTGTTGGAGCCCTGGCAATTGCTGCTAGGTGATAATGATGTGTAAGTAAAAAAGAGATTGCATGATACTTAATTTTAAAACTTCTTACCATGTCATTTTCCATCTCACAATCATATCTATTCAACTCCATATATAGATAGTTTGTTGAATTATATTCAAGGGAAAGTTTCATACCAATGTATACATTTTTGAGACTATTTTGGTGACATTGGTAGTGTCTAGGAAAAACACCACCAATATGCACCTCTCCCTTCC
Source organism: Sequoiadendron giganteum (assembly GCA_007115665.2). Taxonomy (NCBI): domain Eukaryota; kingdom Viridiplantae; phylum Streptophyta; class Pinopsida; order Cupressales; family Cupressaceae; genus Sequoiadendron; species Sequoiadendron giganteum. The sequence goes on along the minus strand of CM021104.1, from coordinate 275,096,277 downwards.
AAAAATTATAATTTTGAGTGCTTCTTATCAGCGCATTGTCTTATAGGAAGACTTCTTGGATGAATGCACTCACAACTTTCAACAAGTCTTAGTAGTTTGGGTTGAAATTGATAATATTGGATAAAAATATAGAGACCAGATGTGAGGGGAATATAATTATCTGTGCTGAAGGCTATAGTATCTCTCCACCAATGATAGTTTTGACACATTTGAGAACATAAGAACAATTAGTTTTAAACACATGACTCAATTTTTCTTAAAACTTTTGGAAAATGGTAGCTCCTAGTGTTGCGCCAAAATTGAAGCCCTACAGTTTGGAGGCATGAATTCCATAATAGTAAACTAGAATCAAAGCTCTCAGGTCTAAATCATAGAGTTGCGTGTTGACCAAGGAAATGAGCACTAGGAAATACCACTACAGAACACTATACCTAGAATAAGACCCCAGAGATGTGTGATAAAAAAGGATATGAGCACTAGAAAATAAGAGCACTAATACACGACAACACCCAGATTTTGGAGAACACATAAAACATAAGACATGATCACTACAACTACCTTCCACTGAGGCAAATTGGTTACAAAAACTTTGAACCTTGTGACTAACTACCTTCTTTTATACTTTATCCAAATTAGCAATGTGGAAAGTAGAGGAAATTCGGAAGCAAGCCAAAGCAAGGAGAATTCCAGATAGTATATTAAAAAATAAATAATTAATTAATCAAATAATAGTTAAACATAAACAAATATGTATTTAATATATAATCAAATGGTCTTGATCTTTTAGATTCTTGTGCTTGAAAATAATGGACTTAGAATACTTATGTAACATTGATAACTATACCAACAATATCAAGATCAACATTACATATGCTGTTTAATGATAATGTAGACTATTAATAGAGATTTAGATTTAACTTTGTCACATGAGGACAATTATTTAATAGATCTAAACAATTTAGATTCTAGTTATTATTTATTCTCCACTCAACACAATGAAATGATCATTAAACTATGGTGAGATAAGTGTGAAATCAGTTATCATGCAAAGGTCAAAAAATGAAATTAATACTATTAAGGTGAGCTTATAGTGATATTAGTAATATCAAAGTCTATATTATTATGGAATAATAAATGAAAAGATGATATATTCATTAGATGGAATATATGTGATTGTATTGGTAAAATAATAATAATATAATAACAATAATAATAATGTAAGGGTCATTGGGTTGTTTTTAACACCCATACTAATAAATAAAATATATGTGTTCATTTTTCAATATTGGAAGGTTAAAAATTAATTTGATGTTAGTAATACTAAGTTTTCAATCAACATAAATATTGTCAGGAAACACTAATGCTATCTTAACGTAAGAGGGATGATAGTGACTAATTAACTGATCATGTGGTTAATAGTGAATATATATAGGAGGCCTAAAATAGCATTACCAACGTGTCTAGTAAAAATCGTGACTCTTTTGTATACATAATGATAATAAAAAACTCTATCAACACACATCAACAATGCAAATAATTTATCGTATTTAGTACTATCATCTCAAGAAGGAAAATATATATATATTAGGTCTCATCTTAATATTCTGGATGCAAAAATGAGGAATGACACATAGAGAGATAGAAGACAAACAAGCCTTTTGGGTCAACATGGAAGAGACCTAAATGTCTCAATGCTTTGCATTGTTCCCAAAAGGAAAAAAACAAGACAAAGACAATGTTTATGATAGATAGAAGAATGGAGATACAAATAAAAGAATGTCATGACAAATTCACTTCCTTTGTATCCTTGCACCAACGAAGTGATAAGGTTCATCCAAGGAAAAATCACAAACTTAATGTTGGAAGTCTCGGGAGATCGCTAAAAGAATATCATTGATGTCGTTGTTTGGCAACATGATCATGAGGAACAAACAAAGGTATGTAATGATGTTTTTTGTGTGTTGTAAGTGATGTAAAAATTGTAACTTATGTGAAGAATTTTAGTTGCAAACCATTTTGATCAATTCCAATAGTTTTTGAGTTGTTGAGGAAGACATCTTTGCAAGATGGTTTGATATGATAAAATAACTTTTTTGGGAAATTGACTAACTGTAAATTCGACTAATTTAGGATAATAGAGCATATGTGTTTGGGTCCACACAAATCCACAAATGAAGTTTTCAATTTTAAATTATAAAATAATTTTATTGGATTTTATTTGTATCTAATTCCAATATTTTATCATGTTTTGAAAAGTGGATCGAGAGATATGAGTAATAGAGTTGGACTTGGAAAACTACTATTATTCTCTGTGTAGTGCATGTGTCTGGGAGATTCTGCACTTCTTTGCAATTGAGTCTTTGGATTTGTGATTTTAAGGATAATGTGCTAGATATAATTAGAGTATGGATTCTAGTTGGAATCAAGTTTTGAGGTCCACGGGTTGAGATTTGGATATAAAGTTGAAAGATTTTGCTACTAGGTCTAATGCCATGCTGACCTAACATGTTTTATGTTATGCAAAGATTAATTAAGTGTTGTAGTCTTATGAGGGATCCAATATAGGTCATGTTGACCTATTTTAAGTTTCTTTGGTTTTTACATATTGGAACCAGATATGTATGAAATTTTTGGAGCTAAGAAGCTATATTTTGGGTGGTACATCTAATTGGGCCAACCTAGTTGATGTTAGAGTTGATGTGGGTATATATGTTGGATCCTTTCAGTTTTTTGATGTGTGGTATGAATATATGATTGATAATGCAAAGATTATACATGTGAATATTATCAAAGTAGTGTGAATTAAGGTTTTGAATGTTAAGTATAAGATTGAAGTGATGTGAATGGAAAGGAAAGAAGAGTGTTGAATCTGAATCAAATGAAGTGTGTAAAATCAATTTATTGAGCTTCATTGGAACTTTTTTCATGCATATGAAAGTTGCAATTGTAATAGGTTAAAAGAGGTTGTGAGCCAACATTTCTCTTATATTTTTTTCTCTATAGATAGTGAGTCCACTTGTAGTGATCACTTTTGTAAATATACTATATCCGGTTATAATATATTGTGAGCTAATCTTCACCATGGTTTTTCCCATTTTGGGTTTTCTACATAAAAACCCTAGTGTTCATGTGTTATTGTGTTTTGTTAATCTTTCATGCTTTATTTCATTATAGTTGAATATTCTTTGGTGATTGGATGTTTAATGTATGAATGGTTTAAGAGAATATTGATTCATACCCCCTCGTAGTATTCTAGGTGTTAAACACATAAAGACACACCAAGCAACACAATATGGGGGATCACATTACATACATGTAATCATGTAAAGAAAATAAAGAGAACTAGCATGTCACATGTGATCCAACCTATAGAAAGTCACCCGCATCCCAATCTTACTCATTATATATAAAAGATGGATAGTAGCCAAAGGGGAAATGGCAAATGCCATACTAGGATAGTCACCAGGTTCAACACATTTTGATGCACTTTGTTTAGGAGGATCATCATGATTTCACTCATATAAGTTCATAGAAGCTGAAAATAACACATTCAACTTATTATGAACTTCTTCATAAATTTTATTAATCTCATCATCGTCCAAATTAATCACAATATGATGTTTTATAATAATTTCAGTTGAATCTTGGTTTACCTCTTGTGTTAGTTTAATGTCTTATTTTTATGGAAGTTAGATATTATCTTGAGTTGTTTCCATGGGTGTAGGTTTATTTTCTTCTTCTAATCAATGACCGATAGTACGAGGTCTATGCCTACTCTCTTTATCATTTTTGTTTCTTTTACTACAATTTGCAAGTTGTGATTGTATAGGAGTGGGCTTATCAATTGGATTGATTTCTTTTCTTATTTTAAGGGAAGAATTAAAGGAACCATTGGGGGTTGGGAAACCGATATCTCTTTACGTTTATAAACTTGTTTTATCTTTGGATGGACAAAAGGGATCATCTTATTTTCTCTTGGTATTTTGTAGGAAATAGGTGGAGGAATTGTGGCAAATTTGTCTTGGATACATGGAAGATCTTATGGTTCAATCATAGGTTTATCAAATGGTAGGTGGAGGAGGAGGGATAACCATGGACTCATGAATATTGCTAAAAGATAATTTTTCTATACACTTTTCATTGAATTCTTGATAGGGTTTGAAAAAGAAGTCTTCTCGAGGTTTAATAGGCGTCATAGGTCCACACCAAAAGAAATCTAATAAAAAATTTCCATGGGAAGACAAGGGATGAAACCCACTATGATGAACTATAAATATCTCATTCCCAATAGGAAAATTTATGCCCTTGTCAATAATTGATGGGACACCATTCATGGAGTGTAACCATGAATAACCTAACTTTAGAAAAAATTGGTTTGGTGATAGGATGATGGAGAATGGCACATCTAATTGTTTAGGTCCAACTTTTAATGGAAGAGTGATCAAACCTATCATAAGGAAAGAAAAACCATTATGTGTTTTAATCAATTCTTTCGGTTTGTCATAAGTATCTTTATAATTTAGCTCTTGCACAAACAAGAAATCCTTGATGATCATATTCTCTACACATGCAGGATCAATAAATATTCCATGTGTAGGTATGTTACTGATACACATAGCAATGTAGAGAGGACAATCAAGAAATTTTTTAAGTGCATCATCATCAATAAAATAAGTATTATGTTTCAAAGTGATTTAACCCTTATTCGGTTGAACACCAATGAATCCAATTATGGCACAATGATATTCCTCATTATCAATATTATCATCATCAGGTATATCAAGGTGTTATGTCAACATTCATCACATCATTCTTGTTGTCACTAGCTTTTACAAATGAGATCGAATGGTTTGGAATTGGATTGGTAAATATTTTCAAATTTTGGTTAGGTGGGGCAAAAAATTTATTTCCTTGATCATTAACACCACCTAATAGGATGTGATAGGAATCAATGCGGTCTTGCACTATATGTTTAAGACACATACATCTTTTTGTATCATGTCCAATTTGTCAGTGATAATGGAAAAATGAATTTAGATTATGGTTTGGAGGTGGAGGATTGGTTGTATCAAGAGGTCTAATGGGAGGTAAGGTAACTAGGTTCTTACTCAATAGTTGCAACATGATTGAATGGATGGTATCATGTAATGGGGTGAATTTCCTACTCTTATCTCAAAATTGGCATGATTTTGTTGTTTTTATGGTAGCCACTTGAGGTTCAACATGATTGGTTTTTTGTGGTTGATTTATCTATATAAATCCCTTTTTTTGTTTCTTGAATGGTTGGAAATTGTTACGATGCATAATTTTAGATTTTTTAGGACGAGTTGAAGGGGTTTTTCCTATGCATTGGTTAAGCAAGTTATGATAATCATAGAGAGTCATGCATAAGTATGTGAAAGAGGGAAATTTTATCATCCCAAGATCGTCTTGAATATTTGTTTGTTAGTTATCAATGAACATCCTTTGAAGATTGACATCAAGAAGCTTAATGTTGATTTGTGAGTAAAGCAGTTGATAATGAGCTATAAAATCAGTGTCCTTTTCATCTTTTTGTTGTTTACATTGCATCAAATCAGGTAGGGACATCATAGGACCAATGTGCACTTGGAAATGGTTTATAAAGGCATAAAAAAGATCATTGAATGAGTTGATTGATTTATTTGGTAAGGAACTATAGAAACTTAAAAATGTCTTGATGAATCACATTGGTTAACTAACATCATTTCTCTCGATTTCATCCTCATTCCTCAATTTAATTGAATAATGTTAATTATTTTATTAAATTCACCTAAATATCCTATTAATTGAATAGCTCATATTATTTGACTAATTCATCATGTTAACATTACGCCTCCTATTTGATTAAATAATCTCCAAATTATTTAATTAAATTCATCAAAATTCATCCTTTATTCACTCTTTGATTAAATAATCCTAATTATTTCATTAAATCTTCAAATCCCCCTTTCATTAAATAAACTAATTATTTAATGAGAAGTCTTTTCTCCTCAACTTGCATAATTAAAACCTAGTTCTAATTAGAAAATTGCTAATTCCCCCCCCCACCATCCACTTGCATAGGGAATATTCCAAAGGAATATTCTCCTATTTGGCTCCAAAAAGGGAATAATTATTTTTAAACAAACTTTGTAAAAAAATAAAATTTGTTACAAAGTGTGTTTATTTGAATCATTCTGAACCCTTGATGCTTTCCTTGATCCATGCAATCTTTGATTCTCATCCATTGATGAGAATCCTTGATCCATGTTTCACCCTTCATTCACTCTTGACCATTGATTGATCAAATCGATTTGAGCCTTTGATTCTTCATTTTCTCTCCTATAAATACTTCATAATTTCGAGAGAAATGGATCCATCTTTTGATAGAAAAGTTATGATGTCGAAATTAATGCTCACTTGCATCCATATTAAGCATTTATTAGCATTTTAGATTAGTCTTCATCCATATTATCTTAAGAATCCATTAATGGCTTCCATATTAGCTTAGTTTGCATACATTTTAGCATAAATTTGTATCCATGGCTTGCATATTTGAACATTTTTTACATTTAGCATAGATTTCATCTATTTTATTAGGATTTTTAGTATTTAGAATAGATATCCATCATTTGAAACTAGTTTTATATCATGTTTTGTTCATCTCTCATCCGTTTCATCAGTTTTATTCAATAAAATCGATTGGAACAAGCTCATATTATCCAATGGATTGGGAAAGGGTCACCATTCCACATCAATGCAACACCACTCCCCGAATGGGATAAGATTCAAGAGCTTAAAATAGGTTTTACATTATGTTTTATGTGCTCTTCATATTAGTTTAATGGCTTCCTAGTTTTTGATGATTTTGAATATCTCATTGGGATCATGACTTAGGGGATTAAATAGGCTTTAAATTCATGATCCCAATGAGACATTCAAAATCTTAGAAAACCCCAAAAATTTTGAAAATATAAAAAAACCACAAAACATTTGAAATCTCAGAAAACCCAAAACATTTGAAAACTTAGAAAACCAAAAACATTTGAAAATGTGAAAACTCAAAACATTTGAAAACTTGGAAAACCCTAAAAAATCTCAAATAATCAAAAACCAAAAGTTTCACATAAATATTCAAAACGATCAAAAACAACCTCAAAAATATTAGAAAACATAAAAAACATTGAAATACTCCAGAAAATCCAAAAACTACCCATCTCATTTCACTTTCACCTGCAATAAAATTTCATCCATAATAAATCAATCATCACACTCAACCTTTGGAAAAACAAATAAAAAACAATTACAACAATAAGCGAAAGAAAACCTTAAATGTTAATAAAATCAAACTCTTGATCACTATCAAACATGTTAGTCAAACCTTATATCAATGACCTTTCAAACAACTTGTCAGCCACTGACATCTGATAACGCATCCTAGGATGCATCCTTCCTACAATTGGCATTATCACTAGCAATCACTTTGGATATTTATGCTCAACACAGATTACAAATTTTAGAAAGAGATATAAATAACATTGACTATTTGTTCATTTTGATCTTGTCTTATGATTTTTCTTTCTGACCCATTATGAGGACCCCTCGATGATGTTTAAATGATTTAGAGAGAAAGGAATTGGGCATCAATCATATCTTTCTTTTTTTTTGCTTGTGGGGTATTCTTGTAAGATAATATTGCCGCATACTTGCTTAGTTGTGTGTACGGAGGTTGTTTGGAGTAGCTTGTTGACTATTGTGTATTCTTTGGTCTGAAATATTCTAAACTTCTAAACTACATTCCAACAAGGTTTCCGTATGTCAAGGTGTGAACAAGGACTACCCTATTTATCTACAGAGTCAAAGTCCATCACACTAGATACAACACCATCCTTGTTATTAATACATTGATGCATTGTGTCTATGTGTTATATCAAAAATAAGGAATGACGGAGAGTCCCAATCCTAGAAATGAGCATACAATATTTCTCATCACCATATCTAATAAAGTCTCAAATGATCATAGGATTGTTGGAATTCTGAATCAATATCAAATCAATGGTTAATCAGTATACATTTCATTCTTCTACTTTTATCCATCTTATCTTCTTATTCTTCTATATTTACTAACATTTCTATCCAAATCTCAAATACATGTGATTTGCATCAAAATATGGATGAGGCTATCCATGGTCAATGAATGTTTATACATCAAAAAATCTATCTACGTCAACATCTGATCTTTCCAACTTTTTTTTTCATCTTCTTTACTAGAAATCCATCTTTTTCTCGAGCACAGTGGGGCATCTATATCATCTTCAACTCAATAATCTGAAATTTTTTAGCTCTTTGAGTCAAAAGCAACTTGAAATCTCAGCATCTCAAGCATAAGTCTGATTTTCACCTATCGTGAGCCCGATCAGAACACTTTTTTTTGTGATCGATCTCTCGAGGGGGTAATCAACCATCTTTCGATCATATCAATATCAAATCATCTATCATTTTTTGTTCCTAGCCTTTCTAGAAAAATCTTGATAAATTTATCAAATCAATCATCATAGGGATATATCTTTTCATACCAATCCTTGTGCTATTCAACACTATCCTTGTATTGTTGTGAGTCCTCAACAAATTATCAATCAATAAATCAGATCAATCAAATTTAGCTTGGCTATCAACATCTCAAAGAGATCATTGATATTTGTTTCTACATTGTTATCAACATCGAAATCAACATCAATCTTTGAACCAATAAAATGAGTACATTTCTTCAAAGAGGGGAAAAATGTGGACACTTAAAAATGTCTCGACGGATCACATTAGTTAACTAACATCATTTTTATTGATTTCATCCTAATTCCTCCATTTAATTGAATAATGCCAATTATTTGATTAGATTCACCTAAATCTCCTATTAATTGAGTAACTCACATTATTTGATTGATTCATTATGTTAACATTAGTCCTCATATTTGATTAAATAATCTACAAATTATTTAATTAAATTAATCCAAATTCATCTTTTATTCACTCTTTGATTAAATAATCCTAATTATTTAATTAAATCTTCAAATCCCTCTTTCATTAAATAAAATAATTATTTAATGAGAAGTCTTTTCTCCTCAACTTACACAATTAAAACTTAGTTTTAATTATAAAATTGCTAATTTCCCCTCCGATCCACTTGCATAGGGAATGTTCCAAAGGAATATTCTCCTATTTGACTCCAAAAAGGGAATGATTGTTTTCAAACAAACTTTGTAATGAACTTTCAAAGTTGTTACAAAGTGTGTTTGTTTGAATCATTCTGAACCCTCGATGCTTTCTTTGATCCATGTGATCTTTTATTCTCATCCATTGATGAGAATCTTTGATCCATGTTTCACCCTTCATTCATTATTGAATACTAATTGATTAAATCTATTTGAGCCCTTGATTTTTCATTTTCTTTCCTATAAATACATCACTATTCGGAAAGAAATGAATCCATATTTTGATAGAAATGTTATGATGTTGAAATTCATACTCACTTGCATCCATTAATGGCTTCCATATTAGCTTAGTATGCGTACATTTTAGCATAAATTTGTATCCATGGCTTGCAACTTTGAACTATTTTACATTTAGCATAGATTGCATCCATTTTATCAAGCATTTTAGTATTTAGAACATATCTCCACCATGTTAAACTAGTTTCATATCATGTTTCATTCATCTCTCATTGGTTTCATCAGTTTTCTTCAATAAAATCAATTGGAAAAGGGTTGCTATTCCACATAAATGTGACACCACTCCCCCAATGGGATAAGATTCAAGGTATTAAAATAGGTTTTTTGTTATGTTTTTTGTGTTCTTCATGTTATTTTAATGACTTCCTAATTTTTGATGATTTTGAGTATCTCATTGGGATCACGACTTAGGCGATTAAAGAGGATTTAAATTCATTTGGATCTAGCATATTTAGTTTGAACTATGATTATGGTCACTGGAAAAAAACTATTCCAAGGTTGCATCTTTCAAGGGTCTTGGGAAAATCTGAGCCAAGAGCTTATCTGTAAAAATGAAATCACTACATAAGGTTGTATATGCTGACACATGGTTACTAAGTTCTCCTTTACCACTGTATTTCTTAAATATAGGAATCTCTATACCTTGTGGCATTTGTAATCTCAATATCTCCAATGACAATGGGTTTCTCTTGACATATTGTGAAGGTTGTTTATTTTTATTTTGGTTCAATGTTGCTATTTGTTGTTGGAGGGATGTGACATTTTGCAAAATTTGGTTTATGATGGAATCATTAATTTTGTTTTGATATGGAGGTGAACATGATGAAGGTGTATATGTGTTAGGAGGACAAGTGAATTGCAAGTTTGTGAGAGTTGGGGGGTTTGGTGTTATGATGTTTGAATGCAGAAAACTAAGAGGATTTCTAATGGAAATACCCAAAGTTGAAGTGATATTGTTGGATGGTTTCTTTTTATAGTGACAATTGAATTGGTGTATGTAGGAATAAAGGCTATGGTTGAAGGGGGGTGAGTTTGATTTACTCCTTGAATTTGGGTTTAACCCAAAGTTTGAGTACAACTAGCCAATATAAGAATATGATTATCAATAATATGAGATAGAATACACACAATCTCTAATACCTAGCCATTATCTAGCATTTTCCTCATGTTATCTATGGTACAAATGATAGCACCAACAATATACTCTATACTCACAAAATATTGAAGTTTTTGTAAAGATTTATCCATTTTTTTGAGTTTCTCTTAAGAGACATGAGCAATTGAGCTTTGAACATCAGTGTAAGAAATTTATGGTAAGGTTCTCATGGGACATGTAACATGAAGCATATGGTCCAAAAAGGGTTGACTAGTGTCAACACTATGAGTGAAAGAGTTGGAAAACCTAAGATCCATGGTGAATGTACTATCACGGGATGGCATGAGTCTTGAACTATGTCTCACTAAAATATTGGCAATATGACACCAGGCTATGAAACTCATACAAGTTTCACCAAACCCAAAGTGCACCCAAAATGGATAAAAAGGTTCTAGATAATGATAGTAAATACCTAGAAATAGAAAACACAATACAAGTATGAAAGAAGATATTATAATTTTCAGCTCTGAAATATGATAATTGACTGATTTGAGATGCAAAAACCTGAAAAGAATGCCAATTTTAATTTCAAACAATGCATTGTTTTTCACCAATTGAACTAGATGCAAATAATTACAAAAATATGCAATTTTTGAAAAAAAAACAAAGATCTACAGGCTAGAACAAATAGATACCACAAGGACAAAACAATGTGCAAAAATTCAAAAAGGCACTTATACTACGACAAGTTCACCCTAGGGTGAATGGGTCCTATGACAAGGGTATGAAAAATTTAAATATGCATTTTTATCTTCATATTTAAGTTTATTGTTCCTAACATCAAACAAATTCATTAGTGATATTTTTTCCAAAATTATGATGAAAATGTAAATTTAATTTTTATGACAATGTATGAGAAAAATTACCTTTTTAATGCAAATTTGAATGAAATCTTGACCTAAATGATTGAAACACACTTTTATGCAATATACTATCCAAAATGCATGCAACATTCTTTGATTTATATGAGTTTTAAAATTTTCAAACTAAAACAGAAAAAAATGGGGGAGGATTTTCTTTTGTATGGTTTAGGACATAGATAACACCCACTTTCCAATTATTTCATTCCAGGATAACCCTATAGAACTCAATGCAAAAGGAAAAGAGATCTTGCAATAGGGCTATCCTAGGGTCTGATTGTAAACTAATGAAGACTTCACCACCAAGCTAGGGATTGGAAAGACAAGTGCAATGCAAGATGAAATGTTTAAAACTAGGATAAGTACAGAAAGGTGGTTCCCAAAAAGGGGGTTTAAGTGGCCACTTTTTTTTTTGAAATCAAGAAATATTGACCTTGGGCCTTAAATTAGTGATAGTTACACTCAAAATTTTGAGATGGAACAAAAACAAGGATCGAAGTGCTCCGAGTCTAGTTTCTAAACTACTAATTTATTTTGAAAATGGTTGTGATTAAGGGTTTCAAAAGAGGGATGTACACAAATTGGTTTTGTTTTTATTAGAAAAACATAACATAGTAACTCCTGTACGACCCTACCATGGTGAATTTTTTTTAGTATTTTTAAAATCACTAAGTTAGAAGTTAGCTAATAGTATGTAGTTGATGGATGATTTTTCTAATAATTTTTTAATGAATATTAGATTTTTTACTAATTTTTGAAGTGGACACTTTCTAGAAAATAGAATTTTGGCTATGCTACCCTTACAAATATTGGAAACTAATTGAATTTTTTTTATAAATTTGTAGAATGGAGTCTAGTTTCTAAAAATGTAATTTATTTGAAATTTCAATGAATGGTTAATTTATAACGAAAAAAATGCCAAACACTATTTTTTGCCAAAAAAGAGACACACAAACAAAAGAAATTATGGATGAAAGGCTTAACTTTGTCATAAAGTGAAAAAAATTACATTGTTGGATAGCTAAGAGAGAACCTTACATTACCCAAATGTTCGAATTGTTTGATATTGAACCACATGCAATCTTGATGGTGAGCACGAACCTGATTATGTGAAATATTGTAGAATTTGCAAAAATATGTCTCTAGTCATTGGGAATGCCCTCCAATCCTTTGGGTTGGTATTCGAAGGAAAATACCATCCCAAGGCTTGGGGATTTCCAAATCAAGATATAACACACACACGTTATAAAACACTGATGTTATATCTTATTTTTGACATGGATTTTGCATTTTGTGAATGCATTGACAAAATGCAAGCATGTTATAACACACTCATGTTTTGATCTACATCGAATTTATTTTTCTTCTCTTTTTTTCTTTCTTCTCATTATCTTTGAGGGAAACTATATACATTAAATAAAAATTTAAATATAAGTTTACATTTACATATGGAAATTTAATTTCTTATACTTTAAGTTATATTTCATGTATATAGGCAGGATGTTTGAGACTGGTTTCAAATATCTAGGAGTTATAATGCAAATTCTAGTTTTTGGAAGATCTTAAAAATTTTAGACAGTCATATTTTAGTAATCAGTACGTCAAATTTCAATAATTAGGATGTCAAATTTTAGTAGTCAGCAAGTTGTATCATCTTTCTCTCTCACTCTCTCCTTCTCTCTACTCTCTATCTCTCCACTCCCTCTCTCTCTCCCTTCCTCCCTCCCCTCTCTCTCTTCTAGTTTTTGGAAGACCTCATAAATTTTAGACTTAGTAAAATTTTAGTAATCAGGAAGTCAAATTTCAGTAATCAACAAATTATTTTATTTCTCTCTCTATCTCACTCATTTTTATCCCTTACACTCTAGACCTCTCTATCACTATCTCCATCACTTTATCTAGCTCTCTCCCTTGATCTCAAGAACTCTCTCTCTATCTCTATCTCCATCTCTATCTACCCGTCTCTCTCCTTTTCCCTCTAATTCTCTCTACCTCACTTCTCTCTACCTCCCTCCCTCTCTCTCTCTCTCTCTACCTACATACCTCTCCCTCCATCACTCCCTATCACTCTCTCTATTTCTCTCTATCTCACCTCTATCTCACCTCCCTCTCTCTCTCCTCCTCCATACTTATATCTCCCTCTCTTCTTCCCTATCTACTCTCTATCTCCCAATCCCTCTCTCTACCTACCTCTGCATCCATCAAACCTTACCACTCTCTATATCACCTACTTCTCCCTCCCTCCCTCAATCCCTCTCTACTTCTCTCTATCTCTCCTCTCTCTCTACCTCTCATTCCATCTCTACTTATCTTATCTCCTCTCTTCCTCTCTCTATCTACCTATCCTTCCAATACTCTATTTTTCTCTCTATCTCACCTCTCTCTCCCTCACTACATCTCCATCCCTCTTTCCCTCCCTCTCTACTTATCTTCATATCCCCTCTCCCTCTCTACCTATCTCTCCATCCATCATAACCTACCACTCTCTCTCTACTACTCTCTATCTCACCTCCCACTCTCTCCATCAATACCTCTCCCTCTCCTTCCCTCTCTACTCTCTATCTCTCTAATCCCTCTCTACCTACCTCTCTATCCATCACTCCCTAACACTCTCTCTACACCTCTTTATCTTTCTTCTCTCCCTCTCTCTTTCATTCCCTCTCTACTTCTCTCTCTACCTCTCCTTCCCTCTCTAATTATCTTTCTCCCCTATCCCTCTCTCTCACACTAGATGTCTCCCTCCCTAGATTTTCCCCTATCTACTCTATATATCTCCTCTCTCTCCCTCCCCCCCCTCTCTCTCACTCCTCCCTCACCCTCTTTCTCTCCCACTCTCTGCTCTCTATCTCACCATTCTCTCTTTCCCTCTTTGTAACTCTCTACTTCTCTATATGTCACCGTTCTCTCTCTACATATCTTTATCTCACCTATCCATCTTTTCCTCTCCCTTCCTCTCCTCTGTTGGCCACCCTTCCTCCTTCCCTCTATCTCTATCTCTCTCCACTTCTCTCTATATCACCTATCCCTATCTACCTGCATATCCCTCCATCACTCCCTACCACATTCTCTCTATTTCTCTCTATCTCACCTCTCTCTCACCTCCCTCTCTCTCCTTCAATACCTCTCCCTCTCATTCCATCTCTACTCTCTATCTCCCTAATCCCTCTCTACCTACCTCTTTATCCATCACTCCCTACAACTCTCTCTACACCTCTCTATCTTGCTTCTCTCCCTCCCTTATGCTCTCTCTACTTCTCTCTACCTATCATTTCTCTAATTATATTTATCTCCCCTAGGCCTCTCTCTCTCTCTCACTAGATATATCCATCCATACCTTTTCCCCTATCTACTCTATATCTCTCCTCTCCCTCCCTCTACCTATCTCTCTCTCCCTCTCTTACTCCTCCCTCACCCTCTTTCTTGCTCACTCTCTCCTCTCTATCTCACCACTCTCTCTTTCCCTCTCTATAATACTCTCATTCTCTATATGTCACCATTCTCTCTCTACTTATCTTTATCTCACCTATCCCTCTTTACCTCTCCCGTCCTCCCCTCCATCACCCACCTTCCCTCCTTCCCTCTATCTCTATATCTATCTACTTATCTCTATCTCATCTATCCCTCTCTACCCGCATATCACTCTATCATTCCCTACCACACTCTCTTTATTTCTCTCTATCTCACCTCTCTCTCACCTCCCTCTCTCTCCCTCCATACCTCTCCATCCATCCTTACTTTCTTATCTAATCTTTATCTCTCATGTATCTCTACCTCTCCTTCCCTCTCTACTTATCTTTATCTCCTCTTTCCCTCCCAATCTCTCTCTCTCTCCCCAATCCCTCCCCCCTCTTTCTCTCTCCCCCTATGAGGATTAAGGGTGTAATGTTTAGTGTTTAAGGTATAGTGTTGAGGTTATAGGGTTAAGTGTATACGGAATAAGGATTAGGTTTTAGGATATTAGGTATAAAGTTGAGGGTATAGGGTATAGGGATGAGGGATGAGGGTTTAGGGTTTAGGGTTTAGGGTTTAAGGTATAGGGTTGAGGGTATAAGGTTAAGTGTATAGGGTATATGGATTATGGTTTAGGATATTGGTTATATTTTTGAGGGTATTGGGTTGAGGATATTAGGTTTAGGGTTGATGGTTTAGGGTTTAGGATTTATATATATGTTTGAGGATTTAGGTTGAGGTATAATGTTCAAGGTTGAGGGTATGATGTTAAATGTATAGGTTAT
This sequence comes from Sequoiadendron giganteum, assembly GCA_007115665.2. Classification (NCBI taxonomy): domain Eukaryota; kingdom Viridiplantae; phylum Streptophyta; class Pinopsida; order Cupressales; family Cupressaceae; genus Sequoiadendron; species Sequoiadendron giganteum. The sequence goes on along the minus strand of CM021104.1, from coordinate 275,080,520 downwards.
AGGGATTAGGGTTTAGGGTGTAGGGTTAAGGCTTGAGAGTGTAGGGTTTTCCATTTAAGTATAGGGTTGAGGGATAATGTTTATGGTTTAGGGTATAAGGTTGAGGGTGTAGGGTTTAGGGTTTAAGGTATAGGGTTGAGGGTTGAGGGTTGAGGGTATTGGGTTTAGGGTTTAGGGTTTAGGGTTTAAGTATAGGGTTGAGGGATGATGTTCAAGGCTTAGGTTATAAGTTTTAGGGTATAGGGTATAGGGATGAGGGGTGAAGGTGTAGGGTTTAGTGTTTAAGGTATAGGGTTGAGGGTTGAGGTATAATGTTTAAGGTTGGGGGTGTAGGGTTAAATGTATAGGGTATAGGGATTAGGGTTTAGGATATTGGGTATAGAGTTGAGGGTATTGAGTTTAGGGTTGAGGGTTTAGTGTTCAAGGTTTAGGGTACAAGGTTTAATGTAGGATTTAAAATTTAATTATAAAATTAAGGGTTCAGGGATAATGTTTAGGGTTTAGGGTATAGAGTATAGGGATGAGGGTTGAGGGTGTAGGGTTTAAGGTTTAAGGTATAGGGTTGAAGGTATAAGGTTAAGTTTATAGGGTCCAAAGATTAGGGTTTAGGATATTAGGTATAGGGTTGAGAATATTGGTTTGAAGGTTTAAGGTTAAGCTTATAGGGTATAAGGATTAGGGTTTAGGAGAGAGAGAGGATGAGGGGGTGTGAGGGAGAGACATGAGAGATAGAGTATTCTCTAGTTAGGGTGGGAGGGAAATAATTGAGAGAGGGGGAGGGGGTGGGAGGGAGAGACCTAAAAGAGAAGGAGAGAGAGAGGGAGAGAGAGAGAGATGGCCCCCATTTCTTGAACCCATTTTTTCAAATAGGCCACTACATTGCCAGTTTTATCAAATTGGAAACCTAGTGGGACCACAATCTTTCCAATTTAGTGAAATTGGCAACCTAACTTGCCTTTTTTGAAAAAATGGGGTCTCCCAGTGATGTGATTCTTGGTGCCTTTCCAATTCCGTGAAACTGGTAACCTAACTTGGCCTGATTGAAAAAATGGGTCCAAGAAATGGGGTCTCTTTGAGCCTTGCCAATTCGATGAAATTGGTAGCCTAACTTGGCCTGATTGAAAAAATGGGTCCAAGAAATGGGGTGTCCTAGTGATTTACTGCATTTCCTAGACCCATTTTTTCAAATAGGCCACTACATTGCCAATTTCAAGGAATTGGCAAGCCAGTGCGCCCACTAGCTTGCCAATTCAGTGAAATTGGCAACCTAACTTGGCTTGTTTGAAAAAAGTGGGTCCAAGAAATGGGGTCTCCTAGTGATTCACATCACTGGGAGACCCCATTTCTTGGACCCACTTTTTCAAATAGGTCACTACATTGCCAAGTTCATCGAATTGGCAAGCCAGTGCACCCGCTAGCTTAACAATTCGATGAAATTGGCAACCTAACTTGGCCTGTTTGATCACCAGGAGACCCCATTTCTTGGAACCATTTTTTCAAACAAGCCAAGTTAGGTTTCCAATTTCATCGAATTAGAAAGCTAGTGGGCATACTGGCTTTCCAATTGGGTGAAATTAACAACCTAACTTGGCCTATTTGAAAAAGCGGGTCCACTAGCTTGGGGTGTCCTAGTGATGTAAACTGTCTACCCTAATCCCTCAACCCTCAACCCTTAATCCCTCAACTCCTATACCCTCTACCCTATACATTGGACCCTCAACCCTAATCCCTCAACCCTATACCCTAAATCCTCTACCCTCTACCTTAAACCCTCAACCCTCAACCCTCAGCCCTCAACCCTTAAACCCTATACACTCTAACCTATACATTAAACCCTCAATTCTCAACCCTCAACCCTATACCCTCAACCATCTACCCTCAACCTTAAACCCTCAATCTTCAACCCTTAAACCATAAAACCTTAAACCCTTTACCCTATACATTAAACCCTCGACCCTCAATTCTCAACCCTCATCCCTTAATACCTCAACCCTCAACCCCTATACCCTCTACCCTATACGTTGTACCCTCAATCCTAATCCATCAACCATATACCTTCAAACCTATACCCTAAACCCTAAACCCTCTACCCTCAACCCTAAACCCTCAACCCTAAACCCTTAATCCCTCAACCCTTAATCCCTCAACCCTTAAACCCTCAACCCTCTACCCTCTACCCTTAACTCTCAACCCTTCAACCCTAATCCTTCAACCCCTATACCCTCTACCCTATACATTGGACCCTCAATCATGTACCATCAACCTTAAAATCTCAACCCTCAACCCTTAAAACCTCTACCCTACATATTAAATCCTCAACCCTCAATTCTCAACCCTCAACCCTTAATCCGTCAACCTTCAACCCTTAAAACCTTAACACTCAACCTCTATACCATCTACCCTATACATCGGACCCTCAACCTAATCCTTCAACCATATACCCTCAAACCTATACCCGAAACCATCTACCCTCAACCCTAAAATAACCCTCAACCCTAAAACCTTTATCCCTAAACCCTTAAACCTTCTACCCTCTACCCTCAACCCAATACCCTCTACACTCAAACATAATCCCTCAACCCTATACCCTAAACCCAATACCCTATAGGTCCTCCACCCTAATCCCTCAACCCTGTACCCTCAACCCCTATCCCTTTCTCTCCCTCCCTCTCTCCTAGCCTCTCTAATTGTCTCTATCTAGCCTCTCCCTCTTTCTACGGACCTCTTTCTCAATAAATCCCTACCACTCTCTCTCGCTCCCTCTATCTATCTTTCTCTATCTCCTTCCCACTACCTCTCCATCACTCCCTCTCTCTCCCACTCCCTCTTAGGATTTAGGGATTAGGGTAGAGATTTTTCCTGGGTTTAAGGGTTGAGATATTATGATTGAGGGTATAGGGTATTGGGTTGAGGGTAGAGACCCAATACCCTCTACCCTCCACTCGAATCCCTCAACCCTATACCCTCAACCCTATACCCTCAAACCATATCTCTTTCTCTCTATCTATACATATCACCTCTCTCTCTTCCTCCCTCTCTCCTACCCTCTGTAATTGTATCTATGTTCCCTCTCCCTCTTTCTATGTACCTCTTGCTCAATCAATCCCTACCACTCTCTCTCGCTCCCTCTATCTATCTCTCTATATCTCCCTCCCACAACCTCTCCATCACTTGACCTATTTGAAAAAAATGGGTTTGAGAAATGGGGTCTCCCAGTAATTTACATCATTGGGAGACCCCATTTCTTGGACCCATTTTTTAAAAAAGGCCACTATATTGCCAATTTCACTGAATTGGCAAGCCAATGGGCCCACTAACTTGCCAATTTGGTGAAATTGGAAACCTAACTTGCCTTGTATGAAAAAATGCGTCTAATAAATTGGGTCTCTCGATGATTTAATTCACTAAGAGATCCCATTTATTGGACCCATTTTTTCAAATAGGCCGCTACATTGCCAATTTCACCGAGTTGGCAAGCCACTGGGCCCATTAGCTTGGCAATTCGATGAAATTGGCAACCTAACTCACTTTTTTGAAAAAATGGTTGCAAGAGATGGGGTCTCCCAGTGATGTAAATCACCGTGAGACCCCATTTCTTGGACCCATTTTTTCAAACATTCCACTACATTCCCAATTTCACCGAATTGACAAGCTAGGGTAGAGGGTTTAAGGTTTTAAGGGTTTAAGGGTTAAAGGTGGAGGGTAGAGAGTTAATGGAAGATGGGAGAGAGATTGAAGGAGTGAGTGAGTGAGATAGAGAGACTTGAGAGATGGAGAGAGGTTAGGAAGGAGAGATTTGAGAGAAAGAAAGAGAGGGAGGGAGTGGAAGAGAAATAGAGGGTAGAAGATTAAGGGCTTAAGGGTTTAAGGGTTAAGGGTAGATAGTAGATGGTTAAGGGTAGAGGGGAGAGATATAGGAGTGAGTGAATGAGAGAGAGAGGGGGTAGGAGGGAAAGACTTGAGAGAGATAGAGGGTAGAGGGTTAAGAGTAGAGGGTAGAGGGTTTAAGGGTTCAGGGTTTAAGGGTTAAGGGTTTAGGGTTTAGGGTTAAGGGTGGAGGGGATAGAGATAGAGGGAGTGAGTGAGAGAGAGAGACCTGAGAGAGGGAGAGGAAGTGGGAGGTAGATATTTGAGAGAGAGAGAGAGGGGGAGTGAGTGGTATAGAGATAGAGGGTAGAGGTCCCACTAGCTTGCTAATTTTGTGAATTTGGCAACCTAACTTGGCCTGTTTGAAAGAATGGGTCCAAGAAATGGGGTCTCCTAATGATTTACATCATCGAGAGAACCCATTTATTGGACCCATTTTTTTCAAATAGGGCAAGTTTGGTTTCCAATTTCACTGAATTGGAAAGCTAGTGGGTGATGTAAATCATGGAGAGACCCCATTTCTTGGACCCATTTTTTCAAGCAGGCCACTACATTGCCAATTTCATTGAAATGGCAAGCTAGTCAGCCCACTAGCTTGGAAATTTAGTGAAATTGGTAACCTAACTTGCTTGTTTGAAAAAATGGGGTCTCTCAATCATGTAAATCATCAAGAGACCCCATTTCTTTGACCCATTTTTTCAAATAAGCCATTACATTCCTAATTTCACTGAATTGGCAATCTAGGGTAGAGGGTTTGAGGGTTTAAGGGTTACAAGTAGAGGGTTAAGGGTAGAGGGGAGAGAGATAGGAGTGAGTGATTTTTTGATTGAGAGAGACTTTAGAGAGGGAGAGGGGGTAGGAGGGAGAGACTTCAGAGAAAGAGAGAGAGGGAGCGAGTAAGAGAGAGATAGAGAGTAGAGGTTAGAGGGTTTAAGGGTAGAGTGTAGATGGTTAAGGGTAGAAGGGAGAGAGATAGGAGTGATTTAGTGAGAGAGAAACTTGAGAGAGGGAAAGGGGGTAGGAGGGAGAGACTTGATAGAAATAAAAGGTAGAGGGTTAAGAGTAGAGGGTTTAAGGGTTAAGGGTAGAGGGGAGAGAGATAAAGGGAGTGACTAAGAGAGAGAGATACCTAAGAGAGGGAGACGGGGTAGGAGGGAGAGATTTTAGAGAGAGAGGGAGTGGGAGAGAGATGGTGTTAATGGTAGAGGGTACAGTGTTTAAGGTTTTAATGGTTAAGGGTTAAGGGTAGAGGGGAGAGAGATAGGAGTGAGTAAGAGAGAGAGACTTGAGAGAGGGAGAGGGATTAGGAGGGAGAGACTTGAGAGAGAGAGAGGGAGGGGAGATATAGAGACTCTCCCTCATACCCACTCTCTCTCAAGACTCTTCCACCTACCTCCTCTCCCTCTCTAAGGTCTCTCTCTCACTCACTCCATCTATCTATCCCCCCTCTACCGTTAACCCTAAATTGTTAGCCTTTATAACCTCTACCCTATACCCTCTATCTATCTCCAACTCCCTCCCTCCATCCCTGTCTCTCTCTCTAAAGTATCTCCCTCCTACCCCCTCTCCCTCTATCAGGACTCTCTCTCTCTCACTCACTCACTCCTATCTCTCTACCCTCTACCCTTAACCCTCTACCCTCTATCTCTCTATTGTTCCCTCCCTCCCTCTATCTCACTCACTCCCTCTATCTCTCTACTCTACCCTTAACCCTTAACCCTTAAACCTCTACCCTCTACCCGATATCTCTCTCCCACTCCCTCCATCTCTCTCTCTCTATATATATATCTCTATCAATTCTCTGCCTCCTACCCCCTCTCCCTCTCTTAGGTCTCTCTCTCTCTTTATAACTCATTGCTATCTCTCTCCCCTCTAGCCTCAACCCTTAAAACCTTAAACCCTCTACCATCTACCCCTAACCCTCTACCTTCTATCTCTCTCCCACTCCCTCCTACCCACTCCCTCTCTCTTAGGTCTCTCTCTCTTATTCACTCCCTCTATCATTAACCCTAAACCCTAAACCCTTAACCCTTAAACACTAAACCCTTAAACCCTCTACCGTGTACCCTTAACTCTCCCTCCCTCTATCTCTCTCCCACTCCCTCCCTCTCTCTCTCTCAAGTCTCTCCCTCTTACCACCTCTCCCTCTCTCATGCCTCTCTCTCTCTCTCACTCACTCACTCCCTCTATCTCTCTCCCCTCTATGCTTAACACTTAACCCTCTACCATTAACCCTTAAACCCTAGACCCTTAAACCCTTAACCATTAAACCCTTCACCCTTAAACCCTCTACCATATACCCTTAACCCTCCCTCCCTCTATATCTCTTCCACTCCCTCCCTCCCTTACTCCCTCTCTATCTCTCAACCCTCTCCCTCCTATCTCCTCTCCCTCTCTCAAGTCTCTCTCTCTCTTAGTCACTTTGTCTATCTCTCTCCCCTCTACCCTTAATCCTAAACCATAAAATCTTAACCTCTAAACCCTAAAACCTTAAACCCTCTACCCTCTACCCTTAACCCTTCCTCCCTCTATCTCTCTCCCACTCCCTCCCTCCCTCTCTCTCTCAAGTCTCTCCCTCCTACCTACTCTCACTCTCTCAGTCCATCTATCTCTCCCCTCTACCCTGTACCCTATACCCTTAACCCTTAATCCCTAAACTGTTAAACCCTTAACCCTAAACCCTTAACCCTTAAACTCTCTACCCTTAACCCTCCCTCCCTCTATCTCTCTCTCAAACCTCTCCATCCTCCCCCCTCTCCCTCTCTTAGGTATCTCTCTCTTAGTCACTCCTATATCTCTCCCTCTACCCTTAACCCTAAACCCTAAACCCTAAACTCTCTACCTTAACCCTCCCTCCCTCTCTCTCTCTCAAGTCTCTCCCTCCTACTCCCTCTCCCTCTATTAGAACTCTCTCTATCACTCACTCACTCCCTCTATCTCTCTCCCCTCCACCCTATACATTGGATCCTCAACCCTCATCAATCTTTGTCCCTCCCTCCTCTTCTCTACTTCTCTTTATCTCACTTCTCACTCCATATATCCCTCCCTCAATCCCTCCCTCTCTCTCTACCCTAATCCTTCAACCCTTAAACCCTTAAACCCTTAAACAATCAACCCTAAACCCTAAACCCTTAACCCTTAACCCTTAACCCTTAAACCCTAAAAATTTAAACCCTCTACCCTCTACCCTCTACCCTTAAACCCTTAAACTCTAGTAAACTCTCTACCCTAATCCCTGAACCCTCTACTCTCTACCCTCAACCCTTAAACCCTCATCCCTCAACCCCTATACCCTCTACCCTATACATTGGACCCTCAACCCTATACCCTCTACCCTCAACCTTAAACCCTCAACCCTTAAATCTTAAACACTCTACCCTATACATTAAACCCTCAACCCTCAACAATTAATCCCTCAATCCTAGGTAGGTAGGGAAACACATGTGAGATACAGATTGATAAAAGGAGAGGTAGGTAAACAAAGGGAGAGGGGATATAAGTATAGGTAGAGAGGGAAGGAGATGTAGATAGAGGAGAGATAGAGAGAAGTAGAGATGCGAGGGAGTGACAGTAAGGGAGGAGATGGAGGTGTGTGTGTGTGTGTGTGTGCACATGAGAGATAGAGAGTAGAGAGGGAAATAGGCAGGGAGGAGACACACATGATATATAGAGTGATGGAGGGAGATGTGGGTAAAGAGAGGGGGTGGGAAGATAAAGATAAATAGAGAGGGAATAATATGTAGAGAGTGGAGGGATGGAGGGAGAGGAAAGTAGGAGATCAATATGAGTGTGTGTGAGAGGGGGAGAGAGTGAGAGGAGATAAAATAAGGGGAGAGAGGAAGGGAGAGAGATAAAAAGGGTAGAGAGGGAAGGGGGGAGAGATAGAGAGTAGAGAGGGAAAGAGAGAGTAAGAGAGAAAGAGAGGGGAGGGAGAGAGAGTGGTAGGTAGTGGAGAGAGAGGTAGGTAGATAGGGAAGGAGAGAGGGAGAGATAGGAGGGAGAGATGGAAGGAGGGAGAGTAAGATGGAGAGAGAGTGGTGAGATAGAGATGTGAGAGGTAAGGAGAGAATGAGAAAGAGAGATAAAGAGAGAGAGGGAGGTTGGAGGGAGGGAGAGGTAGAAAGGGATAGGTGAGATGGAGAGAGGGAAGGAGGTAAAGTGGGATGGAGAGAATGGTGATTTAGAGAGGAGGGAGTGAGAAGGAAGGAGGGAAAGTGGGAGAGAGAGAGAGAGAATGATGATTTAGAGAGGAGGGAGTGAGAGGTAGGGATAGAGATGGTGGTGAGATAGAAGGAGAGAGTGAGAGAGAAAGAGAGGGATGGAGAGACATAGAGAGAGGTAGGGAGAGGAAGGGAGAGGAGAGATATAGAGTAGAGAGGGAAAGAGGTAGGGAAGGATACATAGGTGAGATAGAGAGGGATGGAGAGAGAGTGATGGAGGGAGAGGTAGGTATAGAGAGGGAAAGAGACAAGAGAGATAGAGAGTAGAGAGTGGAGGGAGGGAGGGAGGGAGGGAGAGGTGTGTGTGTGAGTGAGTGAGTGAGAGAGAGAATGGTGAGATAGAGAAAAGGAGCAATTGAGAGAGAAAGAGAGGGGAGGAAGGGAGGGAGAGGAGTGAGAGATATTGGGAGGAGAGACAAAAATAATGGGAGGGAGAATGAGGTTGAGAGAGGGAGGGAGAGGAGAGATAGAGAGAAGTAGAGAGGGAAGGAGGGAGGGAGTGAGAGTTACAAAGGGAGATAGAGTTTTGTGTGTGTGTGTGTGAGAGATAGAGAGAGTGGTGAGATAGAGAGGAGAGAGTAAGTGGGAGGGAGAGAATTATGAGATAGAGAGGAGAGAGTTAGAGAGAAAGAGGGGGAAGAGAGGGATAGAGAGGGATAAAGAGTGAGAGAGAGAGATGTAGGTAGAGGGAGGGAGAGGAGAGATAGAGAGTAGAGAGGGAAAGAGGTAGGGAAGGAGACATAGGTGAGATACAAAGTGATGGAGGGATTGGTAGGTAAATAGAGAGAGGGGATAGAGGGAAGGAGATGTAGAGAGTAAGAAGAGATAGAGAGAAGTAGAGAGGGGAGGGAGGGACGTAGATGTAGGGATGAGATAAAGGGGTGTGTGAGAGAGAGGGGAGAGAGGGAGGAAGGGAGAGAAAGAGGAAGTGGAGAGATAGGGAGTAGAGAGAAGGAGAGAGTGAGAGAGAAAGATGATACAACTTGATAACTACTAAAATTTTACCTCCTGATTACTGAAATTTGACATGTTGATTACTAAAATTTGACTAAGTCTAAATTTTTTAAGACCTTCCAAAAATTAGAATTTGAATTATAACTCCTAGAGATCTGAAACCACTCTCAAACATCCTGCCTATATACATGAAATATAACTTAAAGTAGAAGAAAGTAAATGTCCATATATAAATTTCAACTTATACTTAAATTTTTATTTCATGTATATAGTTTCCCTGAAAGATAACAAGTTATAACACGCTTGCGTTTTGGAAATGTTTTTTTTATTTCAAAAAATGCACATTTTTTGAACTCAAAATGCACACATTTTTTGAAATTTAAACCATAATGTGAGTGTGTTATAACACAAGCACATTATAACACACTCACATTATGGATTGGTAATGATTGATCATAGGCTTAGTTATTACCAAGCCATAAAGTGAGTGCGTTTTACTATAAGGCGCTCATGTTTTCGCTATTTCGAGATGAAAAAGTAAATTGGCTACCCATCTTTTTCACCCCCCCTAATATGATGCAATATTTCACTAAATGACCTATAAATGTATGTAAAACAAAACATAATACTGTAGATGAAATGTGTACACCTAAAAATCTAAAGATGACTAGATGGAGCTCTAAAATGCTAAAAATGGTGACTTTAATGTTGACTAGGACTCATACACCAGGCTAGGTGAATTAGTCCTAGATTTAGGTTCCTATAGAGGAAATGGTTTTTGGAAAAAGGGTATCTGAAACAGCCAAAATCTAAAAAATGACTTAAATTATGACTCATACACCAGGACAAGCGTATGATTTTTGTAGCTTTAAGGTCTGAATTTGGTCTTCAATATTTTTTCTCTTTCTGTTCCACTTTGTTTTCAGATCTGAAACCCTAATTTTGGGTCTGGAGGTGACTTTTTAATCAAGATTAGAACCTTGTGACAACTTGGTGACCTTATCCAACCTTGCAACCTAATCTTCAAAGGATCTTCAAGTCTTCAAAGCACCTAGATCTGCAATCACACAAAGAGAGAAACAAACTTGTTGATTGTTAGTGAATGGGGCTTTTCCTTGGTCAAACATCGTTTAGGTAATTAAACCAAAAAAATGAGAAAATGAAACAAGGACATGAAACATGAAGCATAGGGTATGAAACATGAACAATTATACCTTGAAGATTCCTTGTAATGATGTCTTGTAAATCTAGAATCTAACATGAAATGGTCATGAAGGATGTAGATCTAGATCTTGAGATAAGTGTAGAACAAAGCTTGACCTTGGATCTTCAATGCTACATCACAACACTAGGTGAATAAAATTCTTGATGCTTGATAATCTTGACATGATGATGGATCTTGAGTTGTTGCAATAATTGATGAACAATTATACCCTTGAATGCCTTTGAAATGATCTTGAATGCTCTCTTGATGATGTTGAAAAGTCTTTGAATGCTTAACTCTTGACTGCTTGACTTGATATCATGAAGGCTTAATCTTTCTTAGGTGAAATAGTGATTTGAAAGCTTATTTATATAGGCAATGCACTCAAATGACCATGTATTAGATCCCGAAGGCAAACATAGAAGAAATTTGAATTTAAAACCATCTTTTCCCACATAAATCCTTAAAAATAGGCCATATAGGAATCATACACCATCTGTGGCATATGGTTCCCACCTAAATGGGACTCATATTCCTAGGGTGGTGTATGGGTCCCATAGGGCCTATTTTTATTTCTAAAGTGTTGAGGAATGCGTAAATTAAGTTTATATGAGGTATATGTCAAGATTTTGGTTAAAATATGCCTCAAGATGCATAATATAGGTCCATAGGGGCCTATTAATGATTATATAAAGGTCATAAATGAAAGAGGGCTTAAAATAAAACTTGAAAGTGCAAATAAACAAAATTTACAACATTAAATAAAGGAAACAATAGGTTTTTCTTAGCTTAAAAGGGTCCTAAATCCCATGTGAATATGTACAAAACATTACAACACTATATTAGGTCCACTTAATTCATAAGCCTCCTAAAAATAATGTGAAGGTGTAAATAAATACACTTTACAACACTAAATTAAGGAAAAGTTAAGTTTATCTAGCTTTTAAAGGGCCAAAAACCTAATGTGGATGTGTAAAACTCATCACAAGACTAGACCAAGGAAATATCAAGTCCAATCTATCATTAATTATTCCTAAATTAAGCAAGGAAAAGGAATAATTTTTTCATTGCCACATTTAGCCCCCACTTTCGTGAGAGGATGAACTTGGTTCAAACTCACACTAAAGTAGACATTCAAGAGGGGTCCAATTTTACCAATGTGGATGGTCTAGGATGGTAAAGATCAAGGGAGTGGTCAATCCCCCAGGATCCAAGGTCCCATTTCAAACCAACATAAACACAAAGGGACACACACAAGGTGTATGATATGCAACATCAAGATACATGATCATGCAATTTCAATAAATAAAGGAAGAAAGACAGTGAACAAAATGAGGTGGATCAAGCCTGAATCATTTTTCTAACATGATGTGGATTAGATCAAAGCTATTTTTATAAAAAATTCATGCTCACTCTTAGGAAAAAAAACTCTTGGCTATCCTCTAGGTGAGTAATCCAAGAAGGTGAGACACATATGGCTGATATGTGCTCACACACACACAAGTGGCTAAGGGAAATTCATGCCTTTGATCAGCTTCTCGGTGAATCATACCAAGGTTATACCTCCTGATAACTTTTATTAGGTGCCATTCAATAATGACCTTTGAGATTCATGAGGCAAGGAAAACTTCGTATGCTTGGAGCTCATGAATTAACAATGAACTTTGAGCTTCATGAGGCAAGCAAAGCATCATATGCTTGGAATTCATGAACAAACAAGATGGCTCTACAAGCATCTAAAGTGTGTTATGGAAGGTGGCCAAATAGTGTAAAGTGTATTTAAAGGGATTTTTCTTAATTCATGCAAGGTCTCTTCTTAGGGAACATCGTGTCTAATGTCTCCAAGAGAGGACAAGGTAGAGACATATCACATTCTCAGAGGAAATAAAACACAATAAAACCACCAAACAAAGGATGCATTACAAGAAGAAAGAAAATCACACAATGAAACATGAGTGTTGATGTATGCCCCTACTTTAAAGTAGTTCCTAATACCATTACTGTAAGCAATTGCTTTAAAGTAGAAGAAGATGAGAGCTTATTTGGAAAGCCCTATGCCAATTCATATGTTTCTAATAAGCTACATCATGAATAAGTATGTCACATGCAACCAAACCTAAGGAATGTCAGCCACATCCTAATATTTATCTTATATGTTCATGAAAGGTATTCAACTAGCCAAAGGAGACAACAACAAGTGACATACAAGGACAAGGCTAACTAAACCCTTTCCCCAACTTAGTGCAGGACAAGAATGAGTTGAATATGGTGAAAGTAAGTATCAATTAGAGGAATTAGGTGCCTTAACTCAAGGAAGGATACCATAATCCTTAAGATGTTTAATTTTATAAATTAAAGCCTTACACTCATTAGTAGAACGACCATGAACTCTATGATATGAAAAAAATGAACTCTTGCAATAAAATTTATTTTGTGTTCTTGGAGGGACAGATATCAAATGATCATGGAGGAGTCTCAAAAAGATACTCTCTTGATCAATAATGAAGGATGTTTCATTATTTTATGACAAAGATATCTCTTTCTTAGTAGAAGGTGTCATACCTACAAAAGACTCTTTAAATTGGGAGATTTTGTTCTCTCCTTGAATTGACGATGTAAAATCTAACGAATTAAAATCATTAGTGTTTTACTAGATGACATTGACATTAAGTAAATATTTTTTTTTTTCTTTAGTTCTTGTAAAGGATAACAATCAAGACCACTAGTTTCTAGGAGTTTAGGATGCACTAATGTTAAAGTTGACTTAGAGGAATATTTTGTGATAGTGTTGATATTGAGTGAAGTCTTGCTTGTTTCTTTGAAAGGAAAATAGCCAAGACCACTAGTATTTTCTTGCATGTGAGGTTGTATAGGGATGAAGGTACCTTGTTCTCTAGAACCACATCCATTTCCACTATAACCAAGTTGTTTCATCATTTCATAACCCTTTCCATAAGGATTCTTCATCTCTTTTGGATTTGGTGGTTGCTCATAATTAAGTTCATCATAGTTTGTTGTATTTTTTTCTAAAGTGGTTAAGGTGGATGCTTTTGAAGGCTCATCTAAATTTTCTATTGACATTACCGATTTTTATTTTCCCCTTTCAGAATCTTTGTTTATGATCTTGTATTCTCCCATGAATGTTGGTTCAAAATGAAAGGAACCCCAATAATCTTCTAATAGCTTCATGATTTTGTCAATATGTTTTTCTTTATCTTTCTGTTTCATTGGTTCTACTTGTGTAGTTGGTTTCAATGTTTTCAAAGGATTTTCCTTATTTTTATCAATGTTTAAACAATTATTTCATTCAGGGTCGGCTTCAAGTGTGTACATTTTTTTGTTATAAACATACTTCATTACATGATGAAGAGTAGAAGGCACCCCATTCATTGCATGAATCCATGTTCTGCCTAAAAGGAGATTATATGAAATATCATGAGGCATAATGTGGATCAGTGTTTCTAATGTGTATTTTCTAGCTGTAATAGGAAAAGTGATCACACCAAGCGGTTGTTTTCCTACATTGTCAAATCCTTTGATAGATAAAGATTCAAGTTGAATTTTTGATTTGTTCACACCAAGCCTATCCAAAAGGATCACACTACACACATTAAGGGTGGAGCCATTGTCAAAAAGGGTTCACTTTATCCCTATCCTTTTTATCAATATATTATTATGAAAGCTTCATTTTGTTTTTATACTTCCAAAGGAGGGAGCTCACTTTGGTGGAAAACAATGTCAACATTTATTCCTTGAAACAAGGCTACTATGTCATTTGGTTGCACACTAGAAGGTGTAGAAACTTGTTGTAAAGAATTTTGGATCATGTTGTGATAATGTGAGAAGCTTGAATAAGGTCCCACAATTGTATCTTAGCAGGAGTATTGTTTAGTTGTTCAAATATATTGTACTCCTTTCAACTTTGTGAAGGCCAAATGAGGACCTGGTAAGATGGGGTTAGGAAATGGGATGGATGTTGAAGGTGTTTCTCTTAGTTTCATATTGTTCCTACTATTATATGTATGAGCAATGGTATTATGACTCGGTTGCTATGACACACTATTCTTAGGTGAGTAAAGGATAAGTTCAGGTTTGTTTTGAGTTTGTGGTCATTGTGATGGGATAAAGAATTAGAGGATTCTTAGGATGTCCAATAAGATATGTAGGATGCCCAAAAGTCAAGTGGGACCTAATGGACACTTGTGCATTCAAACTCAGTGGTCTTGGTTTGATGTATTTATAATAAAGGGAAGTATAGAACTACTTTTTTATCATCACCTAAGGAAGGCACATTACTATTGTTGTCATTTTCTTGCACCATGATATCCTCCCTAGGAGGAGAGTTGCTAGGAGAACTACAAACCAAATTTTATTGACATTCAAGGATTGATTCTTCCAAAATTACTTCATCACAATTACGGGAATGATCAATGGTTGAATTGTTTCTCTCAATAAGGATTTCTCTAGGTGAAGAGGGACAATTAAGATTCTCATTACTTTCATCGATCAAAGTATTTCCTTCACAACTAGGAGAGATAATAGGAGAAGGACAAGTATTATTTTCATTATCATTTATGGTTTCATTCCTTTGTCCTATAATTTATTCCAAAATTGGAGAGGAAACATAAATAGGGTTATCATAGATCTTATAGTTTTGATCATCCAACACCAACATATCTTCCTCACTTACACTTACATCCTCTAAAACATTATCATAAGAGGGGAAGATGTTGGGAGATAAATGTGGACTAGTTGAAGTTTCAATGGTCTCTTGTGTTATGTGATCATCATGATTACCTATGGTTGTGTCCTCTTGTCTATCAATGTATTCTCCACTAAGAGAGGTAAGAGGAGAGAAACAAATAGGATTCTCAAAACTCTCATTGATTGGTTCTTCTAACACCAAAATATCTTCTTCACAAATAGGAGAGATATTAGGGGAAGAATAGATATGATCCTTAGAATTGTCCAAGGTTGTATTCTCTTTCACTAAAAAAATCTCATAGGGAGGGGATATGAACTTTTTCTTAGTATACCTAAATATGTAAGATACTAACATTGTTTGACCTAGAATGAACAGTGATTCAAACCATCTCATGCAATGCTTCAACAATGTAAAAAATGTATATCCAAAGATGGGTAAGTGCACAAATATGTGACACAATTTTGGTGCCAAAATTAAAAAACTCACAAAAAAGGCCGAAATAAGCCATTTGGGGAGCACCAAATTACTTAAAGTCATTTGGTGTGCACAAAATGCAAAACTTAGAATAAAAGCCAAAAAGAGCTTTCAAACCCTTATTTCTCTTCAACCTGCAGCTTGACTTTGTGGATTTGAGGTTTGTAACTTGTACTCATGAAATATCATCATTTGTTTGCATCCTTAGCTTGTGATTTTCCATGAGGATTCCACCAACACATCAGAGAGGTCAAAGATTGCAAAGAGGTATGCATTTTTATTCTATTTATTTCAAATTTGATTTAGAATTAAAATTTAAATAGGTTTTTATAATAAATTTTTTCTCTAATTCTCAGGGAATTAATCTCCACCTCGAAACATTGAGAATTCATAATTGCCCCCTCATGAAGATCCTTCTATACAAGAACAACTTGAAACCCCTCTATCAATTCATAGGAATCCTCAAGGAACACAAGAAAATATTTAAAATCAAATTGAAAACAATAAAAGAGACATTAAACAATTAATTGGAAGATTAACCGAGAATGCCAAAACCCACCCTTATAGGAGAGGGATTGTCGAATCATTGAAGTCAATCGTAACTCATGTAGGAGAAATGAGCAAGCAAATAAATTTTTGGTCAAATAAGAGGCATGAGATGAGACAATTTTATGCTAATGGTTTGTCATATGCAGATGTCAAAAACCAAAATATTAGCAAAGCCAACTTGTGTGCCCTATTTATAGACCTGAGAACCAATGAACCTTTGTCTCATGCATGCAAGAGGTTCCCCATCCATTGGTGCCACCATGAGTTAATTAAAAATAAATTTTGGGAGTGGAGGTGGATGGTATTTGACCAACCTCCATACAATAACCATGAGGTGCTGCAATAATTTTTGAGGAAACTCTATTGCGAGTTTGTCCTCAATAAAATGAAAAACTATTTTGACATCTTATACTTTTAGGGTAGAGGTGGGGCTCCACACATGATAGACTTGTTGCACGACGTAATCCATAGTTGGCACCGAGACCCTTGGCTAGACCCATGGTGGAGCATGTCATTGTTCCTTCCATTGTTAAGGACAGTGTAGAGCTGCACATGCTGAAGTCGATTGAATCACTCACCTAGACCATTTTATAGATTGTGAGTCCTCTATTAGAGCTTGGTGTGGAGGAGACGTGTAGGCCCTGAGCTCCACCCCACCATTGTGCACTTGTGGTATTGTTTTCATGTACAATTATCAGAGTGCTCATGATGCAACTACACAACCTACATTTGTTGCAGAGGCTATGCATTTCACACATGATATTTTGAATGATACATTTGGCATTGACACTCAGGTAAAATTTAGCAAGTTATTTTAATGTTGTTTATTAAATTATATTTTGAAATTTAAGAATAACTAAATTAGTAGAATTTTGATATGATGAAATTTCAGGGTCAGACTATTCATGAGGCATGCTCTATTCCTATAGACCCTTATATATTCTCGATGATGAGTCCATAGGTATGCAACTAGTATTAAAGATATTATTATTGCATTTGAATAGTTGAATGTTTTATTTGAATGTTTGTGTCATAACATGCTTTTGATTTCAGATAGTTTCCTAGTGCACCTTCTTCCTCCACACCTTACAATTCATATCCTCAAACAACTTACACTTAGGTATCATTTATTCATTAATGGTGTTGTAAAACTATGTTATCTATTTTTCATAATTTTGCGTATATACAAATCTAAAAAATTGATGAGAAACACAAACATTGCATTTGTATTCCTTGATCATGTCATATTATCTTCTCCTAATTCACTATTTGTTCCTTTATTCCTTCCTAATCCCATACCATTAACATTTAATAGTTCACCCTATTTTCCATGATCCCCTCCTAGCCCATCCAACTAATTTATCTTCTAGTCCATGCAATGTGTCATTATGTCCTTCTACTCCTATTTTATTATACCCATTATTATTTCACCCTAGATGTTCCATGATACCCTATGTTCCACCCTATGTTCCTTTATATCATCCTATGTTATACCATCTTTATCCATGTTTCATCCTAGATAACTCTTCTCTATTATTGCTGAACATAGGTCAAGTTCGCACTTCGTCTACTATAGTCAAACCCTAGACACCTCCTAATTCACCCTATGTTGCACTATTCCCTAGTAATCGCATCCCATTAACCTCTAATTATCCACCCTATATTTGGTTATCCCATCCTAGCCCATCCCATCAATCCAAGTCCATCCTATGTTCCATTAATCCCTTCTATTCCCATCCCATTACCCTCTCTTATTTCACATTATGTTCCATTATCCCCTCTCGGTCTTTATATCAACATGATACCTGAGATATTGTTTCATTTGTAGTTGTTGACATCAGACAACCCTGGTGATGTGGGTGGCATGATGGACCATGGAGTTTCTGCAACAATAGCTCGTTCTAATCCATTGAGAGTGGTATGCAATAGATTAGTTGATTTGACATTATATTTTCTCTTTTATGGTCTATTATAGAAAATATTCATGATACTTTTATGTAGTTTAATTTCTATCTTGATGGTTGCTATAGGTGGTTGTCACTCCAGATCATGGACGTGGTGATGTTTTTAATGTGCATGATGACTATATGTATGCGGTAAGTGATTATATATTTTGTTATATGTCATTCCACAATTCAATTTCTATGTATTAACATATTTAATTTTTATTGTATGATTTGAAGGTCCAGAGTGAAGAGAGGAGGACTAGTGAGCATGTTTGAAACATAAGAGAAGCAACGATCACTCCATCCAGTCAAAATTTGAAGGTAGCACGAGATCTATTTCCTTCCCCTAGAGGGAAATGACTATGTATTAGGGTTGTTTGTTGTATGCCTATGTGGCATTTTGGAACATATATTTTGTACTATCGATATATACGTGACATTTTATATCTATATGGCTCCTTTGTACTAAGCTTGTATGGTTTTTTTGGATATATTGTATATAATTTTATCAATATATATCATTGTATAGCCTTTTGGCTTTTTGATTAAAGAAAATATTATTTTTCTACTACCATTCTTGAATGATGTTATCATTTGTATTTTGTAAATAAGCTCCATTTGCAGTGGTTTGTATCCTTTGGAATGCTTAAATTACTTTTTCCTCACTTATTCACATGTATGCTTCACTTATTCACATGTATACTTCACCTATATTGTGTGTATTCACGTGCATGCTTCATGCTTGCAATGCATAGCAACAAAATCTTTTGAGGAAAAATTTGACAAACCAAAAGTATAAGAATTTTTAAAAA
This sequence comes from Sequoiadendron giganteum, assembly GCA_007115665.2. Lineage (NCBI taxonomy): Eukaryota > Viridiplantae > Streptophyta > Pinopsida > Cupressales > Cupressaceae > Sequoiadendron > Sequoiadendron giganteum. The sequence goes on along the minus strand of CM021104.1, from coordinate 275,061,789 downwards.
AACTCATGAAAAATTGTAAAACAAGAGACAAAAACTTTTTTTTTAATTTGAAAGGTATTTCCATAACATATAGAGATATAGAGAGAAAATAAAACAAATATTTTTACTAATGAATTGTAAAAAATGGATTTTTGTAGTCTATATTCATATTGACAATTACATTGAATTGCACATCTTTCAAAGTCAAAGCATTACTACACTTTGCATAACTAATAACTAGATGCTGATAAATGACAAAATTTAAATTAGAATATATCTTGTACAAAGTCAACCTAAACAGTTGTGGAATTTCTTCACATTGCATAACTAATAACTAGGAGTAGCTACCAATTGCATTTTCTTATCATGACATTCTATGAGACCAAATTTCTTTGAGGTATTTTTTCAAATAGTTCATTGCCTTGTCTATGTTACCATATTTTTCATACATGTCTACCAAAGCATCTTGTCAAACAATTCACTACCTTGTTGCTATGGATAAAAGCCTAAAACAAGTGATTTTAAACAAGCTATGGATGCTTCGAAAAAATATATCAAAAGCATAATAGTAAGCAATAGCATAGACAAGGCAATGAACTGTTTGAAAAAATGCATCAAATAAATACGGTGATGGAATGCCATGACAAGCCATAAACAAGATAATGAACTAGTTCAAAAGATGGCTCAAATAAATATGGTTTCATGGTGACGAAATGCCATGACAATCAAATTGATTTTTATTTTCATGGCATTCCATCACCATGAGACCTCATTTTTTTGAGGCATTTTTTTGAAGAGTTAATTTCCTTTTCTATACTACCATGTTTTACATACATGTCTATCAAAGAATTTTATCAAATAGTTAATTTTCTTGCTGCTATGGATAAAACCCCAAAATATGTGTTTACGAACAAGCTATGGATGCTTGGAAGAAATCTAGCAAAGCATAATAGCAAGCAATAACATAGACAAGGCAATGAACTACTTGAAAAAAATTCTTCAAAGAAATGTGGTCTCATGGTGATGGAATGCCATGACAAGAAATTTTTTATGGATTGTCATCACATTCGATCACCATGAGAGCATGTTTATTTGAGGAATTTTTTCAAACAATTCACTGCCTTGTCTATGCTACCAGATTTTTTGTACATGTTTACCAAAGCATTTTATAAAATAGTTCACTGCCTTGTTGCTATGGCTAAAAGCATAAAATGGGTTCTTCGAAACAAGCTAGATGGATGCTTCGAAAAAATATATCAAAGCATAATAATAAGAAATAACATAGAAAAGGCATTGAACTGTTCAAAAAAATGCCTTAAAGAAATGTGGTCTCAATGTGCTTGTCATGGCATTTCATCACTATGGGAACACATTTCTTTGAGGAATTTATTTCGAATAGTTCACTACCTTGTCTATGCTACGACATTTTTCATACATGTCTACCAAAGCATTTTATCAATCAATTCACTGCCTTGCTACTAAGGATAAAATTATAAAATAGGTGCTTTCGAACAAGCTATGGATGCTTAGAAAAAATCTATGAAAGCATAATAGTAAGAAATAACATGATGTAGAGTAGGGAGGCCTTCAATCAATTAAACATAAATCCAACTAATACACCAAGCCCTTGTTCCCCCAAACCCTATCAAGGGTGATTCTCTTCAAACTTCACTATTTGTCTTGTATGTTTGTACACCCAACTTCTTCACCTTTTCTTGCAAAGCTTATTGCCAATAAACAAGCCACTCACCTTTTTAGACACCCTTTGAAGCCTTCAAAAATGTATCACAAAAACACACCAGGTCACTTTCGACCAACACCAACAAAATAAGGCTACTACGCTGTCCTAATTGGCAAATTAGGCAAAATTTTTAAAGCAACTGTAATCCAAAATATCTTCCCATCCCAAATAACTATATATAGTCATTTACTAGACCATAAAACTTCCAAATCCACAAATTTTAACTTGAGAACTGCTCCTTTAAGTCCACTTTTACCAAACCCTCATTTTTAGCAAGTTTAGGGTGGGCTTATTGAATATCCTATTCCCAAAATTCATAACACCTTTCCAATGCATCAAAAATGCTTAAAATAACTTGTACATGATTAAAAGTACCTCACAAATTCCTGCCTCAAAGGATTTCAACCATTTCCACTCTTAATCCACTAAATCTCACCAAAACTCATCAAATTGCCAACTAGGGCATCACACCAATTCGCTCAACTTGCCTCCCCTACTCTAGAAACCATGAAAATATGTTCCCTACCACTAATTATGCCATTCCATTGAGTTAGAGTAGGATACAATGGGTGGAAAGGCTAAAAAGTCATTTTTACATAGTCAGCTACTTGCATTTGACAACTTTTTCCCCAAGCGAGAAATCACCACCACAGGAAAAGGCGTATGAGATAGCTAAAACTGAGAGAGGTTATTTTAGAGGGGTCCAAAATGATTCCATAGGCTAAGATGAGAAGTTTCTAAATGTTACGGTGTCTTAATAAGAGCATGCTAAAGTTTGTAGCCATTTTGCACTTTTGACTCTTAAGGGATTATGCCAGTTGAACATAGCTCAAAGTGATTCTGTGTGTTTCACTGGGAAAAAGGACCATGCCTAATGTAAACGTACCCACCCAAATGCATCAAGAAAGTCTGTTTAGTCACACAAATTGTAGAATGAAAGTTGCACCACTTTGCAACTTTCAACTTCTTGTATTTGACAACTTTCCCCAAGCGAGAATTCGCCACCACGGGAAAACACCTCCAAGATAGTGAAAAATGAGAGAGGTTATTGTACAGGGTCCCAACATGATCACATTGGATTAGATGAAAAATTTCTAATAATCATGGTGTTTGAATACGATCATGATGAAATTCATAGCCATATTGCACTTTGGACTCTTAAGGGATTCTATTGGTTGAACGTAGCTCAAAGTGATTCCACATCTTTTAGTGGGAAAGAGGACCATTCCTAGTGTAAAATTATCCATTTAGATGCATCAAGATAGTATGTTTGGTCACATGAGTTGTAGAATGAAAGTTGCACCACTTTGCACCTTTTAACTACTTGCATTTGACAAATTTTCCCCAAGCGAGAATGTACCACCATGGGAAAACACCTCTGAGATATCAAAAACCAAGAGAGGTTGTTGTAGAGGGGCCCAACATGAACCCATAGGCTTAGATGATACATTTATAAGAATCATGGTGTCCAAGTACAAGCATGCTGAAGTTCACAACCATTTTGCAATTTGGCCTCTTACGGGATTCTATCAATTGAACGTAGCTCAAAGCGATTTCGCGTGTTTCAGTGGAAAACAGGACCATGCCTAGTGTAAATGTACCCACTTGGATGCATCGAGACAGTCTGTTTGGTCACATGATTTGAAGAATTAAAGTTTTACCACTTTGCAACTTTCAACTACTTGCATTTGACAATTTTTTCGTCAAGCGATAAATCACCACCATGGGAAAAAGGCCTCTGAGATAGTGAAAACTAAGATATATTATTGTAGAGGGTCCCAACATGATCACATAAGCTCAGACAAGAATTTTTTCAACACCAAGTGTCTGAATACGAGCATGTTGAAGTTTGCAACCATTTTGCACTTTGGACTCTTAAGGGATTCTACCAGTTGAATGTAGCTCAGAGCGATTAAGTGTGTTTCAGTGGGAAATAGGACCATGCCTAGCATAAATATACCCACACAGATGCATCAGGACAGTTTGTTTGGTCACACAAGTTGCAAAACAAAAGTTGCACCTCTTTGCAGCTTTCAACTACTTGCATTTGATAAGTTTTTCCCCAAGCAAGAATTCACCACCACAATAAAATGCCTTTGAGATAGAAAAAACTGAGAGATTTAATTTTAGAGGGGCATAACATGATCCCATAAGCTCATATGACAAGTTTCTAAGTGTCACGGTGTCTGAATACGAACATGCTGAAGTTCACAGCCATTTTGCACTTTGGACTCTTAAGCGATTTTTTCGGTTGAACATAGCTCAGAGTGATTCCGCATGTTTTAGTGGAAAATAGGACCATGTCTAGCATACATGTACCCACTTGGATGCATCAAGATAGTCCGTTTGGTCACATAGGTTGTAGAATGAAAGTTGCACCACTTTGAAACTTTCAACTACATGCATTTGATAACTTTTTCCCCAAGTGAGAATTTTCCACCACGGGAAAATTCCTCTGAGATAGAGAAAATTGAGAGAGGTTATTGTAGAGGAGCCCAACATAATTCCATAGGTTCAAACAAGAATTTTTTAAGCATCATAGTGTTTGAATATGAGCATGTTGAAGTTCACAACCATTTTGCACTTTAGACTCTTACGGGATTCTATCGGTTGAATGTAGGTCAGAGCGATTCCGCATGTTTCAGTGGGAAATTTGACCATTCCTAGTATAAAAATACCCACCTAGATGCATTAGGACAGTCTATTTGGTCACACAAGTTGCAGAATGAAAGTTGCACCACTTTTCATTTGACAACTTTACCCCAAGTGAGAATTCACCACCATGGGAAAATTCCTCCGAGATAATGAAAACTAAGAGAGGTTATTGTAGAGGGGCCCAACATGATCCCATAGGCTTAGATGAGAAGTTTCTAAACATCACGGTGTTTGAATACGAGCATGTTGAAGCTCGTAGCCATGTAGCACTTTGGACTCTTAAGGGATTCTACTAGTTGAATGTAGCTCAGAATGATTATGCATGTTTCAGTGCAAACGAGGACCATGCCTAGTGTAAACGTACCCACCTAGATGTGTCAAGACAGTCTGTTTGGTCACACGAGTTGTAGAACGAAAGTTGCACCACTTAGCAACTTTCAACTACTTTCATTTGACAACTTTTTCCCCAAGTGAGAATTCACCACCATAGGAAAAGGCCTCTAAGATAGGAAAAACCCAAAGAGGTTATATTAGATGGGCCCAATATGATTCCATAGGCTTAGATGAGAAGTTTCGAAGCATCATGGTGTTTGAATATGAGCATGTTGAAGTTCGTAGCCATTTTTCACTTTGGACTCTTAAGGGATTCTGCCGGTTGAATGTAGCTCATAGCGATTCCACATGTTTTAGTGGGAAATAGGACCATACCTACCATAAGCATACCCAATTCGTATGCATCAGGATAGTCCATTTGTTTATATGAGTTACAGAATGAAAGTTGTACCACTTTGCAACTTTCAAATACTTGTATTTGAAAACTTTTTACCCAAGCAAGAATTCGCCACGATGGTAAAAAACCTCTGAGATAGAAAAAACCAAGAGATTTTATTGTAGATGGGACCAACATGATCCTATAGGCCTAGATGAGAATTTTCTAATCATCATGGTGTCCGAATACGAACATGCTGAAGTTTGCAGCCATTTTGCACTTTGGACTCTTAAGGGATTCTACTGGTTGAACATAGCTCAGAGTGATTCTGCATGTTTTAGTGGGAAATAGGACCATGCCTAGCATAAATGTACCCAATTAGACACATCGGGATGGTCCATTTGGTGACACGAGTTACAGAATGAAATTTTCACTTTGCAACTTTCAACTACTTCCATTTGACAACTTTTTCCCCAAGCGAGAATTCACCACCATGGGAAAAAACCTCTGAGATAGTGAAAAATGAGAGAGATGAATGTAGAGGGGCCCAACATGATCCCATAGGCTCAAACAAGAAGCTTTTCTAAGCATCACGGTGTCCCAATACGAGCATGCTGAAGTTCGCAGCCATTTTACAGTTTGGAATCTTAAGGGATTTTATGGGTTGAGCGTAGCTCAGAGAGATTCCACATGTTTCAATGGGAAATAGGACTATTCCTAGTGTAAACATACCTACTCGGATGTATTGAGACAGTCCATTTTGTCACATAAGTTGCAAAATGAAAATTACATGACTTTACAACTTTCAACTACATGCATTTGACAACTTTTTCCCCAAGCAAGAATTTGCCACCATGGGAAATGACCTCTGAGATAGTGAAAACCAAGAGAGGTTATTGTAAAGGGACCCAAAATGATCCCATAGGCTTAGACAAGAATTTTCTAAGTTTCACGGTGTCTGAATATAAGCATGTTGAAGTTTATAACAATTTTGTACGTTGGACTCTTAAGGGATTCTACCAGTTGAACGTAGCTCAAAGTGATTTCACATGTTTCAGCACAAAAGAGGACCATGCCTTGCATAAACGTACCCATACGGATGCATCAGGATAGTTATTCTGGTCACATGAGTTGTAGAATGAAAGTTGCACCACTTTGTAACTTTCAACTACTTGCATTTGACAACTTTTTCCCCAAACAAGAATTTGCCACCATGGGAAAATGCCTCTAAGATAGAAAAAATGGAGAGATTTTATTGTGGACAATCATTAACCACCCTCTAAAACCACCAAATATACAACCTTTAGCCAAGGAACCATTCACGGAGTGCACATTTTAGAAAACCTTCATATTTAGCTATTGGAAATATGTGCCTCAGTCTTGCTGACCCATTCATCAGTGTAACTTGAGCAGTCGGTGCAAGTCTCCTAACTCTTGACAAAGATAGAAGTCCGACCAAAGCACTTGGTCAATATAACTTGTTCTGTTAGGATGAGTGCTCAGTGTTGGTGGTTTGTTTCCATTGGTGTGACTTGGGGTCATCGGTGGAACTCTTCACTGGGCTACGCTAATGGACTGATGCTTGTTAAAGGTGATCTTGATCTACGGTTGTGATGAGATTAATCCAATAGTGCTCATTTTATTTCGAGCTTAGTTGTGGTGAGTACTAACGGAATCTTGTGAAGCGAGAAGAATTTCCTGAGTGGTTGACACTTGGCAGCTTCATCAACGGTGTTTTCTAGTCCCATGCCTCATGTGGTGGGTCCCGAGTGACTCATTCAGGGTATGTCGGCTTTGAACATGTGTTGTTGTTTCGAGGAAACTTATTTGGAATATTGTGGATGATTTTTTGACTCCTAGAAATTGCACTAGCGGTGTACACGTGTCTTGGTGGGTCCTGGCCACGACAAGCAATATATGAAGGGAAAATGCTCAGAGGTTGTTTGGTCACCTGGGTAGTTTTTGATGGTTAGTCTGTTGTGGAAGTTGAACTGAACCAGATTTTTGGCGCATCAGTTGAAGCAATGGATGAATAGTGTTACAATACACGGCGTGATATTATTCATTGATTTTACATTGCTGTTGTAAATCAATGTTGATTGGTTGAAAGCTTTATTCTTTAGTAGCGATTAATTGCAAGGTTGACAGAGTGCAATTTCGGTATGTCTCTGTAATCCAATTCAATGTTGGTTGGCTCAATGCATGCTACAGGGTGGTGTTGTTAGATAATGGTGGAAGCTTGTCGGTGGGGTAATTAAATACCTTAATGGTTTTTGGTTGGATGGGAAAGAGAGATGAGGTTGATCAAGATGTGAAATCTGATCGAGAAGAGTGTGTGTGTTTGAACGGTATGTGAAGAGAATTGTAACCGTGAACATTGAGACACACAGAACTAAGAAGATGTGAACCTGAGAGGTCATGAGGCTGTGCTAACCAAAAGGCTAGTTGTGCATGTGGGCTGGTGAGATGAAATGAATCTTCACTATATGTCCTATGAGGACATTGTAATAGTGCAAGGTTTTAGATCTATGTTGTAGCCTGTATTCTCTAGATGAACAAGATGTAACTCCTGTAAAGGCCATGAGCTTGAGATTGTATTGTAAATCTTTTTGTTGTTGAATAATACAATGGCTTGATCTTTTGGAGGGTGGGTTTTTTACATGAAAGGGTTTTCCCCACATAAATTTGTGCATTCATATGTTTGTCTTTCATGCTTATTGATTCTATAGTTTTGAATCTATACACGGTGTTGAATTTGGATTATTCTTCATGTACTTCTCTCAGAGGGGTAAATGTGGGAAATGAAAGTACATGTTTTCACTATATGGCATAGTAGTTTGTGTCCTTGAGGTGATTTGAAGAAAATAAAGTCACTAAGGCATTGTTGTTCTTAGATGTTTCATTCTAAGATGACCCACAATTTTCCCAACAAGTGGTACCAAAGCCTTCTTCTAGGATTTTCTTATGCTTGCATGTGTAGGTTTGTGAGTTGCATGTACAATGCATAGACTCGCATGTATTTGAATTTTGTTGCATGTAAGAGTTCCTGGAGTTTCGGTTCTATGGATTCCTTTTGTAAATATTTCTTAGCTTGACAAGCTTGAGGAGATTTGAAGGAGTCAACTGATGATTTATCCTTTGGTGAGTAAAATTCATTTCTCTTTTTGAGACAACACGCAATGTGAAAGAAATTTAAGATGGAAAAATTTGAGTTGATCATATTGTAATGATGTGGTCTAAGGCTCCTAGGTGGTAGCGAATGATCCTGATGTAAGGGGTGTGAGTTTATGATTATGGTTGTGTTGCAACAGAGCATGGTATATACTGGGTGTTTGTGTGAGAGGCTCCCTGATGGTATGGAAATTCTTGGGTTGTTATTTAGCCATGGAGTATTGTGCTTGTACTGGGTGTTTTGACTTAGCATTGAAGGCATTGTTCTCTGTTACCCTGATTGCATGAAGGCTATGAAGTTGATCTCTTGGTGGTCTAAACTTTTTTGAATAGCCTGGCTCTCTCGAATGCATGTGCATGCTTGTGGTTTTGGAATTGGTTTGGAATGGTCCTAGAGTTCCTGTACTACTTGTTCCTTTTATGGATAGCTTGTACTTGCATGGCTCAGATTCATGTTCTTTGGTTATGAAGGTTTTTTATATAGATTCTCCTAAAAAGTATATGATGCATATTCATGTTAGTTCATTGTTCTGGTTAACCATGATGGTTGTGTGCAGACTCTTGAGTCATCTAGATGTGTAGTGGATATGGATGTGCATGGGTTTTTTGGAAACATGGTGGTTTTCTAGGTTTTGCACGGTCAAGAAAGAAACTTGTGGTTTTGTGGAGCTACTGGCAAAACTATTTTCTAGATTCTGGTTGTTTGGGGTGTTGTTGGATGAGACAGTTGTAGTTCTACATGTAAGTGTTTCTTTCTAGTTTCCTAGACTGTGGTGCTTGAGTTGTGGACATGATTGGCGAATCAGGTCTAACCTTGATCTAGTGTTTGAGTCATGTTGTCTACATGGGTTTTCTCTTTGAGATCTCAGTTTTGCAGTTTCGAGTGCGATGATAGATTTGCAGGCTTCATTGGTTGGATCTATGGGTTGAGAATGTTGTGGGTTGTCTGTACCTACATTTTTGCTATGAGAAAACTCAGAAGTGGACTGTCAATATCCACAAGGTTGTTTTAGTGTTGATGCAGATCTATTTGCAGGCCTTATCTATGGTCACTTGTGCATTGGTGTGGCTGCCTTGAGATGAGAGGAAAGATAGCGTTGACTACCTAAATAGTCGATTATGGGGACCTGTAGCGTGTGTATCATGATGTCATGGAAGTCTTGGGTACATTGGTTAGTGTAAGATATTGACAATGATGGTGTGGTCGGTGTGGTTTGGAGATCTTGGTGTTGTTTGGCATTGTTGTCAGATGGACATGTTGTCGATTGTACCTGGAGGATTTTCAGATGAACATATGTTTGGTCATGATGCTTGGAAAGCTCGATGTCACTGTTCAGTGGGAGCTTTAGCAGTGATTGTGGATTCATCACTTGGTGGTGAATGATCTTATTTAGTGTTGTAGATGTTACTAGGAGGGACTCTTAAATCCTGTTTTTGTAGAAGGGTTCTTTTGCATTTGCATGGAAACTATTTGAGGATGTGAAACATCTTGGAACCATGGAGGAAATTTGGAGTCTTTGGCTTAGATTTTGGTGGTGCTTGATAGGTGATGTTGGTTTAGATTTTGTTTGCTTGATGCCATGTATACTCACGCTTGAGCATTAGAGTTTTGGCATGTTGTGTAGCTCTCGAAACCATAATTTTTTCACTTGAATCATGGTATCTCCTAAGGGGGATGAGTAGATCATGATGTCATGATAAGTTCCTATTTCAGATGTTTGGAGCTTTGAAGGTGGTCTGGTAATTCTCTGTGTTTTGAGTACATTGGTCATATGCTTGAGAACTTCATGTTAAGTGCAATAATGTAGGATTGGAGTTTAGCATGAGATGATCAATTGCAAGTATTCATGGATACATGGAGAATAAGGTGAGGCTGAAATTCCTTTGAGAAAGGTGTTGATCATAGTTGAAAGTACAAATAGCCTACACCTTGGTTGGATGTGAGTTCAACATAGATCAATGAGAATATTTCTCTTGGATGAGTCATAGTGGCTTGTATATCTTGGAGGAGCATTTTATTTTTCCACTCTTGGTCTGCTTGGTAGTGAAGTCTTTTTGAGTGGTATTTTCCCATCATATCTTTTAGAGGTATTTTATGGTTTCCTTCATGATATGGATCTTGAATTGTTGTTTAATGGTTCTGGAGGATTCATAGTGGAAGGTGGAAAACATGGTTTATTTCCTTGAGCTTTTATGTGATATCATTTATTGATGAGAACTGGTAGGAGATAGTTATATGGGCTGATTTCCTGAGATGGGAAATGAAGGAGTTTGATCTTCTTTGAGAGGCTTACATCCATGATTGATTACATGTAAGATATGTTAATTTTGATGTTGGTGATTGAACGGTTGGGTGTTGTTATGGATTTTCCTTTGGGATGTGAAGGAGATCATATTTGACATAGATTTTAGAGGTGTATGTAGGAGGATTTTCTACAAGTATATGTTGTGCAGAGTTTCTACCTTTGGTCTTGGTTGTCTTCCAAGAAGTCTGACTTCTTTTTTACATTGGTTTGAAATTTGGTTGAAGTTTTTGTTTTCATTCAAGTTTTTGAGTGGTAACTTGGAGGTTCTTTATCTCTTTCCTATGTTGGGTGTTGAAGAACTTGGAAGAGCTCTGGAAGACTGATGAGAGAAATGATTCTTGTAGTAGTTGGCTACAGGTTGTGCATATGATTGTGGATATTTTCTTGGTACTACATGGTAACATTTTCTATTTGATATTATTGGTAGACTTGTTATGCCTTTGATCTTTGAGATTTGACATTACCCATGTAGTGGGAGTACCTGGATGTGTTTGATCTTTTTCGATTAGTTTGTGGATGGTGCTTGTATTTGTGGTTGATGGGTTGGTTGTGCTGCTCGCATGAGTTTACTAATATGGATACCTTGAAGGTATGTGAGATTGTATAGAATAGCATGAACTATGGGTGTTATTTTCAGTCATGTGGTTTGATCAGTTGGATGGGTGTTGTCAGTGTTCTAGTTGTTGTTCTAACTGGTGTTCTATCTTGTTTCTGGAAAATGTTTTTCAAAAAGGTGATCTAGTTTGGTCTTTGAAGTTGATGTTGTCTATGCTTCTATATGGTTTTTTGTTGGTGCTCTGGAATGGTTAGTAAGATCTTCATCAAGTGGGAGATTTTTGGAAATATGTGCCTCAATCTTGCTGACCCATTCATCGGTGTAACCTGAGTAGTTGGCACAAGTATCCTAATTGTCGGCGAAGATAGAAGTTTGGCCGAAGTGCTTGGTCGGTGTAACTTGTTCTGTCAGGATGAGTGCTCAGTATTGGTAGTTTGTTTCCATCGGTGTGACTTGGGGTCATCAGTGGAACTCTTCATCAGGCTATGCTGATGGACCGATGCTTGTTAAAGGTGATCTTGATCTACAGTTGCGATGAGATTAATCCAATGGTGCTCATTTTATTTTGTGCTTAGTTGTGGTGAGTATTGATGGAATCTTGTGAAGCAAGCATAATTGCTTGTGTAGTTGATACTTTGTGGCTTGATCAACGGTGTTTGCTAGTCATGTGCCTCATGTGGTGGGTCCCAAGTGACTCATATGGGGTGTGTCAGCTTCGAACACATGTCATTGTTTCGGGGAAAGTTATTGGGAATATTGTGGATTCTTTTTTCATTCAATGAAATTGCACTAGTGGTGTACATGTGTCTTGGTGGGTCTTGGCCATGACAATTGGTATATGAAGGGAAAATGCTCGAAGGTCATTTGGTCGCCTAGGCAGTTTTTGATGATTGGTCTACTATGGAAGTTGAACCGAACCGACTGTTTGGCGTGTTAGTCAAAGTAATGGACAAATAGCATTACAACATGTGGCCTGATATTATTCTTTGATTTTACATAGCTATTGTAAATCAACGCTGATTTTTCGAAAGCTTTATTCTTTGGTAGCAATTAATTGTGTGGTTGACAAAGTGTAGTTTTGGTATGTCTCTATAATCCAATTCAATGTGGGGTGGCTCGATGCATGCTATAGGGTGATGTTTCTAGAGAATGGTGGAATATTGTTGATGGGGTAATTAAATACCTTGATGGTTGTTGATTGGATGGGCAAGAGAGATGAGGTTGATTAAGATGTGAAATTTGATTGAGCAAAGTGTGTGTGTTCGAGCAGTATGCAAAGAGCATTGTAACCGTGAACACTGAGATACATAGAATTGAGAAGATGTGAACCTAAGAGGCCATGAGGTTGTTTCAGCTGAAAGGTTGGCTCTGTGTGTGGGCTAGTGAGATGAAGTGAATCTTCACTATATGTCATGTGAGGACATTGCAATAGTGCAAGGTTTGAAATCTATGTTGTTGCCTATATTCTCCAGATTAACAAGATGTAACTCTTGTAAAGGCCATGAGCCTGAGATTGTATTGTAACTCTTTTTGTTGATGAATAATACAATGGCTCAATCTTTTGGAGGGTGGGTTTTTTTACCTAAAAGGGTTTTCCCTACGTAAATCTATACGTTCATATGTTTATCTTTCATGCTTATTGATTTTATAGTTTTGAATCTATACATGGTGTTGAATCTGGCTTAGTTTGCATGCAGTTCTCTTAGAAGGGTAAATGTGGGAAATTACTATGCATGTTTATGCTTTATGGTATAGTAGTTTGTGTCCTTGAGGTGATTTGAAGAAAATAAAATCACTGAGGCACTGCTGTTCTTAGATGTTTCATTCTAAGATGACCTCCAATTTTCCCAACATTAGCAAATTTAGGGAGGGTTTATTGAAAGTCCTATTTCCCCACCTATCTTAGCTTGCCAAAGCTTCAAAAATGCTCCAAACGAGTCAATGTTTTTTGGGTGTTTTGAGTCCAATAAGGTCCATTATGACCATTCAAATTTAATTGGTGAATTTTTAAGGTCTTATGTTTCCATTTTGGGAAAGTTGCAAATCATAGTGAAAATATTGTCAAGTTTGATAAAAGTTGTCAAGATAGGTTGAATGCCATTTTTTTCCAATGTGAGGTCATTTTTTTTGGATTCAATAAGGTCTAGGTACACCATTTCTAATTTTTTAGGAGTCTAGGAGGGTCAAATTGCAAAATAATGCAAAATGAGCAAAAATGTTGTGAACAAGAATATGTAAAAAAGTGCAATTTTGTAATCCAACATCCATAACGAGTTTGAAAATTGGTTGGAGTCAGTTGTAGGATGCTAGTTGGTATTTTTCATGTTTGAAATGGGTTCTTATGTTTGAGTTTGAGGTTGGAGAAACCAAGTTAGAAATAAAAATAATAAAAGCTTGTTATTCCAATGCCATTTTATGAGTTTTTCCATAATTTTTGAAGTTTATTGGTACTGTATGGTTCTGTACAAGGTGGTTGTGGTTACTTCTTAATTTAAACTAGTGGGAAGTAGAGTTAACTATTTCACAAACTTGGTTTGAAGAAATTTCATTCAATTTTGTGCATTTAATAGGCATTTTACGGGAGGTCAGTTTGTGAGCCCTGTTTCAAGGGTTTGAGTGCATTTAAAATGGTGTTTTAAGCCTTCCACCAATTGTATGTTGTTGTAACTCAGTGGATAGGCTTAGTTGAGATAGATAAACATGTTTGTATTGTTTTCTTGAGTAGGGGAGGTCTGCATACTGATTTTTGGTGATGGTTTAGGTGATATTTGGGATTTTTTACATGAAAAAGTGAGGTTAGAGAGGGTAAAAGTGGGAAATGTTTGAGGGCAGTCATTTTTCCTGTTCTTTTAAGCATGTGCAAGGTTATTCCAAAGTTTTATGAATTGTTTATGAGGTCTTAGAAGGAATGGAGCATAGTTTTTCAATAAACCCTAGGGTATATTATGAAAAGTGAGGGCTTTAGTGTTTGGGTTATTGAATTGCCTATCTTGCCCTAAAATTTGTGGATTAGGTGTTTCCTCTGGTAGGTGAGTGCTTCCCAATCAATTTTTGGGTGAAAGGAAAATTATAAAACACATTCTCTTTGTAAATTTGGCCTAATTGAGGCTTTGGACAACATTGTTTTCAAGTTTTTAGCAAGTTTCTCCAAAGGAGTCTTAGGTGGAATTGAGGTATGTTAGAGATGACCTAGGTTGCATCAATTTCTATGAGGCATATGCTGCCCCTACCTTGTCAACCCTACGGAATTGGAAAGCCAATGAGCTCACTAGCTTGCCAGTTTGGTAGGATTGACAAGGTAGGGACAATAAAATATGCCTTTCTACAATTATATTAGACTTTATTTCATTCTTACTCATAAATCCACATGATTTTCCTTGAAGACAACTTTAAATGTAAACCATGAAGTATGAAAACTAATTTTAAATATAATATACACATTTAATTGAGGCATATATTAAGGAATATACACATTTTCATGTATTAATTTCTCATAACTTTTGTATATATAAAAAATACACTAAGTCAGTGATAAATATTATAATAGTGATGGAAGAACATCTTGAAAATATTCCCATTTTTCAATACTTGTAGAAATACATGCAGGGAAATAATCCTCCCATTTGCAGCCCAGATCATGAAATATATTGTACAAGAAGAAACAAAAGGAGTCATTGCCCAATTTATTTTCTCCAATCCACCTCAACTAGCCCAGTTATTTGCATTCCAAAATGCTTCAAAACATGTACATCCCCTACTCCCTACAAAACACATGGGTAGTAGCCTCTCTATGGTTGTGTACTCTCATAGGAATTTGGTCCACAAAAAATTTGCAAAAGCTTATCAATCTTAGAGATGGACTCAGATAAAAATCATTGAAAGAGAAATAACTAAATAATGTCAGTCATACACTTGACGAGACCTACTATCACATTCATGAATGCTAGATAGGCAGGTCGATTGAAGGTCCTAAAATGGTTATGTGGCTCTTCACCTAATTTCTCATCTCTCATTGATCCTAGGTATAAATTTCAAATATATCACTAACATAATTAACATAAAACATGTAGCATATAAGAATACGAGAAATCTATGAGATGGAAATGAAAGAGAAGATTGACAACCAGAAAATGCACCAGCAACTGATGTTTCTCATACCACAAAACACTTGCACCACCAACTGATGTTGTTCTTTTCTTAAACTTTGACAAAATTCAGTATTACCTACAGTCATAATCACAAAAGGATCAATGGAGGTCATAAATTCATATGACATTAAACACTAATAGGGAGTATGGTGCAGAGCACATTGTCCTCCATTTTTTGTGTTGAGTCTAGCTAGGATGAATGAGTCAAGATGTCAAATATGGTTTGAAAGTCATTGAGTATGGTAAACTAACCCATTTCTCTCATTGTCGCCACTGTAACTTGAGGAATGGGTCTGCAACATCAATAAACTAGTGTGGGAATGTGGAATTTGTGCAGGGGAGGTCAAGTGTTTTATTGGGCATGAAGCCCTAGAGTGAAAATTTGTGTTTTCAAAGTGAAATAGTGAGGTTTTGAGATAGTAAAGTGTGTAAAAAGGTCGTGCAAAATTATTTCTTGATTAATTAAGTTTGGGCAGAGGTATTTAGACCTATTTGAGGTATTGGCAAGTTTTGGCGAGGGCTAGATGTGTGATTTTCAATAAGCCCTGGGTTATTTGGCTTAAAAGGAGGGTTTTTTGATTTGGTGCTTGGGTGAATGATTGTTTGAGGTTAAATGGTGGATTCTTTGGTTTGAACACATGTAGAAGGCTTCCCAATTGAATTTTGAGTGAAAGGGAAAGCCTAAATTAGAGTCTCTTTGAAAAAGTGACCTAATTTGGGTTAAATTGAGTGGTTTGAGTGGGAAAATGATAGGAAACTTGGGGGTAGTGAAGATCTTCTATCATTTTGAGTTTTTTCAAGTCTTTTATGAAGTTTTGTAGGTATTGGTTGGGTTAGGAAAGCCATGGAAGATTGTTTTTCAGTAAACCCCCATGTAAAGAGGAAGAAATGAAGGTATCATGGTAGGGTGGTTTGGGAAATGTGTCTCTACAAAGTAATTGTGGAATTTTGGGTTTTTTTGGCTGGTGAGTGCATCCCAATCAAAATTTGGGTGAAAAGGACTTTTTAAGGTATAGGTCCTTTGGAAAAGTGACCTATTTGGGGGTCTAAAATGGTGAAAAGGCCTGATTGCAAGGTATTGGTCCAAGAGAGTGACATTACCATTTGAGATATGTTTGCAATGACCATAATGGGTATCTGAAACCCTAAGTGGTTTATGTTTTTGTTAAGAGGTTCCTGGTTTTGGTGTTTGGAGATGTATAAGGAAACTAGGTTGAAATAGTGAAGAGTTGATGAAAAAGAGTTATTAGGGAAAAATGTTGGTTTGAGTTGGATGAACTTGTGTTTGTAATTGGTTAACCTCCATTTTATTGATCAGAATACCAACTTAAAGGTGGTCAATAGAGAGTAGCATATAACCATTATTTTGCATATGTACATTAATGCAATTTTGCAAACCCTGATACAATCAAACTTAAACGCTTGAAAGAAAGCAATAATCAATAAAATGACTTTAAAAATTAAATATGCATAATTGAAAATCAATCCAGGGAACCATCCAGGTCTTCTCTACTCTTTATTGTGTCAAGTATTGCCTCGTGGTCAGACTCACACACTTTCCTCAAGTACTTGTTCGTAGGTCTGCCCTTATATTTGATCAAATGAATGTTGGTGGAAATGACAAGGTTTGAGTAGTGACGAATCTTCTGATGTGTGTCAAAGTCCTCAAAAAACCAAACTAAAACATTCTTAACTTGGTACCTTCAAATCCATGTTCCAGTAATAACCACCGAACCTGTAGGATATTCTATTTTTTCTCCATCTATAATTGGGGCCCTCATTTTCTTTTTGGCTTTGATACAATGACAAAGGTAATAATCTATACCCTCTTCATTGTCTTCATCTACAATCACCACATAAATGTGCCCTTTATTGATATGTTCATCTTGTTAGATGTAATTACTGAGCATCATAATAAAACTTGTAAGTAAGATATATTACCTAGTTCTAGTAGGTTCGATACATAATCAAAGTCAATGGATGATTGCATCTTTGTGATTTGTAGAGTCGGGAGCTGATAAGTGTCAAGTGGGGTTAGAATTCTTATAGACCATTGGTCAACCCACTCTATGGACTTGCAATCATTCCATTCTTGAAGTGTACATGGAAAAAAAGTGTGGAATCTTTTGTGTATGGATAGTCCATGTACCTACATTGGAGCTTCTAAAAGAGTGTAGCTCGCTCAATCCTATTAGTGTACAACAATCCTCATAGTTTTCAATGTTAGTATCATCTACTAAATGAAAAATCTATGAACTAAAGAATTACCTTCACTACTTGGACCCATTGCACCATTGCACCACTAGACAATTGATCTTTCATCTGTCAACTTTATACTATCTATGTACTTTAACTCTTCTTGTGCTAGGGATCTTTTGCTACATGCACTTACTCCATCATGCTCCCCCTTTTCATGCTCGACATTTGAGAAGTTCCACATATGCTGAACACCACTGATCCTATGCATCCTGCTCAACCAATAAAACATTTTGGCCTTCTTGAATTGTGATGTACAGTTATCTGACCATATGATATGCTGACTAAATGATATGCCCCTACTAGCAAAATTAGCATAGAACATTTGAAAGCAACCTTGCACAAATTCTAGAGAATGTGTGCGATCATCACTGATGTAAAAGTGATACTCCCTCAATACTTTCCTATTTTCCTTTGTACTATCATTTTCATGAATGAATGCTATATATACAAATATGGCAACCTACATGGTGTTGTAGTACTATGATTGCACCTTGTTCTATGGCTATAGTGTGTAGTTCTCAGTGAAGTCGACAACTAAAATGATATGATGAAGTGGAAATATGTCCTTGCATAACTTGAACTATGAGTCCAACCATTATGCTCCATGTGTATGCCTTGCATACTCATAGACCACCTAATCATGGAAAATTCCCATAAACTGATACATTGGAATCTTATCATTGACCAATTCACACTTCTTTGCTTCTTTCCCATCTTTTAGACTATATGCAATTGTCTTATATTTTCCAAATTCCACAATTTTGTCTCTAATTGTGTGTTTACTAGCCATGTGTTAGAAAATTGGAAAATAGTGGATGCCACCACAATGATCACATGTGCCATCCAAACATGACTTCTTGTAAAAAAATTGACCATCCTCTCTTTCACATAAAGTGGAACATAAAATTTTCCTTGACGATTTAGGTGGAGGCATTATGTTACATTCCTACAAAACATTGTCAGTATGCATATCTACACATATATGTTGATAAAAATCATAATGGTTAGAAAACTCAATATGAACCCTAAAACAACAAGTAGTGTGTGTGACTTATTTTGACTAAAAAGGCTTTACCATTTCAAAATACCTTTGACATATTTTAATTTTAGTAAACTTTTTTACAAAATCAGCAAAAATTTGGGTTTGAGTGGTATCCAGATAATGCAATGGATGTGGCTCATGAATTTTACTACCAATTCTCCTTCTTACAACATCTCTTTGATTATGATAGGTCCTTTTGTTATCCTTCCAATAATTCACTATTAAAGATCTCAAGCCTTGAGCAATTCTTGTATCTTTCCATGGCACTGTACCCGAGAATTCCCATAACTCATTGCTATTTGGATCCTCCACTCTTTCACACCTTCCTTTGGCTCTCATTAGAGATGATCTAATTATTTTCAAAGACTTACTTTCCTTTCTAAGGTTCACCTTGTTCCTTTTTTGACTACTTAATAGTTTTGTTGTCATCACACGTCAGGTGGCACAACTATCCTTTGTGTGTGAGGTAGAACCCACGCTCTCATATGAACTCATCTAGTTCTTTACAATGAAATTTTCACTTGAGTCATTTGAAACTCTTAGCCCAAGAGCCTTCATGGTGGGACTAAATTTGAGTTGCCTCATCATTTCAACAAATAGTTGGCATCTTCCACCCTCACTTAGCTTCGTAAAAAATAAACTCCATATCCTCTATGCATATCTTTGACATGTACGTTTTGGAATCTTATTAGGCATCCATTTCAAAAAAATAGAATCAATATCAATAAAAAATATAGGTTTTCTATGCAAAACTCTAGGAGGAGTTCTCAAATGTAAATTTGTATCAACATTAGGAAGGTCAAAAACATCGAGGATAGATCACGTACCTTCAATCACAATTGCAATTGATGACATACCTTGAGATTGACATGTATACAATGTTGTACCTCCAAATTGAGATGTTGTTTGTGGAGTACCTTCAAATAGAGATGTGTTTGTTGATGTACTTTCAAAACACAATGTTGTTGACGGTATGTCTTCAATTGGAGATGTGATTTCTGATGTACTTGGAAAACCACATATTTTTGTCAATGTGTCTTCAACTAGAGATGTGCATTGAGCTTCACCTATGGTTGATGATGTGCCCCCAACTTCGGTATCCATTCCTATTCTTCCACAAAATTTCCTCATTCATGCCCTTTGTTTTTCCAATTTGACATCTCTCTTAGAATGCACAAGAATTTTTGGCTATATGGGTTGCAATTCCTTTGCTTCACGAACTACATTTTTTGATTCTCTTCTCCTTGCATTTTTAACATGTTCTTCTCGTGTTAGAGGCTTCAGTCATTTCCTCGACATGACATTGAATGCTAAATGTTCACAAACACACATTGATATCGCTGATTACATTGCATTAAATATGAAACATACCAAAGCATTTTATGAAAGAAGGTAGCGAATTGTTTGGATTTATCAAACATGTCTATGCTAGACAACATTTTTCATATGATGGAGTTAGATGTCTGTAGGGTTAGATATTAGAGTAGGGATTTTGAGTGTGTTTGAAGAGTTGGCAAAGTGGCTAGAGGCTGATGCAATACATGTAGGGATCCACAATGAACTTGTTCAAATATTTAGAGGAAGGCTCTTAATAGGCTTACACAAACTCTTTCAAATTTTCATTATAAGAAATAGTCTTCTAAGGACTCCAATCGACACTACATTATGAGGGATTTACATGAGCCTATTAAGGCATCTAACAAGATTAAAATAATAAACCAAAGAAAACTTGATCACTTAACTTACCAAGAAACACCATTTTGTATCACTCACTCCATAACCACTTACAAACTAGTAATCCTTCCTCATAGGCTAGACACTCATATCTAATGAGCCAGGTAACTTATGAAGACTATAACAACATTTTTATATACCCTTTTCCATGGCCTAAAACGTATCTAAAAACTACTATAAACTCTTTTGGAGAAAATACCTCAAACTAGCCCTATTCCACTCAAGCAACTAGGGCAATAAGACCACTCTTACAAAGAGACACTCCTCTAAACACCTTCAAAGCTGTTGATCTCCATGGAAAATATTTTTTTAGGTTGTCAAACCTCAAATTCCACCTATTTTAGGGACTAGAATGTTCAATAGGGTACCAACCTTCAAACCCTCACTCTAAGCTATTTCAAACTAGGTTTACCCTAGGGGTTTATTGAAATTCAGACTTCCTCAAAACTCCACACCCAACCAATACTTGTAACACTTTAAAAATATCCTGCACATGCTCTAAAAACTTACTCCCAACCTTTTAGCACTATTATTTCCTCAAACCCTTACTTGAAACCTCTATTTTTGGTCAAGACACACAAGAAATCAACTAGGACAACAACTCACAAAATAGTTCCATCAACTCTTCAACTCTTGAATCATTATTGAACATGGAAAAAAATGTATCGTCCTTCATTTCACTAAGTTCTAGAGGTATCCACCGAAGAAAAAATTCATACATGCATTATTTGGTGTTCAAAACCCCAAAATAGGGTTTCATACCCATTAGCACCAAAATGATCATAAAAATCAAAAACCTCCATGAAATTTAATTAAAAAATCTACAAATGAAAGCTAATAAATTCCTTTAACGTTTCCCACAGCTTTTAGACCATGAACCACTTGTACGGGGCTGTATAGTGGTCTGAAACAGTGAAATACCACTCAAAACTCAAAATTTTACACTCAAACAAGGAATACTTCTTGATCTTCTTCATTTTTTCCATACTCTCACCTCTTCCTCGAGGTTATCCTCACATTGATGGACTCATAAAAAAATAAAAAAATTTCCTAGAACTGACATTCTACTTACCTAACCTTGCATGCACCTAACTCTGCAACTTTTACATCTTTTAGCAACTTTTCTGATCACATTTTTCAAAATTGCAAGCTATGATAGAACTAAACTCCCTTAGCTCCAAATACATTACAAAATGGTCTAATTGACCTTATTTAATTCAAAATAATCAACATTAACTAAAATCCTAGCATTTGACCATGCTCACTAAAGATGACCTTTTTGACAAAATTGAGCTTACAATGTGCTCCTGCACGAGAGGCCTGAAGCCTTGATTTTCAATAAACCCTCCTTGTTTCAATAATAGAAAGGCCTAAAGAAAGAGTTTAGTGTTTAGATGTATTAGAGAGGGTTCTAGTGACTAAAAGTGACCTACTATGTTTTTGAATGCCTTAACGCGTGTCTGGAAAGGTCAAGGGTTTGTGGGTTTGAGCTGTCTTTGATAATATATGAACAATTTTCTCTGTTGTGAATTATACAAGGAAGTGAATTTGAATTGGTCAGTTGAGCATTGAATTGAGGGTTTTGACATTGAATATTGTTTGAAAATGATCTAATTGTGATTGTTGAAGGTTTTGTCTACCTGCTCTGTATCACAAACCTAGGGTATAAGTTGTTGCCACCTAAATCAAAGCTAGAGAATCTTGTGTTTATTGTTCTCAAAACCACATTGTGATTTTCAAAGAATCCATGGAAAAATGAATTTAAAAGAATGGTTTTTGATGCTATATCTTATAATTATTCACTATTTCTTTGGCAATGAGGTAACTTAGAAAGACAATAAGCATTCTCAATTGCACAAAATTTTCCATTTTTTTATTTATTAGAAAAGTAAGTGGTATGAATGAATGGAAGCTTGCATTGAAAAATATGTTAAATCACTTGAATCTATCTAAGCACATGTGATGAAGGTGAATTTTTTATGGAACAAAAAAATTAATGGAAACTTGCATTAACATTGATGAAAGCTATTCGATTTTCCAAATTAGTTGAAAATAATTTTTTTCCCGCAACTAGCACTAATAATGAATTTGAATCTCTTATGCCATATTTTCCATTTTATATCTTGAATCCCCTAAAATTTAAACTTTTACATGTAGACATCCATATTATTTAATGTTGAATTCTATGTGTAACAATGAAGATTAATAAAATCATCAAATGAATTGTCTAAAAATTGTGAAAACAAAACAAAAAAACTCAATATAAACATCTACCTAAAATGAAATATAGTGAATTCCACTAGCCATGCTAGAAATGGACTACTATAAGAAATCCAAATAGACTTCATAAGTAAATTTGTGTTAATTAAATGTCATTTTTTTCATTTTTTTGTTCTTGAGACTCGTAAAAATTAAACTTTTTAATGCAAATCTCATCTAATTCAATGTTGAATTCTATGTCCAATTGTTATGATTAATAAAATCATTAAATAAATTTAGTTTATATTGTAAAAAAAAATATATATATACTAAATATAAACATTTCAATATTACCAAAATGAATATATTACCTAAGAAAATGTAAAATGATGTAGAAACTTCAAAATGTCTTCTTCTATGTTGTCTACCATGTAGATTGGTGGTATAAAGGTGATGGATCAAGCATAGATTGGTACAACATGAAGTCAACTGCATAAAAAAAGGTGTTTTTGAATCAGATAAAGCACCGAACCAAACAAATACAGAAGCATGTGGGCTTGAATCATAGGTTCAACCCCTATTTTACCGTTTCAAGGTAAAACACATTTGGCACTTGCCAAATTTGGTGAGCGCCAAATGTGTTGTTTTCAAATCTTCACCTTCTATAGAGACAAAGGGAGTGACACTTGAGATAGAGAGAGAGGTGATAGGAGTGAGAGAGATTAATCTAGCTAGTGTGGTAGCGAATGAGACCTGAGAGTGATAGATACTTGAGAGGGATAAAGATTTATCTAGTTATAGTGGGGGAAAATACTTGACAACAGGAGAGGGGTTGGTAGGGATGAGACCTAAGATACAAAAAGACCAAAGGGGGAGAGAGAGAGATGGAGTTTGGGAGAGGGGGTTGGAGTGAAATATGTTTGTCTAGGTAGGGTGGGAGGTAAGTGAGACTTGATAGAGAGGGACTGTGTGAGAGGGCATTGGAGTGACATGGATTAGTCTACATAGCATGGGAGGGAGTGATACCTGAGAGAGAGACTTGAGAGGGAGAGATTTATTCAATTATGGTGGGGGGGAATACCTAAGAGAGGAAGTGGGAGCCTTAAACCATAAACCCTATACCATTAACCCTTAAAACCTTAAACCCTAAACCCTAAACCCACAAACCCTCTACCTTCTATCCTTAACCCTCTACCCTCAACCCTCCTCTCTCTCTCATCCATACACTATCTACCGTTAAAATGTAAATTGTAATCCGTAAACCCTCTACCCTTAACCCTTAATCCCTAAACCCTAAACCCTCTACCCTCAACCCTCAACCCTCAACCCTCAACCGTTAAACCCTAAAACCCTCAACCCTCAACCCTCTACCCTTAACTAGGTTAAACCCTAAACCCTTAAACCCTCTACCCTTATACTATAAATCCTATACCCTAAACCCTAAAACCTAGAACCATAACCCCTTAAACTATCTACCCTCAACCCTATACCCTCAATTATCAACCCTCATCTATCTCTATCCCTCCCTCCTCTTATCTCCTTCTCTCTATCCCACTTCTATATCCATATCTCCCTCCATCAATTCCTCTGTCTCTATCGTAATCCCTCAACCCTATATCCCCAACCCTTAAACACTCAACCTTAAACCCTCAACCCTCAACCCTCAAACCCTAAACCCTTGAACCCTCTACCCTCTACCCTCTACCCTCAACCTAATACCCTCTACCCTCAAACCTAATCACTCAACCCTTAAACAATCAACACTGAACACTCAACCCTAAGACCTCAACCCCCTTTCTCTCTCTCACTCCCTCTCACTCTCTCTCAAGTTTCTCCCTCCTACTTGAGAGAGGGGGAGAGAGAGGGAGGGAGATAGAGGGATGATAGAGAGAGGGATTTGAGAGAGAGGGAGAGGGAGAGGGAGAGGTAGAGAGATAGAGGGCGTGAGAGAGAGAGGGACTTGAGAGAGAGGGACTTGAGAGAGAGAGGGAGAGGGAGAGAGTGGGAGAGAGATAGAGGGCATGAGAGAGAGAGAGTGACTTGAGAGAGAGATTGACTTGAGAGAGAGAATGGGAGAGAGATAGAGGGCATGAGAGATGGAGGGACTTGAGAGAGAGAGGGAGAGGTGGTGGGAGGGATATTTAATTGAGAGAGAGAGAGGGAGAGGGAGAGATATAGAGGGAGTGAGAGAGGGAGGGAGTGGAAGAGAGATAGAGGGAGTTCCTGTGAGAGGGAGAGGGGGTAGGAGGGGAGAGTTGACAAAGAGAGAGAGAGGGAGAGGGGGTAGGATGAAGATACTTGAGAGAGTTAGAGAGGTAGAGGGGGTGGGAGAGAGAGATAGAGTGGGAGAGAGAGAGAGGGAGTGAGAGAGAGAGGGACTGGGAGAGAGAGGGAGAGACATAGAGAGAGAAATCCCTTAACCCTTAAACCTTAAACCCTTAAACCCTAAACCCTAAACCCTAAACCCCTAAACCCTCTACCCTCTACCCTTAACCCTCTACCCTATACTCCTAACCCTCTAACCTCTACCCTTAAACCATAAACCCTGAACCTTGAACCTTTAATCTCTAAACCCTTAAAACCTCAACCCTCAACCCTCAACCCTCAACCCTCAACCCTCAACCCTCAACCCTTAATCCCTCAACCCTTAGAGCCTAAACCATAAACCCTCTAGCATCTACCCTCAATCCTCAATCCTCAATCCTCAACCCTCAACCCTCAACCCTCAACCCTTAACCACGTTAAACCCTAAACCCTTAAACTATCTACCCACTATGCTTAAACCCAATACCCTCTACCCCCTAAATCCTAAACCCTCTACTCTCTACCCTCTACCCTCAACCCTTAACCAAGTTAAATCTTAAACCTTAAACCCTAAACCCTTTTAAACCCAACAAAACTCTCTACGCTAATCCCTCAACCCTCAACCCGTAATCCCTCAACACTTAAACCCTCAACCCTCAACCCTCAACCCTTAATCCCTCAACCCTTAAACCCTCTACCCTGAACCCTGAACCCTTAACCCTTAAACTATAAAACCTGTATGCTAAACCCTGTACCGTATACCCTTAACCCTTAAACCCTATACCATATACCCTAAACCCTTAAACCATCTACCCTTAAATCATAAACCCTATAGCCTTAACCCTATACCCCTAAACCATCTACCCTCTACCCTCTACTCTCAATAGCCCCCTCTCTCTCTCAACCCTACACCATCTACCCTTCAACCGTAAATTGTAATCCCTAAACCCTAAACCATCTACCCTTAACCCTTAATCCCTAAAACCTAAACCCTATCCCCTTAACCCTTAAATCCTCTACCATCTATCATAAACTCTTAAACCCTCAACCCTTAAACCCTAAACCCCTAAACCCTCTACCCTCTACTCTCAACACCCCCTCTCTCTCAACCCTACACCATCTACCCTTAAACCGTAAATCATAATCCCTAAAACCTAAACCCTCTA
The DNA here is from genome assembly GCA_007115665.2 of Sequoiadendron giganteum. Taxonomy (NCBI): domain Eukaryota; kingdom Viridiplantae; phylum Streptophyta; class Pinopsida; order Cupressales; family Cupressaceae; genus Sequoiadendron; species Sequoiadendron giganteum. The sequence goes on along the minus strand of CM021104.1, from coordinate 275,035,820 downwards.
CCCTTAACCCTTAAAATTTAAACCTTAAACCCTAAACCCTCTACCCTCTACTGTCTATCCTCTACCCTCAGGCCTCAACCCTTAAACCCTAAACCATTAACCCTCAACCCTCTACCCTTAACCAGGTTAAACCCTAAACCCATAAACCCTCTAGCCTTAAACTATAAAACCTAAACCCTAAACCCTAAACCCTCTACCCTCTACCCTCAACCCTCAACCCTTAAACCTTAAAACCTTTAACCCTCAACCCTTAACTAGTTTAAACCCTAAACCCTTAAACTATCTACCCTCTAGCATTAAACCCAATACCATCAACCCTCAACCCTTAAACCCTTTTAAACCAAAATAAACTCTCTAGGTTAATCCCTCAACCCTTAAACCCTAAACTGTCAACCCTCTACCCTCTACCCTCTACCCTCAACCCTTAAACTATAAACCCTAAACCCTAAACCTTGCACCCTATAACCTTAACCCTTAAAACCTCTACCATCTACCCTAAACCATTAAACCCTCTACCCTTAAACTATAAACCCTATAAACTTAACCCTTAAATGCTAAACCCTAAACCCCTAAACCCTCTACCCTCTACCCTTAACCCACTACCCTCTACCGTCAACACCCCCTCTCTCTTTCAACCCTACACCATCTACCCTTAAACTGTAAATCATAATACATAAACCCTAAACCCTCTACTCTTAACCCTTAATATGTAAAACCTAAACCCTAAACCCTCTACCCTCTACCCTCAACCATTAAACCCTCTACCCTTAACCAGGTTAAACCCTAAACCCTTAAACCCTCTAGCCTTAAACTATAATCCATAAACCCTCTTCCCTCTACCCTCAACCATCAATCCTTAAACCCTAATTCTCTCAACCCTCAACCCTTAACTAGGTTAAACCCTAAACCCTTAAACTATCTACCCTCTAGCCTTAAACCAAATACCCTGTACCCTCAACCCTTACACCCTTTTAAACCCAACTAAACTCTCTACATTCATTCCTCAACCCTCAACCCTCAACCCTTAAACCCTAAACCATCAACCATCAACCTTCAACCCTCTATTATCAACCCTCAACACTCAACCCTCAACCCTCAACCCTTAAACTATAAACCCTAAACCCTAAACCCTAAACCCTGTACCCTATATCCTTAACCCTTAAACCCTCTACCATCTACCATAAACCCTTAAACCCTCTACCCTTAAACCGTAAACCCTATACCCTAAACCCTTAAACCCAAAACCCAAAACCCCTAAACCCTCTACCCTCTACCATCTACCCTCTACCCTTAACCCTCTACCCTCTACCCTCAACACCCCCCTCTCTCTCTCAACCCTACACCATCTACCCTTAAACTATAAATCGTAATACCTAAACCCTCAACCCTCTACCCTTAACCCTTAATCCATAAACCCTAAACCCTGAACCCTAAACCCTCTACCCTCTACCCTCAACCCTTAAACCCTAACCCCTAAACCCTCAACCCTCTACCCTTAACTAGGTTAAACCCTAAACCCTTGAACCCTCTACCCTTAAACCATAAACCCTAAACCCTCTACCCTCTACCCTCAACCCTCAACCCTTAAACCCTAAAATCCTCAACCCTCAACCCTTAACCAGGTTAAATCCTAAACCCTTAAACTATCTAACCTCTACCGTTAAACCCAACTAAACCCAACTAAACTCCTACGCTAATCCCTCAAGCCTCAACCCTTAATCTCTCAACCCTTAAACCCTAAACCCTAAACCCTCAAGCCTCAAACCTCAAGCCTCAAGCCTCAAGCCTCAAGCCTCAAGCCTCAACCCTTAAACTATAAACCCTAACTCCTAAACCCTATACCCTTAACCCTTAAACCCTCTACCATCTACCCTAAACCATTAAACCCTCTACCCTTAAACCGGAAGCCCTATACCCTTAACTCTTAAACCCTAAAGCCTAAAGCCTAAACCCCTAAACCCTCTACCCTCTACCCTCAACACCCCCCTCTCTCTCTCAACCATACACCATCTACCCTTAAACCATAAATCATAATCCCTAATCCCTAAATGCTCTACCCTTAACTATTAATCCATAAAACCTAAACCCTAAACACTCTACCCTCTACACTCAAACCTCAAACCTTAAACCCTAAACCCTCAACCCTCAACCCTCAACCAGGTTAAACCCTAAACCATTAAACCCTGTACCCTTAAACTATAAACCCTAAACCCTAAACCCTTTACCCTTTACCCTCAACCTTCAACCCTTAAACCCTAAAACATCCAACCCTCAACACTCAACCCTTAAACTATCTACCCTCTACGCTCAACCCTTAAACCCTTTTAAACCCAACTAAACTCTATACGATAATCCCTCAACCCTTAAACCCTAAACCCTCAACCCTCAACCCTTAAACTGTAAACCCTAAACCCTAAACCCTGTACCCTATACCCTTAACCCTTAAACCCTCTACCATCTACCCTAAACCCTTAAAATTCTACCTTTAAACACCATATACCCTATACCCTTAACCCTTAAACCATTAAACCCTAAACCCTAAACCCATAAACCCTCTACCCTCTAACCTTACCCCTTTGCCCTCTACCCTCAACCCCCCTCTCTCTCTCAACCCTACACCATCTACCCTTAAACCATAAATCATAATCCCTAAACCATCTACTCTTAACCCTTAATCTGTAAACCCTAAACCCTAAACCCTCTACTCAAGAGAGAGAGGGAGAGGTGGTGGGAGGGACATACTTAAGATAGAGGGAGAGGGAGAGGGAGAGAGATAGAGGGAGTGAGAGTGGGAGGGAGTGGAAGAGAGATAGAGGGAGTGACTATGAGAGGGATAAGTGGTAGGAGGGGGAGACTTGACAAAGAGAGAGAGAGGGAGAGGGGGTAGGATGAAGATAATTGAGAGAGAGAGGGAGAGGGGGTGGGAGGGAGAGACCTGAGAGAGAGGGAGAGAGATAAATTGGGAGACATAGAGGGAGTGAGAGAGAGAGGGAGTGGGAGAGAGAGAGAGAGGGTAGGAGGGAGAGACTTGAGAGAGAGAGAGAGGGGGTGGGACGGAGACACTTGATAGAGAAGGAGAGGGAGACAAAGTGGGAGAGAGGGGGTGGGAAGGAGAGACCTAAGAGAGTAGGAGAGAGAGGGAGTGGGAGATAGATGGATGGGAGAGATACAAGGAGTGAGAGAGACAGACTTGAGAGATGGAGAGGGGGTAGATGAGAGAGGGAGTACTTGATATAGAGGGATTGGAGAGAGATGGAGGGAGTGAGAGAGAGATAGAGAGAGAGGGGGTGGGGGGCGATACCTAAGAGATGGAGAGAGAGAGTGGGAGAGGGTGAGAGGGAGATACCTAAGAGAGAGGGAGAGATATAGGGAGAGAGATAGAGGGAGTGAGAGAGAGAGAGGATGTGGGAGAGAAATAGAGGGAGTGAGTGAGAGAGACAAAGAGAGAACTAATAGAGGGAGAGGGGTAGGAGGGAGAGACTTGAGAGAGAGAGGGAGGGAGAGACTTGAGAGAGAGGGAGAGGGAGAGAGAGAGTGGGAGAGAGATAGAGGGCATGAGAGAGAGAGGTACTTGAGAGAGAGAGGGAGAGGTGGTGGGAGGGAGATACTTGTGAGAGATGGAGAGGTAGAGGGAGAGAGATAGAGGGTGTGAGAGAGGGAGGGAGTAGAAGAGAGATAGAGGGAGTGACTGTGAGAGGGAGAGGGGGTAGGAGGGGGAACCTTGAAAAAGAGAGAGGAGATGGGATAGGATGGAGATAGTTGAGAGAGAGAGAGAGGGAGAGGGGGTGGGAGGGAGAGACCTGAGAGAGAGGGAGAGAGACTAAGTGAGAGAGAGTGGGAGAGAGATAGAGGTAGAGAGAGAGAGGGAGTGGGAGAGAGAGAGTGTGTGTGTGAGAGAGAGAGGGGGGGATGGAGATACCTGAGGGAGAGTGAGAGAGTGAGAGGAAGAGAGATAGATTGAGTGAGAGAGAGGGAATGGGAGAGAGATAGAGGGAGTGAGTGAGTGAGAGACCTAAGAGAGTGAGAGGGGGTAGGAGGGAGAGACTTGAGAGAGAGATAGAGAGAGAAAGATAATGAACTAAGAGAGGGAGATGGAGTGAGATAGACAAAAAGACCAAAGGGGGAGAGAGAGGGAGAGTGAGAAAAGGGGCTGGAGTCAGATAGATTTATTTAGGTACCTAGGTGGAAGGGAAAGAGACCTGAGAGAGGGGATTGGACTAGGAGAGAGTAGTCTAGGTCACGTGGGAGGGAGTGAGACCTAAGAGAGAGAGACTTTAGAGGTTAAGGAGTTATCCAATCAGGGTAACTAGTTAGAGAGTGTATGAGAGGTAAAACCTCAACTATCCATCTATGATCATAAATTGTGTACTCTTAGCATTATCAAACTTGTCGACCAAAGAGAGGGGAAATTCAGGTTTTGTTCATAGCAGGTCATTTGGCGAGTGCCAAATTTGGTGCTCACCAAATGACACATCACATTTGATGCATGCCAAATTTGGCGCTTGCCAAATGTGATGTGCCATTTGGTGAGAAAAAAATTTGGTGCTCACCAAATGACCTGCTTTGGACGTGTCAATTGATAGGATTTGTCAAATTTCCTCATATTTTCATCTATACTCCTTGTCTCATTTGCACGTCTTTCAATTCAAGTATATAAAAAAACTGTGATAGTGTTAACCTCTCTCTTAGCTATCTAAATATATAATTCTTTTTTCATTTTGATTTAGTTAAGGTTTTAATTCATGGCTCCTATTGTAAATGCCTCTGTTTTTGGTCAAAAACCAACATGTGATAGTTGTAGTATAGATTTTTACTCGTTCATCGAAACGTGAAACAAATTATGAAAAAAAAATCAATTTTTTGAAACTAGACTCCATTCTACACATCATGAAAAAAATTCAATTTTCGATTAGTTTTAAAAAAATTTAGGGGGGAGAATGCTCAAATTTCAGCTTTTCAGGATGTGTCCACTTTGAAAATTCATAAAATATTATATATTCATTAAAAAAATTATCTGAAAGAACAAGGATAAACTACATGGTGTTAGGTAATTTCCCACCATTGGGATTTTTGAAATTCTACAAAAAAGTTTATCAAAAAGGGGGGAGCCCTCAGGCGCTATGCTATTTTTTTAAAACTAGACTCCATTCTACACAAGATGAAAAAAAAATCAATTTTCGATTAGTTTTCAAAAAAATTAGGGGGGAGCATGCTCAAATTTCAACTTTTCAGAATGTGTCCACTTTGAAAATTCATAAAATATTATATATTCATTAAAAAAATAATCCAAAAGAACAAGGATAAACTACATGTTGTTAGCTAATTTCTCACCATTGGGATTTTTGAAATTCTTAAAAAAAAGTTAATCAAAAAGGGGGGAGCCCTCAGGTGCTATGCTATTTCTTTTGATAAAAATAGGACCTGTCCCCCCCCCTTTTGAGACCTTTAATTTTTATTAATTAAAAAAAAATAGTAGATTAGAAACTAGACTCAGAACACTTCAACTTTTGTTGTTGTTGCATCTTTAAATTTTGAGCGTAACTATCTTCATTTTCTCGTGCAAATCAGATTTTTCTGATTTCAAAAAAAAAAGTGGCATCTTAAGAGGCAAAATTGTATCATAGATTGGTGCACTTACCCAGATGCAAAAACCTTTTATTGAATGTATGCAAAACTTTAAGATTGCAAATAATGTGTATCCAAAAATGAAAAGAACTTTTATCAAACTTATGCAAAGCTTTATGAATGTAAACATTGTATATGTAAAAGTGAAAAGTAATTTTATCCATATGATGCAAAGTTTTAGAAATGTGAACATTTTCAGATCCTATGATGTTTTCTATTGAAATGATTTCAAAAATGACTACCCTAAATTGATGTTTTTGACCTATAAGCATAAAATAGAAGTTATCAAAAATTTCCAGGTTGATATTGTATGTTACCGACAAGCTTAGGAAGCACATAAATGAGGTTTTTAATGCTGTAACAGGAAGTTTAAAATCTAGACTCAGAATGATTCTCCTAGAGGGGCATACGAGTCCTAGTTAGGATTTTTTTTCACAATTTTCAAGAAATTCTATGTTTGTTATGCTTTTTAGTTTGTATGAGCTATAACCTAAGAGAAAATGTAGATTTTATATGATTTTCAATGATTTGAGATGCCAAAATTCAACCTCTATGCACTTTCACTAATGCAAGATTTAGAAACCCTAGATGCCAATTAACTCATGAAAACCTAATGCAAAGATAATGTTAGGAAGATCTAGGACTTTCGTGGAATCCAAATTAGAAAAGAAGGTCTTCTACAATTGGGTTCATCAAAATGAAACAATAGAAAATGGGGGAGGATTTTCTTTCATATTGTTTTAGGACATAGAGCACACCCACTTTCTAATTATTTCATTCAAGGATAACCCTAGAGATCTCAATGCAAAAGAGAAATATATCTTGCAATAGCGCTATCCTAGGGGTTGATTGTAAACTAATGAGGGGTTCTCCAACAAGCTAGGGCTTGGAAAGACAAGTGCAATGCAAGATGAAATATTTAACCCTAATATGATGCAATATTTCACTAAATGACCTAGAAATGTATGTAAAACAAAAAAAATGTTGGAAAATGAAATGTGTGCACCTAGAAATCTAAAGATGACTAGATGGAGCTTTGAAATGCTAAATACTATGACTTTAATTCTGAATAGGACTCATACGCCATGCTAGGTGAATCAGTCACAGATCTAGGTTTCTGTGTAGGAACCAGTTTTTGGAAAAAATGGTATCTGAATCTCCCAAAATCTAAAAAATGACCTAAACTGGCACTCATACTCTAGAACTAGCATATGAGTCTAGTTATGTTTTTCTGGAGCTTCAAGGTCTGAATTTGGTCTTCAACATGTCTTCTCTTTCTGTTCCACTTTGTTTCCAGATCCAAAACCTTGATTTCAGGGTTGGAGGTGACTTTTTAGTAAAGATTACAACCTTGTGACAACTTCGTGACCTTATCCAACCTTGCAACCTAGACTTCAAAGGATCTTAAAGTCTTTAAAGCACCTATATCTACAATCACACAAAGAGAGAGATAGAGAAAAACTTTTTGATTGTTAGAAAATGGGGGTTCTCCTTGGTCAAACCTTGTTTAGGTAATTAAACCAAATGATAAAACAATGAAATAGGGACATGAAACATGAACAATGATACCTTGAATGATGCCTTGTAAATGATGTCTTTTAGATTTCCAATCTAACATGAAATGGCCATGAAGGATGTATATTTAGATCCTAAGATAAGTGTGGAACAATGCTTGACCTTGGATCTTCAATTCTACATCACAACAATAGCTCAATAACATGCTTGATGCTTGATAGTATTGACATGATGATGGATCTATTGCTGGAATAACTAATGAATAATATTGCCCTTGAATGCCTTAGAAATGAACTTGAATGCTCTCTTAATGATCCTGTAAAGTCTTGGAATGCTTAAATCTTGATTGCTTGACTTGATATGATGAAGGGTTAATTTTCCTTAGGTGAAATAGTGATTTTAAATATTTTCTATATAGGCAATGCATTGAAATGACTGTTTATTAGATCCCAAAGGACGAAATAGAAGAAATTTGAATTTAAAATTTTATTTTCTGGCTTAAATACTTTAAAAGAGGCCAAATTGGACTCATACACCATTTGTGGCATATTTTTCCCACCTAGATGGGAATCATGTGCCGAGGGTGGTGTATGGATCCCACAGGGCCTATTATGACTGCTAAAGTGTTGAGGAATGTGTAAATTAAGTTTATATGATGTCTATGTTAGGATTTTTGTTAAAATATACCTCAAGATGCATAATATAGGGTCATAGGGGAATATTTATGATGATATAAGGTAATAAATGAAAGAGGGCCCAAAATCCAATGTGAAAGTGTAAATAAATACACTTTACAACATTAAACTAATGCAAAAATAGGTATTTTTAGCTTAAAAGGGTCATAAATCCCATGTGAATCTGTACAACACATTACAACACTATATTAGGTCCACTTAATTTACAAGCCTCCTAAATTTAATGTGAAGGTGTAAATAAATACACTTTACAACACTAAATTAAGAAAAATTTAGGTTTATTTTGCTTTAAAAGGGCCCAAAACCTAATGTAGATGCGTAAAACTCATCACAACACTAGATCAAGGTGATATGAAGTCCAATCTATCATTAATTATTCCCAAATTAAGCAAGGAAAGGTGTAATTTCTCCATTGCCAAACAAACATGCAAGATCTAACCCAAATGAAGAATTCAAACACAATGATGCAAGTTCTATATCTAAGGTTTCAAGGATCTCCAAATCAAAAAAGTAATATGTACAAGTTTGGGTTCACCAAAATGAAATTTGGTAGGAAAGGGGTTCCTAAATAGGAATTTAAAGATCCACAATAGGTGTCTTTCCCTAGGGGAACTTGATTGGGAAAGAGATCACACGGTGTAATTATTGAGTTTCAACCTTCATGGTGAGTCAACAAGACCCGAATCTCAATCATTGAAGACAATAGGGCAGATATAAAACCTAATAAAATTATTTTAAATGTTCAAAATAAATGAAAAATAAGACCTAGATGATAAAATGCAAGCTTTCGAAGATACCAAAATCAAATTGACAGTTTGTAGGAAAATATGAGAAGGGTTTGGACACATGTACCTAGCATTAAAAAGTTGATTTTGAGCAGTGTTGAAGGACAATTTCACTCAAGGGAGAATGGGCCTTGGTTAGGGCTTCCAAAAATATTTTTAATAGTCCTTTGAGGTAAGATATGAGATGTTTTTTTGTACAAGTTTCACTTTCAGAAAGCTAGAAACAAATTGTACACTTGAGTTTCCATAATTTGATGATAATGAATGCAACAAATGCAATAATGAAAAATTTCTCTTCAAGATCTTCAACCCTTCTTCAACTTATAATCTGCACATACAAAAAGAGGAATATTTTTTTTTACTTGTTTGTGGGTTTTCCTTTGTCAAACCCCAAGTTTTGTAATTAAACCTTGATAAAAAAAAAGTGACAATGGAAGGAGATGATGAATGAAACAATACTTTCTTATGACTCACCAAACATTTAATAGTTGTCGTTAGAGGATTGAAGTCACACAGATCATGCCAATGATTAATATTTTTTTTGTAATTGGACACTTGAAAATTCTTGGATGCTTTAGGATCAACAATGCATATTAGCCTTAACAAAATGACATGAATTCATATGAACTTTGACAGGATGATAGGATCTTGAATGTTTCAAAACATGACTAATAAATCTAGTCTTGAATTATCTTGAAAATAATATTTTCTCTCATAAATTTGATCTCTTGATGTCATTTAATTCTCCTTAGATTTCAATTGGTAAAAGACTATGTATTTATAGGTGTTTATATAATTTCTTGGAAATTAGATTCCAAAAGCCAATAGTTGTGTATGAATTTTGAATCATTAAAATACCACTAATAATATATTTTAAATGGGTCATGGCACTTAAGAAGGATCCATTTTCCCTAGGTTCTAGCGCATAAGTCCAGTAAACTCATTCTCCAATGTGATTTAATTATTAATTGTATTAATTAAATATTGGTTTCCCTTTCAGAAAATGGGATAAATATGGCTTTGGAATGCATAATTTAGGTAATTAGAAGCTTAATTAAGTCCAATTAATTAAGGGACCCAAACAAAGTGTTAAATTGTAAAGGGTATAGAATATCCTACACTATAGTTACTCAGTTTTGACAAAGTTAGAATGAATATTGTTGTATGAGTTTTCAATTGCATTTCCCTTGACTCTGTTCCATAGGTCTAAGGCACCAGTTTGAGAAAAAGGTTTTGGTTATGCTTTCCATGATCATCAAATCTAAGAATCAAATTTACATTTAAGTTGTTATTATCTTATAATGTTATTCTCATGTTTTCTAACACAAAATACATAATAACTATAATAATATAGCTCATCAAGTGTGTTCATTTGTAATTATTGGTCAAATAGAGAGAACATATCTATTTGTACTAGTAACACATGATAATTATATGTAATCCTAATATATATTGTATGGGACTAGCCTCCCAGGTCTTGCAAAGCCTGAAGTGTAGAAGAGAAAATTGTTAAACCTTTCTCCTCTTCATTGGCCAAACCCCTAGAGTAATTGAGCATAAGAACTAGTTATTCCTTAGAATTTTTTTAAAGAATCGGTTGGAAATTATACTAAAAGAAAGTTGAATCTTTTGGGGAAGAATATCAAGCTGCATTACAAAGAGTCTATGGTTACCTAAATTAAATTTGTGTGAAGTGATTTTCTGCTATTAAGATATTTATTATTGCTTCCATTTTAACATATTCTTAAAAATAATTGTATATCTTAAACTCCCCAAGTGGCTGGAGACTCTAAAAGTATCCTTGTCGGTGCAAGTATTAAAAGGAAAGTCTATCAAGAAATCTTGGACAAAATAAGATTTTTTTTAGAGATAATCTTGGAAAGAAGTTGGAATTTGAGTTACCAACTACTAGAAAGTCATGGAGGGCTAAATATGCAAGTAAGTCATGTCCTCCTCTCGGTACTAATTATGCTTATGAAAGTAGTGATGATAATTTGGTAGATTCACTAGCTAGATATGTGGAACCTAGAGTTCTTGAGCTCAATGTAAACAATATAAGGAATTCAAAGCTATGGAATAATCTTAAAAATGAAAAATGCCTTTGAAGAGAGATCTAGAAAGAAAATAGGTTTAGATGAACCAAATACTAACCCTAATTCTCTAATGATGCCACAAATTTTTTCCCAACCTATGCCATAAGCCTCAGAATCTGAAAGAGTGCTTCAAACTGAAGAATAACTATTGAAAGAAGTAAGTGATCTTTAGTTTGAATTGAATAAACTTGAAGAAATGTAGATTAGTAATGCTATGAATACAGGAGATGAAAGGAAGAAGAAAATTGAAAGCATGAAAACTTCTTATCATTCTAACAATTCTTATGCCTTAGTGATATCAAATCCTACCACAAGTAGCAATACTTTGAATGTCCCTCTTGGTAATTCCCATACAAATGGTTGGAGTAATTCTACAGTAACTAGTGCATTGCTAATTGCTTCACATTCAGACAACTCAACACAAGGTTTAAATGCAAAAAGGGTATCCTCAAAATTAAATTCTACATTTAACATGATGTATCATCCCAAAAACATTCTACCTCTGGATTGTTGGATCAGAAAGAATGGGAGTTACAAAAGGAGGTTGAATATCTTAAAATAGAATTAGAAATAATGGAAAATATTAGGATTAGGGATGATACAAAAATGAGGATGGATGCTTTGAAAGTATCATATGGATCTGGAAATTCCTCAACCTCTAATCCTAGTTCACAACTTCTCCCTTTTGGTAGTCTTGATTATCAAACTCCACTTGTCACTTCTGCCCAACATATTCCATTCATAGACCTCACAACCTCAATCCCACAATAAAATTTGGGAAGTTATGGGTAGTACCAAAACTATCAATAGTATAACCCTAATTTGAATGCTCAATTAGGTGGACAAAATGAAAACCCATAAGGAGGGCATAATGTTTTCAATCAACACCAAAATGCTCAAGCAAACCCTCAAGTGAATCCAATTGTAGGGAATTTCCTTGCAAGAAGACCATTATAACTAGAAAGGTATAGAAAATTGGACTTCACTAGTATTCCTAGATACCCATATCCTATCCCAAATGATATAAGAAATGTGTTATTCATATTCTCAATAAATACTGCAATCTTAGGTGAAGATCACCAAAGATTCTTTTTGAACATAGTTGATGATTTTGAAATTGAGGATGAGTATGTTGTTATGGATTTTTAAATGCAATATTTGACAAATGGTGCTAGGGATTGGTATATAATTTTACCTCAAACTAGTATTGGGTCTTGGGATGAATTTTTAGAGAGTGGTCAAAGAAGAATATGGTGAAAACACTAATGCTAGGTTCATTATTAATGAGTTTACAAGTATTGTAAATGGACATAATGAATTGGTCTTAGATGTTAACGCTAGATGTTTATGAAAATTATGAATAAAACTCCACAATTGATGATTTCGAATGAACATATGTGCTTAGTCTTATATTGTAATGCTTATGATCCCAAGATGGGTTATCAGTTGAGGGATAAAGACCCCTAGTCTTTGAAGGATGCCTTCAAAATTCCAATGCACATGTTGAAAATAACATTAGAGCTTTTTGAAAGGTCAACAAGAGGGATGAGATAAAAATTTCACATAATTGTAAAGGAAATCAAGCTAAAGTTGTGTCCTCTGAAGATAATCTTAACAAAGTCATGAGTGCATTGGGTAAGTGCACAAAGATGGGGGGCCAAAAATTTTCCACTCCACCGTTTGGTACCAAAATAGAGAGAAAGTGCTTGCATTATTTAAAACACAAGTGCCTTATGTTTTGCATTGAAATTTTTTCCTTCTCTTTCTATATTTCTTTTCCTTCTCTTTCAGGGAAACTATATACATGAAATGAACATTTAAGTTGAAATTTACATATAGAAATTTAGTTTCTTATACTTTGAGTTATATTTCATGTATATAGTTCTAGGATGTTTGAGAGTTGTTTTAGATGTATATGATTTATAATGAGAATTCTAGTTTTTGGAAGATCTTATAACTTTTAGACTTTGTGAGATTTCAATAATTAGCATATTAAATTTCAGTAATCAGGAGGTGAAATTATAGTAATCAACAAGTTGTATCATATTTCTATCTCTTTCTCTCTATCTCACTCATTTTTTATCCCTTATGCTTTAGACCTATCTCTCACTCTCTCCTTCCATTTCTACTTCTCTCTATCTTACCATTATCTCTCTCTCTGACTATATATTTATCTCTCTCTTTCCCTCTATACTACTCTCTATCTCACCTCTCTCTCTCTCCATCCCTCTATTCCTCCTTCCCTCCTACCATATATATCTCTGACCAACCTTCCCTTTCTACTTCCCTCTATTTAACCTATCACTCTCTACCTCTCTCTATCCCTCCCTCCTCTCTCAATCTCTTCACCTTCCTCATTCCCTCTCTACTTATCTCTATCACATCTCTCTATATCTCACTTCTGTTTGCATTCCTCCCTCCCTCCTTCCCTCTCTCTCTACCTCTCTCTATGTCTCTATCTCTATCTCTATCTCTATCTTTGTATCTACCTCTGCAACCCTCCCTCTCTAATTATCTCTCTCTCTCTCCTACTCTCTCTCCCTCTCTCTCCATTCCCTCTCTACTTCCCTCTATGTAGCCTATCCCTCTTTGCCTCTCTCTCTCCCTCTCTCCACCTTGCTCCTTCCCTCCATCTATCTATCTAATTTCTCCCTCCCTCCCTCTCAATCTCTCTCCCTCCCTCCCCCCTCCCTCGCTCCCCCATATTTCTTGTGGTCACTCTCTTCCTTCCTACTTTGCTCTATATCTCACCATTCTCTCTCTACTTCTCCCTCTATATATATCCCTCCATAAATACTCATCTTTACATATCTCTCTCACCCTCCTCCATATTTCTCTCTTACTCTCTATCTCACCCCTCTCTCTCTTTATTTGTATATACTTATATCTATTTCACCTCTATCCCTCTCTCCTTCCCCCCTCTCTCTCTTTCCCTCTCTACCTACCTCCCTCTCTTTTAATATATATCTCTCTCTATCTAATAGAGAGATAGGTACAAAGAAGTAGAGAGGGAATGATGGAGGGAGGGAGAGGTAGGCATGGTGATAGAGTTGAGATAGAGAGAAACAAAGAGAGAGTGAGGGAGAGGTAGGTAGAGAGAGGGAGAGGTAGGGTGGGAGAGAGAGTGGTTGGAAGTGATAAAGGGAGAGGGGAGATACAGAGATGTAGAGAGGTAACGAGATATAGAGGGAGAGGTAGGGAGGGAGAGAGAGAGAGAGGTGAGAGAGTGAGCAATAAAGAGAGTGAGAGGAAGGGAGTGATGGAGAGAGAGAGAGAGAGAGAGAGAGAGAAGGATGGAGGGAGGGAAAGGTAGGTGTGTGTGTGTGTGTGTGAGAGAGAGAGAGAGAGAGAGAGAGAGAGAGAGAGAGAGAGAGAGATAGAGGTATACAAGGGATAAATAATGAGTGAGATATCTATAAAGAGAGATAGATGCTACAACTTGTTGATTACTAAAATTTAACCTCCTAATTACTAATATTTGATATGCTGATTATTGAAATTTGACTAATTCTAATAAATTTTAAGTATTCCAAAAATTAGAATTTGTAATGTAGGTCTTATAGATTTGAAAGCACTCTCAAACATCTTGAAAATATGTGCATAAAATATAACTTAAATTATAAGAACTAAAATATCCATATGTAAATGCCAACATATAATTTACATTAAATGTTTATTTCATGTATGTAGTTTCCCTAAAAGAGAAGGAAAAGAAAGGAAAAAATGGACAAGGAAAATTTTTCAATACAAAACAAAATGTAAGCATGTTATAACACACTCATATTTTGTGAAACCATTGAAAAATGTGAGAACATTATATAGTACGCTTGGGTTTTGTCAATGCATTCAAATAATGGGAGTGTGTTATAACACGTTTGAATTTTTTTCTACATTGGGAATTTCTAAGCCTTTGGCTTGGATTTACCTTAGGTTTCCAACCCAAGGCCAAGATTGAATTTTCAATGCACAAAGAAGTGTTTCTCTAGATTCTAAAAAGTTTCACATAATCTCGAGCACGCTCCCCTTTAGGTTTACATGTGTTTCAAGTTCAAGAAATAAAACACCTGAGTAATGTTAAGCTCTCTCTTAGCTATCTAACCATGTATTTTTTTTCACATTTTGAGTATGTTAAGGTTTTCATCTTTAATTTATTTTGTTGGTGTATCCGCTTTTTTTCATTTTTAGAAACTAGAATCCATTCTACACATATTCTAAAAATGAAATTGATTTTTGATTAGTTTTCAAAATAATTAGGGGGAGCCACACTCAAATTTCTATTTTTCAAGATGTTCCCACTTTGAAAATTTGTAAAAAATTATATATTCATTAAAAGATTAGTAGAAAAATTGGGGATAAACTACATGGTGTTAGCTAATTTCTCATTGAATCTCTTTTTAAAATAGTAAACAAATTTAACATTTTAGGGGAGGCACACTAGATGCTATTTTATGTTTTCCAAAAAGAATAGGACCAATTTGTTTGGCCCCCCATTTTGAGCCCCTTAATCTCTACGACTTTCCAAAAAAAAATAGTTTAGAAAGTAAATTCAGATCACTACGGATCTTGTTTTTGTTGCATCTTAAAATTTTGAGTGTAACTATCTTTAATTTTTCATCCAAGGTTAGTCTTTCTTGATTTAAAAAAAAAGTGGCCACTTAAGACCCCTTTTTGTCCCCCCATCTTTGTGCACTTACCCCGTTGAGATATTTGACTTATAAAGTTACAAATAATGAGAAAGGCTTGTCACAAGATAGGCCAAATATGTAGAGATGAGAAATAATGTCTAGATTGTCAGATCAACCTTACAATAGAAATTGGCATAATGGTAAGCCAATGTTTTATAACCAAAAAGGGATAAAAAATAAAGAAACTCCAAAACCCTTGAGAAGGACTAATGCTAACTTTTGTGATGATAATATTTAGTGTATAAGTTATCAACTTCCTCATTGTCCAAAATATGACATGGTAGGATAATCCCTAGAAGAAAAACACAATCAATGTGATGATTATAATAACCCACATAGTGATGACCATGATGTGAACATGATATCTAATAGATTTGTTTTCACTACTAATGAGTACTCTTCTGATGAAGGACGTCTCGAGATAGAAATTTATGAAAAAATATGCAAATCAAGTAGCTACCACCAACAAGTATTTTCTAAAGATGAAGAAGAGGGTATGAAGATAGACAATGTTGAAGCATCAAATTCTGATGTTATATTGAGAAGACCTTTAGAATAAGAGATTATAGGTTTTACTAATGCTGCAATTTCTAAGGTTAAGAGCAATTATAACCTGAGAAATAGAGTGTTCAAGAATGACCAAGGAAAAGGTGAAAGAATATTCATTAAAGAGCATAATATTAACAAGAGAGATTTGTACTCTCATAAGAAAAAAAGAGGAGATTAAAACAAAAGTTGATACACCATGCAAAGGGTAGAGTTTTGAGAAGCCTATGAATCAAGTTGTTTCTCCTCTTATCAAATCCATATACCAGAAGGATGCTAAGTGTATTAAAGAGGATAAATCAGGTGACAAACATGAGAAGATCAGTGATAAGGATGCAAACATTTGTGACATTTCAAAATCCAATATTGTTTACATGATTCAAATATTGTCACAAATAAAAGTATCTATTCCTTTATTGGAAATGATGAGAATAAAGGAACATAAGGAGAAGGAAGTTTCCCTTATCAATGGAGAATCTATATCCTCTAATGGAAAGAAGGTGATTACCCCACCTAAAATGGGTAAAGAAAAGTAAAGGAAAATTAAACTTGATGTCAATGATGAAATACTAGAAATATTTTTGGGCAGTAAGTTCTTATAGCTTGCCCAAATTAGGTTGATCTATTTTATGTAACTCTACAAGTGAATAATAAACTGGTGATAAATTGCATGATCAATTTAGGATCATCTACCAACATTATGCCCCTAGAGGTTATGAAATAATTAAGAATAAAAGTGAGTAAAACATTCCAAACGCATTTTACAATGAATTCTAGAGAAGTTCTAGTCATTGGGATAATGAAGCATATACATTTCAAATTAGTTGCATTCCCTAATAATTATTTCATGATGAATATCACTTTTATTGATATTTCATCTCAATATGGAATGCTTTTATCACGAAGGTGGTTAGAAATAATTGGGGGAGGTATACAAATGGATATTTGATATGTCATGATCTATTAATGAAAAATATGTCAAATTGAATAGAGAGAAAAGATACTCCAATCTTGTTGAATACTTGCAGCTAACAAAGCATGTACATTTTGTTGATATTAACATGGACATTTTTAAAGTTTTAGAGTCACAACCAATGAAAGATAACACTGTACCCATAGATGAGGAATTGAAATAACAAGCTTAGGAAGATGATCTCTGGATTATGTATTTTGATGGAGCTGAAACGTAGAAAAATGAAGGTAATCCAAAATGAATTAAAAAGATGATGAACCACACTTTTCTAGTGGTTCATTCAATTTATGAGGAGTAAAATGCATAAATAACAATTGGAAATCAATCCTAACTATTATAATGGAAAATAGGAAGGTTTTAAGATGCTGAAATAATGTGTACCTTATCAAAAAAGTGATGTTTCGGGCCTCATTGAGGAATCATTCTCCTAGTGGCAAATGGGTCCTTGCTAGGGTTTTGGAAAAGTGATTTATGGGTTCTATTCTTTAGTGTCTCCACTCCGAAATCCTAGATGTTTAGCTCCTGATAATCAAAAATAAATTATTTAGAGCACTTTTTGTGATCTTGCAATAAAGATGACATCTTTTGCAACTTTACAACTCTGATAATCTTGACAACTTTCGCTCTGCACTTGATCTTCAACCTAAAAACTTGCAATCACCAATCCTCAATTGAAACTTTGGTTGCAAATATGAAACTTAGCACGAAGTGGCCATGGTGAATGTAGATCTTGATCTTGAAAATGGATGTGAAATAATGCTTGTAAATGGATCTTCAATGTTGCATCAACACATAAGCTCAAGAACATGTATGATGCACTAAATATTTGACATGATGAAATGAACTCTGATTGATACAATAAAACCTTGATAATCTACCATTGAATTCATTTTTTAATCCTCTATAATTCTCTTGTAAATATTTCTTGATCTCATGAAAAGTCTTCTAGGTGAAGCTATGTGAATTAGCCTTGTATTTATACTTAACTTAAGATTTAATTTCTAAATTGAAATAAAAAAATCCAACATCAGATCTAGGATTTAAAATCACTATAATCCCACCAAGTATAAGTTAAAAAAGGGATGTCCTATGTTAAGGAGGACCCATTCACCATAGGGTGAGTGGGTCCTAATACAGCTAACTAGGACACATTTTGGGGAGGTAAAATATTATGGAAAAAGGGGGTCCTAGGACCTAGGAAGGACCCATTCACCAAGTAGTGAATGGGTCCTAGGTCACTAGCCTAGGACTCAAGCCTTGCCAAGTTAAGTGTTGTTAAACATTATTAGTGAGTGTCAGGATTTATCCTTCAATAAAAAAAAATATTAGGCTTGGATTTGAATTTAAGGAGCTAGTTAAGCTCTAATTAACCTTAATTAATTAATAAAGTCCTAGATTAGTGTGAAAGTGTAAAGAAACACTTTATAGCACCCTAAATAAAGCACAATTAAGTCTATTTTTTCATTAATTCTCTATTCCCAAATTAAGTGTGAAAAAGGGTTACTTTTTTCGACACTACAAGAGCATGTTCAAAAGACGGATCGGGTGTAGGGTGATTCTCATATCACCCAAAGTTAATTCCTACAAATTCTCACTCATTGAAATTTGAATGTACAAATAATGTTTTAGAGTATGATACTTTCTTGTTAGGACTTAACATGGTTGTCAAGCATAGAATTAAGAAGCTTAAATTCTTTAGGGACTCTAATCTAGTTGTACATCAAATTAGGGCAAGATATGTTTCAAATCATAAAAGACTAAAACAATACAAGTCTATTGTTTGGGATACCACATAAATGTTTGATGCATTTTCAATTGACTTGGTGGAAAGAGAAAAAAAAGAAATGGAAAATTTTCTTGCCATTATTTCCTTAAGACTAGATGACATTACTTTTGTTAGTATATCCAAAGTTGAGGTCTAGATAAGGCCTTCCATTCTAAATAAAATTTTCAAATGGAAAGTATTCAATGATGATTTAGATTTCTTGAAGTTCCTACATTGTATAGATGAATACCAAAACCAACAAATTGACTTCCAAAGTTTTTTGGAAATAGCTGATGGGAATGACACCTATTTTGGGAATGAGATAATTTAGTTGAAGACCAATAAGATTCCCAAGGGGTTAGTGGACCTAGAAAGAGTTTTTGATCTAATGTTGATAAGTGTAATGCTAAGCTAACTCCTTCACATGAACAAGACTTGGAAGAGATAAATTTAGGAACATAAAATGCACCTAAGAAGGTGTACATCTGAAAAAAATTAAGCCCAAAAATCATAATGATGCTTATTTACTTTCTAAGGAAATAGAAGAATGTTTTTGCTTGGTCATATGATGACCTTAAGGCCTATAAAGAGGATCTATTTCAACATGAAATTCCTCTTAGTTCATCTATACAATTTTTTTAACTTTTCAAAAAAACACATCTTTGTCATGAAATGGTCGTTCAACCCTTTGGGTTGGATGCCCAATGGAAATCCAACCCAAAAGTTTAGTATTTCCCAATGCAAAGGATTTGGAGAGTGCCAAATTTGGTGCTCTCCAAATGTGAATGAATTTTTAGAATGCATTTTATTTCTCTTTCATTTATTTTTTATCTTTGTCTTTGTCTTTCTCTATCAGTGAGAATATATACATGAAGTATATGTTGACATTTACATATGAATATTTAATTTCTTATACTCTAAGCTATATTTCATGTATATCGTTTCAGGATCTTTGAGAGTGGTTTTGGATCTCTTGGAGTTATAATAGAAATTCTAGTTTTTGGAAGATCTTATAATTTTTTAGAAAGTAAAATTTTAGTAATTATCATGTCAAATTTCAATAACCAGGAGGTCAAATTTTAGTAATAAACAAGTTGTATCATCTTTCTCTCTCTCTCTCTCTCTCCCTTAGTATTTATATTTTATGCTCTAGACCTCTCTCTCACTATCTGCATCCTTTGTTATAACTCTCTCTCTCTTGAGCTAAAGAATTACCTCTCTCTCTCCCCTTCCCTCTCTACTCTCTCTCCCTCACTCCATCTCTCTCTCTTTATCTCTCTCCCACCCACCTTTTCTCTCTAGTTATCTCTATCTAACATATCTCTCTATACCTTTTTCTCTCTCCCTCCCTCAATCTCCACCTTCCCTCTCTACTCTCTCTCCTTCCCTTTGTACTGTATATCTATCTCACCCTTCTCTCTCTTATTCTCTCTCTACCTCTATCTGTATCACCTTAGTCTCCCTCCCTACTTATCCCTCCCTCCTTCTCTCCCCCTCTCTCTCTCTCTACTTCTATCTATCTCACCTCTCTCTCTCTCCCTAAATCTTCCTACCTCCTCCCACCTCTCTCTATATCCTACCCTCTCTACTTCTCTCTATCTCACCTCTCTTTTCTTCTTTCTATCTCACCTATCCCTCTTTACCTCTCCCTCCATCCCCTCTCTCTAGCACCCTCCCTCCTCTCTCTCTATCTCACCTCTCTTTCATCTCTCTCTCTCTCTCTCTCTCTCTCTCTCTCTCCCTCTCTCTCTTGTTCCCTCTCTACTCTCTATCTCTCCCACCCTCTACCTACCTCTCTCTCACCTCTCTCTCCATATCTACCTCTCACTCCATCTCTCATTACCTCTCTACTTCTGTCTACCTACCTTACCCTCTATATCTACTTATCTCTCCCCCCTTCATCCTTCCCTCTCTCAATCTCTCCACCTTCCTTCTTCCCTCTCTACTTATCTCTATAACATATCTCTCTCTCACCTCTCTCTCACCACCTCTGCATCACTCCCTCCTCTCTCTATCTCTATCTATCTCTCCTTCCCTATCTCTCTCTACTTGTGTCTATCTCAGCTCACTATCCCTCCCTACATCTCTCTCCCTCCTCACCCCTCTCTCTATACTTCCCTCTCTACTTATATATATCTAACCATTCTCTCTCTCTCTCTCTCTCTCTCTCTCTCTCTCTCTCTCTCTCTCTCTCTCTCTCTCTCTCTCTCTCTCTCTCTCTCTCTCTCTCTCCTCTATCTACTTCTATCTATCTCACCTATCCCTCTTTACTTCTCCCTCCCTCCCCTCTCTCTCCCACCCCTCCTCTCTCTCTCTCTATCTCACCTCTCTCCCTCCCTCCTTGCCTCCCTCTCCCTCCCTCTCTCCTTCCCTCTCTACTTCTCTATATATCTACTCTCCCTCTCTCTATTACTCTCTCACCTCTCTCATCCATCCCTACCTCTCCCTCTATCTCTCTTTTCCTCTTTATTTCTCTTAATCACCCCTATCCATCTCTCTGCCTACCTCTCCCTTTATAACTCCCTATAAATGTATCTCTACCTTCCTCTCCCTCCATCCCTCCCTACCACTCTCTCTCTCTCTCTCTCTCTCTCTCTTTCTCTCTCTCTCCCTATGTCCCTCCCTCCACCACCTTTATCTATCTCTCCTCTCTCTCTATCTCACCTCACTCTCTCTACCTACCTCTCCCTCCATAAATCCCTATCACTTTCTCTATCTCTCTATCTCTCTCCACTTCTCTCTATCTCACCTATCCCTCTACACCTCTCTATTTCTTTCTCATTATCTCCTTCCATCTCTACTTCTCTCTATCTCATGACACTCTTTACTTATATCTATTTCAAATATACCTATTTACCTCTCCCTCACTCCCATCTCTCTCGCTCTCTCTCTTTGATGTGCACCAAGATGAGATACAAAAAGGGGAGGAAGGAAGGGATATTGAGAGAGAGAGGTAATGAGGGATGGAGAGGTAGATATATAGAGAGAGATAGATAGAGATAAGTATATAGGGAAGGAGACAGAGAGAGGGGGTGGAGGGAGGGAGAGAATTAGGGGGGCAGAAGTAAGGAGGGAGGGTGAGAGAGAGAGAGGGGGTAGTTATTAAGATCAAGGGAGAGAGAGTAAGATGGAGGGATGGAGATAGTGATAGAGAGATATTTCTAGAGAATAAGAGATAAATAATGAATGAGATAGAGGGAGAGAGAAAAATTATACAACTTTTTGATTATTGAAATTTGACTAAGTCTAAAAAATTATGAGATCTTCAAAAAACTATAACTTTTATATAACTCTAAGAGATCTGAAAGCACTCTCAAACATCCTCAAACTATATACATTGAATATAACTTGAAGTATAAGAAAGTAAATGTCAACTTACACTTGAAGGATTATTTCATGTATATAGTTTCACTAAAAGAGAAAGAAAAAGACAAAGACAACAAAAAAAAGAAAGAGAAAGAAAATGCATTGTAAAAAGTCATCAAACTTGGAGCTTGGGATGACAAAGCCTTAGGCTTGGTCATCTGATCCATTTGGTGAGTGTGAAATTTGGCACTCACCAAATGGTCATTTTGGGTAAAAAAAAAGGTGGAATCTTAATTGTGTCACAACTTTGTGCACTTAACCATGAAAGTCATGCTAGAAAGGATGTGATAGAGAGGAAAGACAACAAGGGAACTCTAACAAGGAAATTTGTTGGAATTGGGCTATATGGATACCTTAAAAGAGATACCAAGATAAGGGATGGCCAAAATTTTGACTCTATAGGACTGTTCATATTTTGTTTAAGAAAAAAATAGAGTAATGGGATTCTGGGAATGAGTGGGAGAAGGCACCCAAATAAATGGATTCAAAAAGTCCCACTTTGAAAATAATTATAGAGAAAATTGATATAATTTCAAATATTTGGGTTTAAATGAAAAGTGATGCTTGAATAAGAAATGACAAAAAGTCTATCCCTAAAAGAGAAATAATTTGAGGTAAAAATAATAAGAATTTAAGGTGCATGGCTAGGATGGAATGAGTACTCAAAGGGATGGATGGATGATAAATTTCAAAATTTTAATGGATAAATGATTTCATCATGATCATTAAGACTACTGACCTTAACATGACATTACTATGACTATTGATGCCAACACGATGTTAGTAGGATACATATTAGTGGTAAAAAGGTTGTGTGTCAAAATTTTAAGGATGAAATGTTGGATAACAAGTCTAATAGGTGGATAACTATATGGATAACTCCAAAATTACTAGACTCTTAGACAAAGAGAAATGTTTTGGGAAATTAGGGAAGGAAGGGATGGTAGGAAGGGAAAGGAAACCCTAAAAATATGGAAGACTAAAAAATTAAACACAAGAAAATTTTATAAGGTTTCTAGGTGGAGTTTTGGGATCAATAGGAAAGGAATGCAAGGAGAGATACCCTCAAAAAATTGACTTAACATGAAAAATCAAGTGAAGCAATAGATAAAACAAAGAATTTGGATTTTTACAACACCTTGCATCATTTGACACTCAGTGAACCCATTCAAAATTTCTTTGATCAAGAAAAGGGTGGATAAGACCAAATGCATAATATATGGGGGAAAAAAGAGCAAACAAAAGACATAAAAATGGGGTGCCAAAATAAACATCTTGGTTTAAAATTTATTCATCTTGTTACAGAATATAAAGATTTGAACCAATTTACTAGATGCCAACACCACTTTTATTGTTAAAAATAAATTAGTTGTCAGTATTTGTGTTACTTATAATTTGTTGTAATAATATATCCTTTGCATTATTAATATGCTCAAAATTAATAAATTATTTTTATTTAGTTAATTTAAGGAAAAAATATTAATATTATTAATTAATTTTTTTTTAATATTTCATTATTTTTTTTCCATAAAAGTGGCTAAGCCACTGAAATTTTATTTATTTATAAAGTAAGAAAAAACAAGTTTTAAACTCAATCTTGACTGTAGGAGAGCTCGATTATAATACAAGTATATGTGACATACTATGAAACCCAACCAAAAATGATATACCCATAGAAGGAAAAAGATTTACCATCCACCAACCCCCAGTCTAGCGAATGCTAGACAAGTATGCAAATCTCAAGACTAAAAAATGAGCAAAATACGACTTTCTAAGAGTCTTCTTCCATAGTAGAAGAAATAGCCTCAAAATGAAATGGAGGGAAAGGATTATACATGATGGAAGCCCTTTCTTTCTCTTTGAAGCAAGCTGAAGCTTGATCAATTATTTTTGATCTTACTGCAATGTCAGCCAAGAAGTGAAGTGAAAGGAAAACATCCACTCTCGCAACAAGTATATCTGGAGAAATTTTTTCATGCAATTCATTGTAGTCAATAATAGTTATTGAAAATTCATTAGAAGTGATGCCAAACCTAAGAATCCACAAAAATTCTCCACAAAAACCATTAGAAATTAGCTCATAATGAGAAATTGTAGACATGGAAAATGTACAAGTTCGATCTAGCACACTTGATCCTGATTTCTAACAACATTTATTTTTGAATCATACTTCCAGCACTTCATCTTGAATCTGTCTCTTAAATCTAATGAATCATTATTCATCTGATTAGGTCTATCATCTCCTTTGATTAAATTAATCAATTTAATTTAATTAACCTTACATTTCTATTTAATTAAATAAATTATTTTATTTGATTAAAATCGCTAAAGTCTTCTTATTAAATTAAATAAATTAAACCTTATTTGATTTAATCTAACATATTCCTCCTTAGTTAAATAAATCAAATCATTTATTTAATAACCTTTTTCCCCTCAATTCTTGACTTAAATCAATTCATAAATTCAAGTCTAAATTGTCACATCACCTAATTCTTCATTAAATTAATCAAAACCTTCATTAAGCTAATCTCTCTCACTAAAATCCTCTAGAGAATGCAACTTTCACAATAAATCAAATACTTTGATTTATTAATTCATCTATTTTCCCTCACAAAGCATCAAAAGGGAATATTCCCTCATTTGAATGAAAAAAGGCCAAGTGGACTTGGTTTTTCCAACAAGGCATTCAGTACCTCTTAAATGTCCTTGACCTTGAGCCAAGTGACATTAACTCCATTCTTCTCTCCCCCCAACATGTCACATTCAAAATTCAAATTTGAATCCAATGGCATTTATCATGCACATTGACCAAAATGTGCTCATTCCTCCTCCAATCACATGTGGACAAGTGGCCTCTTCTCATTGGTTGGTGTTTTATCCCACATTCATCCAAATCCCTCATTCTTCCAATTTGGGAATCTATAAATGAGAGACTCTTCCTCTCATTCAAACATCCACAATTTGAGTAAACTTAGTATACTCAAATCCATCATCATCCACAAGCATATGCAAAGTTACTCTCTTCAACTTGAGAGCCAATTTTTCCCATTTCCATCAATACATTGATCACATTTTCACATTTGCACCAAGGTTATGCTCAAATCTCTTTGGAGATTTGACCATTTCTAGATCATCTTCATTGCAACATAGGAATTGGGAAAGGGCCAATTGCAACACTTCATTGGCACCAGTTCCCCCATAAGATCATCATGCTATTAGCTTAATTGAGATTGTTTTCATTATTATTTGAGTTTTGTTATTTATTTCCTAATTTTAGCTTGAATAGATGTATTTTATGGGGAATCTCTCATATTTGCATGCATTTTGATCTAACATCTAACCATGTTTGTTGTTCTTCTGCATTTGTAGGTTTAGGGGTTCACAGAAATAAAACCCCCAATAGGAAAAAGACCTCCATCAAAATGATAATTATCCAAAGCTTGACTGAGTTCCAAAGCAAAAATTAAATTTGGTTGAACAAATTTTGTAGCAAGAAGCATAACCAAATCAAAATCCAGAAGAATGTCCATGAAAACATTAATAAACCAAGAAAGAACTTTATGGAAGGTGGCACTACTGTTATTTTGAAGCCAGTGATAGCCCACCACCCATTTGCAAGCCTTATAAGAATCTACATCATCCAAAAAAATATTTTACCCAATTTCTCATGGTCATAGGGGTGAGGATCACTATATTCCTTCCCTTTTAGAGGAAATGATATTCTATACCAATTGTCACCAGAAGGAAGAGAAATAGTGCCGAAGAGAATACAACTAACAAAGACAGTAAAAACCTGCTTAAGTGAAATACCATTTTGTCCATATATATCGAAAGGCATATAAGATACACTAGTTGGTTGACATGTGAAATTTATACCAATGTGCCTTTCAAAACCATCATTTGAAAACCTCCAACGAAATTTATGATTACAAGGAAAAGAATAGAATCATCATTTGAAAATAAAAGCTTATGATTTCAAGGAATGGCACAGTCGGCCTCACCTTATTTTTCCAATTAAAGACCATGTTTAGGAGCCACACACGTAGAAATGATATCCTTGAATCTCTTATGTGGGAGGCAGATTTGAAATAAATTTGTGAAAAGAGATATCCATACTCCATGATCTTTGGAGGCGGGGGAGAAGACCCAAATCTTATAAAGTAATGATAATTGCTCCTTTGTGGATGAAAAGCAGTGGCATCACATTTGAAATCATTGAACAATAGGGATACAAAATGAATTACTAGGCCATAATGTTATTTCATACGTGCTAGGGGCCATGAGCAATAGTGATTGAAAAGAAATTCCACCAACTTAGATAGAAAATGGTACTTGACAGGGAAGATGGGATGATAGGTAGTTATCATGGGAGAATAAGATGTGAAAATATAAAATCTTGCAATAATTCTTTCCTTTTGATGGGTAAGCCAAATCAAGAATGATTTAAACTCCCAATAGGAGTTAACATGGATAGCTCTATTTTGGATGGGTATTCAAACTCATCAAATTATGTGTAAGACCAATGATTATCAATTACGTTGTTGGAAAGGTAGTCTGCCACATAATTTGCTTCTCTATAGAAATGAGAAACTATGTAATTAGAGAAAAGGGATAATTGTAAAATGACTTTTTCCAGTAGATATTGTAATTGCCAAATTTGAGAGTCTTTCTTTTTAATTACATTAAAAATTACCATTGAATCACCTTATATTAGAATGTCTTTGATTCCCAATGATTGGGCCAGCTCTAGACCAAGGCTTAAGGCATCCAAATCAACTTTGTTGTTCATCCTAGGGGGAATAATATTACATGTATCCTTTAAGAGTTTTGACTCCGAGTTGGAAATAACAACCCCAATACCCGATTTTCCAAGATTACCTCTTGAGGCCCAATCAAAGTTGAGTTTCAAAATGTTTGGAGGGGGGTTATCTATTTTGATTCATTCCTAGATCTTATTTTATCTATCTTATTTGTAATGGAATCATGAAATGGTAGAGATTTAATAGAAGGCCAAGCATTCAAAATAAAGCTATCCCAACTTGAAAAAGTTCTCAAGTTGTTAATTTGTTTGAAAATATGAGTTTCAGCTGCTTTAGAGATAGCTTTTCCAATCTTGAAAAGGACCACTTCTAGGGTGGTAGTGATGCCCTTGAAGATTCTATTATTCATCTCTAACTAGATGTTCCAAATGAGCAATGAGGGGGAAACCACCCAATGACAAGAGAAAAGAGGAATGGAAGCTCATAGGCCATGATTTGAACTAATTAGACATTGAGTGGCCAATTACATATTGCCAACCAAATTTCTGAAATAACCAATACCAGCACTGAGAAGAAAAGGGATAGTGGAAGAAGAGATGATCCATAGATTCTAAAAAGTAACCATAGAAAACACAAGTAAATGCATCCGTGATACCTAGCCTATCCAACCTTGCCCCCGTAAGGGTTCTATCATGGAGCACAACCCATGCAAAAGCCACTGCCTTTGGGAGGCAGGCATCATTCCAAAAGAGGGATGAGAGGAGCTGGAAAGGAGTAGTGGAGGACACGAGGGACTTAAACCCATCCTTTATAGTATAATTACCTGATTTTGATTTAGGGGTATGTGCAGGATCCTGATGGGCCAAAAAGTGGCGATATGATGGGTATGTGGTTGATGACATTGTTTTTACGCAAAATTGATGAAACGAAAAGGGTTTTTAAAGGAGATTCTCAGTTTCCACCAATATAAATTATTCTTTAATTTGAATTTAATAAATAATTATTATTCATTTTCTATTTGAATTACGAATAAAGTCTTGATTGATAGGATGATTGAAAAATATCTATAACTTTCAAATGGTATCACATTTTTTGAATCCAAAACATGTATCACATTCTATGCTTTGCATACTATAGGATTAAAAAAAAAATTGAATTTCATGAAGTTTTGACCAAGTTAAGGTTGTCAGACATATGAGTTTTTTATATTTTTTTAAATTTTTAATAAAAAAATTCATAATTAATTATTTACTTGGAAATTTTTTATAAAAAAATATGCATCACATCAAGACATGAGTCCTCTACTTATATCTAAAATATTATAACAAAATATTATCATTTTATTATGATAAGGGTGGTCAGACAGACACCTACTTCTTATTTTTTCCCTGAAATTTAAGTACTACTGCATTGAAATTTCAAATTTTCACCAAATAGATTTTTTTAAAGAAAAATAAGCCTAGTATTTTAGAAACTAAATTAAATTTTCTACAGATTCTATTCTTACATAGTTTTGAAATAATATAGATAACTTATTCAAATTTTTATGTCAAGTTGCCTAGCTCTGATTTTTTTGAATTTTTTGCCACTTAAGGGCCTTATTTTTCCATGATGATCTTGCACATACCCCTAGTCCAAATTATGCTATCTTCATTTTCCATGAAAGCTAAGGATCTTTTTTCTATTTCCTCTTTGAAAGATACCTTGAGATGGGAGGGAAAAGGAAAGGAGTCTAACTATTTCCATTTGACTTTTGGAACTCTTGGGAGAAATCCATAATAAAGTAATAAGCTACTCTTGAACCCCACTAGTTTGTAAGAAATGGGGTCAAGGGGGCCCAATCTCTTTGAAGAGAAAGAGTAGGGTAGAAATTGCACACATCCTCCCATAATTTATCTTTCTTACCATTATGGTCTAACCACAAGAGGTGAGGGAGGATAACTGACCTAGAAGAAGAAATAAAATTCTAGATAGTTGATCCCTTAGGCTGATCTACAATAGTGAAAATAGTTTCCCTTGGAAGAGAGATAAGGTATTTCGATAACATTATTCTTCTACATCTCGAGTTTGGATTTTGATAAAGCCTCCATGCTAACTTAGCACCCAAAGCAATATTTTGAAGTTTTGTATCTCTTATCCCAACACCCCCAAGCTCTTTCAAAAGGCATACCTTCTCCTAGACAATGAGGGGAATTTTCTCCTTTCCAGTCCCACATTGTCACTCCATAGAAATGTTCAGAGAATAGATTTTAGGTGAGTTATGGTTTCTACTAGAGCTTTTATCACATAAATTAGATAGATGGGAATGGCATTTAGGACTGATTTTATCATCTGAATTTGACCAGAAAAAGAAAGCCACTTTTGTTTCCATGACATAATTCTTCTGGTAATTGAAGAAACTGCTTTTTCCCAAAAGGAGGGTAAGACTTTTCCACTTAAAAAAGGAATGCCTAGGTATGAGCAAGGTAGGGAACCCAACTGAAGCCCCAAATTTTTTGCAGCTTTTGTGCAATGAAGGGGGGCATATTTAGCAGAAACACTTTAGATTTAGAAGGATTAATCACCTAACCCGAAGATTTTGAGTACCCCCATAAGAATTTTTTTAATAGTTTTGGCTTTAGGAATTGAAGCATGTCCAAATAACAGAGTGTCATCTATGAATAGACAATGTTTTTGATATTCGTGAGTATTGGGAATTTGAATACCTTCCCAAATATTTAGTTGATTTGCTAGTTTTATAGCTCTACTCAATCCTTCTTCCATGAGGATAAAGAGAAAGGAGGAAATGGGATCTCCTTGTATTAATCCTCTTGTTGAGGAGAAAAAACTAAAAGGATAGCCTTTAATAAGGATTGAAAATATTGCAGTAGAAATACAAGAATGGATCCATTTGATCTATTTCCCAGAAAAAAACAAGTTTTTAGAGAACTGCATTTAAGAACTCCCAATTTACCCTATCACAGGCCTTCAACATATCCAATTTTAAATTCATAGAAGGGACCTTGTGTTGGGAAATGGTGTGTATAATTTCATGATCCACAATTGCTCCATCCGTTGTCTCCCTCCCAGGGATGAATCCACCTTGCTCTTCTAAGACAATTTGTGGAATAAGCTTTGCAAGGCACAATGAAATTGCTTTTGTGAAAAATTTGCAAAGGGTGTTACACAAGGAAATCGGCTTGAAATCTGCAAAGGAAGAGGGATTTTCCACCTTTGGAATTAGAGCTATAAATGTAGAATTTAATTCCTTAAGAATAGTCCTATTGTGTCTAGATTCCTCCAGAGCAAGCCAAATGTCCTTACCAATAATATCCCAACATTTTTAATAAAATAATGAAGTAAAACCATTAGGCCCCAGAGAATTTTCAGGTGACATATCAAAAAATACCATTTTTAGTTCATCTAAAGTGAAAGGAGCAAGAAGAAAGTCATTATCTTCTCGGGAAAGCATAGTTGGGATTGAGTCCAGAAAGGATGGACATATATGAGTTTTCTTAGTTGTGAGCCAATTTTTGAAGAAAGAGGAGGCTTCATTTCCAATTTCTTTATCATCTTCCAAATTTTTACCCTTTTTGTTCTTAATTGAGGAGATTCTATTTTTTTGCCGAAGCATGAAAAAATTTGGTATTCCTATCCCCTTCAGCTAACTAGGTCTCTCTCGACTTTTTCCTCCAATAAAATTCTTCACGGAGGAGAAAATCATCTAAATCAGAAACAAGGGATTTTTGAAGTTGAAAAGAATCCGAATTCAAACCATTCACCATGATGTGTTCATTTAGAATTTAAATTTCTGATTGCAACCTTTTTTTTTTTAAATGAGAAAGTTTCCAATCCTTGATTTTTCTCTTTAAGAAGTTTAGTATTTTAACCAGACGGTACATATGAGAGCCAAAAAAGTAGGGGGAGTTTTCCCACCAATATTGGATCATGGGTAAGAAGGATGAGTCTCTTATCCACATAGGTTCAAACTTAAAAGGAATTTTGTTTAGAGCTCTATCTTCTAGAAGAACAAGCTATATTGGAAAATTATTAGAGCCTGGGTAACCCAGAATGGAAGAATAAGAATCAATTTTAGAATCCAGCCAATTTGGAGATAACAAAAAGTGATCTAGTCTTTCGACAATTTGCCAAAAATCTTTCCTTTTATTAGACCAGGTAAACACACCATTTTGAGGTTTGCAGTCTAAAATTAATTTCTTTGTACAAATCTTTTAAAATATTCCATGATCCTCTTATTGGGAATAATGCCACCCATTTTTTTAGAATTATCCAAAATTGCATTAAAATCACCCCCCATGATGATTATATTTTCACTGAGAGGTTGAGAAATCAAATAAAGGAGATCCCATAAATTTTGTTTCTCAAAAATATTCATTGGGCCATATACATTCACCAACTAGAAGCTAACCTCTGAGTTATTGCTCCTAACCAGGGCTAGGAGCCAATGAGGAGAGTAATTTATCACCTCCAACTTAACATATTTTTCCTTCCAAAGAAAAGTGAGACCACCTAAGGCCCCTTTCGAAGGGAAGGAAAATAATTTCCATTGAAACCATTTGGAAAAGAGGGAATCTACCGATTTTGGATTCAATTTTGTTTCTTGCAACAATATGATATCTGAATTTTCAACTTCTAATTGATGCTTAATTAAGTGTTGCTTGTTAGGGGAATTTAAGCCCCTAACATTCCACGAAAGGATACTCATTCTCCTCGAGGGGAGGAAGCCTCTCCCCTCTTCCCTTGAGATTTTATTTGGGATGGAGTCCCATCAGGTATCTCTAACTGCAAATTTCCTTTTGATGCCCCAACTCTTGTCAAAGGTGGGCTGACGGTTCTTTTATTCTTTGTTGGAGAAAAGAGAGTGGACTATATTCTAGCATCAATCTCTTGTTGAATTTTCTGTTGTTTCGGTTTACTGCCTCTCTTCTTGGGTGTAGAGAGAGGAGAGCTTAACTTTTGGGATAATGGTGATTGAGAAATGGGAAGCTTATCTTTGGGTATAGGGCTTGCGTCCCCTTGGAGATCTAAATCCTGAAACTTCTCTAGGGAGATTGCATCAAAAGGGTTTTCAGAGAGTGGGTAGTCCAATCCTTTCTCAATTGAAACAAATCACTATTGATCTTAGTCAAGATCTGATCTTGAGTTTCCAGATTAAAAATAAAATTTGTAGTTCTGATTATATTTTGCACTTTTTCAATTAACTGTTGATCTACTAAAATAATTTTTAATAGATTCTTTCCTTTTTTGGAGCATAATTCCCCGTATCCAAGTTCTTCATATTTGGATCCGCTTCATATTGAAGAGGAGTTGATGAGATAAGGGGGATCGACCTCTTCTGAGAAAGGGAAGCATCCGATTGCAACCCATTTTTATCATATGATTGAGGAACCAATGCAACCTCAAATTCAAAAGACAAAGAATCGGTGCAATGCACTGCATCCATTTTTTTGGGATTTTCAATTTTTTTGGATAGACCAGATGGATCAAACGGAGAAGGAGAATTAGACCCCTTTTCCTTAAGATTTTCCAACTCAGGAAGATTTGGAGGGATTTCAGAATTTAAGGTTTTGGTTGACTGCAAAGGTTATTTTTGGCCCATTTTGACTTTGCCAATTTCTCCCTTTGGAGGAGAGGATTTAAGCTTTTTGAATAGAGGAGCATCAATTGTAATTTTTGATTTTGAAAACCAGACTTTTCTTGCACAATATCTTGCATCCATATACCATCTAGGAATTTGAGATTAAAAATATTAGGAATGCTCGAATTAGGGTTTATTAAAAGACAAATTCTAATACTCATCAAACCCTCTTCAATTACACAATCATATTTTAGGAATTTTCCATAAGAATTCCCGATTACTTTCAATATCTCTGGATCAGTAAAATCCAATGGAATACCAAGAAATTTGAACCACTCTTGAATTTATGGGCTTAAGGAATGAGAAGGACGAAAAAAGAGGAGCCATGGATGTGTGAAAATTAAGGTTTTTCCCACCCAAAAAAAATTGCTTTCCAAAACTTTCTTTCTTGCATCTATTGAATCCAAAACGTGCGTGTATATTCTTGTGAAATTTGGTGAGTGATAAACCCTCACCCCATACCTGGATAATAACAAAAAAATCATGTAGGTATTGTGTTTTCTAGTTTAGGGTCTAGATTTCTACATGGATGAGAGGAATCATAACCCACACCTTCTCCTTTGTGTTCTCCTTTATGGTGGCCAGAGGAATGGTGGCTTCGTGATTCATTTGCTACTCATTTGCTCCATATTCCCTGAACCCCACATGCTGACAGACGTTGATTTGGATTTCTGTGGGATTTAGCATCTCTTTTGCAGCTCGAGACCGAGGGTTATTGGAGTGCCCTTGGGGTTTGTTACCTTTCTGCTACAAATTGATTCCAGATGGTGGAACCCTAGAATGTGGGTTACCCCCAATTCTCCTCATCCGAGCCTTTGGCCATCAGTTCGTCTCTTTAAATCCTTTGAAGTAATCAGAGAAGAGCAGCTTTTGGATTGGAAATGATTCCTTCATATGAGACAATCATGGCTCAGAGCCCACAAGATTTTCCTTTGTTGCTGATGGAATAATCTCCTTGACCAGTTTTGATGGTGGCTCTGATCCCACTGATTGGCATACTTCGATCTAGGTATTCTACTTTGTTAGTGCCATTGCAATCGTCTCCGGAGCCAAGTCCACCCATTTTCCTTTTTGGAAAACCCATTGCGGAACATGCTTTTCTTGTGAATCCAAGTTCTACAAGTCTTCGACAAATTCATTTCCCCAGTGAAGACGGTCTCCGCCAAACCCTTCTCCTTGCACCATTTCGTGTGTTAAATTAAAAAATTTATTTAAGTTAATTTATCTAAGTATATAAATCATATTTGCATAGTTAATTTTTAGATTTCATTATTATTGATCAATGGTGAAGTAAATTGAAGATAAATTCTATAATAGTGTGTCTTACATTTTTGTTTAAGTGGGATATTGAAAATCACCATTTAATTTTTTTTAAAAAATTGTTTCAATTATAAGGAATAAATAGTCTTGAGTTTACAGATAATGTGATAATGTAAATTTAGGTCTAAGATGTTTTAAAAAATAGTTCATTTTTTTCATTTTTTAATCGCCAATGATTTTTTTTGTTATTTTAGTCAAGTGATATTAGTTCATATTGAATAGTTGTCACTAAGAATAATTTTTTTAATGAGCTATTGGAAATAGTCACTCCAATCTTTAATGTATGCACTTTTTTTGATAAATATTTATCATATTTTATTCATTACCAATTTTTACATTAGTATTAACAACAAATTTGGCCTATTTATTTCATAGTCTATTTTTCTTAGCATACATATCAAAATCATTTTTTTTTAAATAAAGAAAGAGCATTCATGTGGAGTGCAATGCATTTTTTAAATATTTTTCAAGCAACATTTATTAACTTTTTAATGTCTTGAATCAAGGCCATATTTTTTCAAATCACACCCTACTCATTATAAAATAGAAAACATATATATTCAAGAAAGAATAATATAATATAATTTTTGGAAATAGGATAGTAAGGGCTATGTATTCACAAAATGATATTTCAAAATGACTTCACATGATCCCCCAAAATGGTGAAGTAAAACTACCTTTTTGCCAATGTTTGATAGATGTGGAGGAAACTCTAGCAAGAGTTTTGATGAATCTTCTACAGTTTCTATCCAAAGGGGTTTAATATAACCCTCTTCAATCAAATAATCTTATATAAAATACATGTATATTTTTTATTATTTTAGATTTTGTGCAATATTTATGTTTTATTTTAAATTAAATTTTTTATCATTTTAGATTTTGTGTAATATTTATGTTTTATTTTAAATTAAATTTATATTTTAAGTTGATTTTATATTTATGAATCAGTTTTTTGAAATGCAACTTTATTTGATTAAGTGTACATTTTTAATTTCATATTTATTTGACATTATAAATATCTTTATATGGCTATTAAATTCTTGAGGGATAATTTTTCTTAGATCAACCATAAAAATTATTGGGTTTAAGGTTGTAATAATGATTGAAAGGGACAACCTTCAATTGTGTAAATGCTTCTATGATGATTGTGCAAATATAGATTTTTTTGGATGTTGCAATTTAAGTGTTCCCGACATGCACCCTTTTCAATGCAAATCATATTTTTATGAAGTTTGATGATGATAAATTTAATGTAATTATTCATGAAATTATGTGTTTAGTTTTGATATTATATTCGATTATCAGGTTAACATTAATTTCTATGATGCTTAACAACCTTATCTGGGGTTTCAATGATGCTCAATGGACTCATTCGATGTTATAGAGGGGGTGTAATGGTGTTCATCGGCATGATCCTCTTATCCATTGGGGGTTTAATGGTGTTCATCATTTTGGTAAGTTCTTATTTTAAGGTAAGCAACCGATTTTTGATATTTGTGAATTGGATTCGTCTGCTAGTGGGAAATATTCTACTTCCTCTTACCCTAGGCTCTGGTATGAGGTGGTTGTTGATTTATGTTCTTCAGCATCTTCTCCTAACTGTATACCTATCAAGTATGGGGCTCCCTTCAATCCAAAGGCTTTGATATCTCATCTAGCCATTTTCCCCAACAATATAGCTATTTCTCATCCAAAGTCTTTTGTTCCAAAGCACTCGCTTTGATCACCTCTAAATTTTCCAAAATCTATTAATATCAATAATAGGGTTTTTCTAGATCAAAAGGACAAAAGCTCTAATGCATTTTTGAGTAAGGGTTAGAATACACATGAAGAGTTTTTGAGTAAGGGAAATGGTAAATCTAGTTGGTATTAGAATGCACATGGTCTTTGTCCCAAGGGAAATGGAAAAATCCCAGATTGGTATAAGAAGGATTGGGTTCAAAGAAGCAACAACATCTGGGTAGAGTTATTGGGGATGAAGTTAAAATTACTCTTAAAGATGCCATTCTCGAGTCACAAGTTTAGGATCTTTAGGAGGTTGCACAAGTACCTATAAGTTTTGGAAAATTGCTCCAGATTTGAAAATTTTGCAATGTTGGGTTTTTCAGAACTAGGAGGGGTCTAGCCAAGTTTTTTATTTAGATAAGGGCGAAGGGTCTTTTGTTGTTATATTTTCTAGCAAAGACTCTAGGAATGTTGTTCAAAGGAAAAAGTCTTGGATTTGTGAGGATCATGGTCTTTATACCTCATCGTGGACTCCAAATTTTTCACCCTCATAGTCTATAGTTAAGTTCATTCCTTTCTCGATTTAGCTACAAGGGTTTCCACTTGAATAGAGAGAGACCCAAATTATTGAAACCTTGGGTAATTATTTGGGTATTTATCTTCATCAACATCTGCAATTTTTTTCCAATCCTTCATTGCCTGTTAGGATATGTCTTCTCATTGATGTCACAAGAAAACTACTTTCTTTGGTAAACATTAAATCAGTGTAGGGGTTGTGGAGGAAAAAGGTTGTTTTTGAAGATCCAACTAAAATTTTCCATCATTGTCATTTTTTTGTTCATCCTTTAAGTAAGTGCCAGTTGGAGTCGACGGTATCAATGTAAAAGGGAATTGTTGTTTCTCCTAAAGGGTCATCCATTCCTCTTAATGCATCTTCAATTGTTGTATTGTCTACACCTGCTAATGATTTTATGCAATCTATTGATTTTCCTAGCTTATATAATGAATTGGAGATTATTCATGGGTGGGGACAAAGTTTTAATGGGTTAAGTTCAAAAATTGTGTTTAAAGGGGCCTCAAGTAATACTGCACAATAATTGGTGGTTTCAAAGGCTCTGACTTGTGACAATCCAAGGCAAGATTTTAATGGTTCTTTGATAGAGTCTTCATCAAAGGGAATTGGAGGTAATCAGGATAGTTTTCCTTACAATTGGTTAGTTAGGACAAGACCTATTTTTTTGGTGCTTTCAAGTCCTTGAGTAATTCCATGCAAGTTACATTTACTAGTAGAAAATCTATTTCTGTTTCTCTTACTCTAAGATGGGATAAGCAATTGTTATCTCCAGTTGATATTTTTCTTCAATCCCTAAGTTGCTCTATTCCTAAGATTAAGTTTGAGAGTATTGAACAGCTTAATCAGTGTGCTTCTATGTTGAATTTTGGTGTGTTAAATCACAATGAAGAAGTGTTGAAGGTTTTTGATGATCAATAAGAGGAAGGTATTAACTTTTTGAAACTTGCACAAATTTTAGAAGTTTCAAGTTATTCTCAGCCTATTAGTATACCTTCTGATAAGGAATTTGAAAGATTTGTAGATGAAGCTTTAATTTTTGTAGGTGAAAAGTTAATATAATATATTGCTACTAATGTTTTGGGGAAGTGGAAGAGTAAGATGGTCTCATATCATTATCTATCTCTCAATCTTCGTTATCTTATTCCACAATCAAAAAATCTCCTGCTAAAAAAATTCTTTAGCAACTAAGTTGGAAGGGGAAATTGAGGCAGGGATTCAAACTACATTGGATGTCCAAATGGGAAGTGATGTGAAACAAAAAAGACCAAGGAGATAATGTTTCTCTCCTAGGATGTTATGAGGATAGTATCTTGGAGTGTCAGAGGCATTAATATGTAAGATTTAAATTCTTCATTTATACAGGATAGTGCACTTGTTGATATCATCCCACCAAATGGAAGCTTTACATGGAGAAACAGGAGGAAAGGTTCTCTTCAAATAACATAGAGGTTAGATAGGTTTGTATCTTCTCCAAATTGGGTAGCTAATGAATATGTTTTAACATCAATTTTTTTTCCATTTACAGCCTCAGATCATTTTGCAATTTGTTTAGATTTTCCTTCAAATTAAATCAACTTAATTTGGAAATCCTCTTTTAAATTTGAAGCTATGTGGTTTCAGTATCCTTAGTTTATAAATATGTTGAGATAGTGGTGGTTAAGTGCACCTTATAGTGAAGTTTCTATAATGTATCAATTGAGTAAGAAGTTGGATCATATAAAAAAACATATTAAAATTTGGAATCATCAAGTTTTTAAGAATAGTGTAGAAAGATTTTGTGTACAAAAGACTTTCAGAGGTCAATGATTTCATTATTGCTAATGGTTTAGAAAATGTAAAATTTGAAGAACAAAGGAAATTGCAAGAGGAATTGAAGGAGCTTATTTTGAGGGAAGAAGTGTACTAGAGGCAAAAATCAGGAGAGTTGTGGTTAAAGGATGGGGATAGGAACACAAAGTTCTTTCATATATCAATGCAAGTAAAGAGATCAAAAATTATTTATTCCCAATCCATGATAGTGATATAGGGGTGTTTTTAACAAAGGAGGAAGATATATAGAATGAAGGCATCAAATTATTTTCATCTTTTTATTTGCTAATAAGGAGGTGAATGCTTAGTTGAGAAGGGGAAGAGAAGAAATTCTTCAAGTAATTCCAAAACTAATAACTCTGGAAGATAATGAGAAGTTGTTGGCACCTTTCTCACTAATGGAAATTGAGGAAGTTGTATTTTCATTTCCACCTAACAAAGCATCAGGGCCTGATGGATTTATAACAATTTTTTTTTATCAAAAATGTTAAAATTTTATTGGGATTGATATCTTAAATGCATTAAAGGAGTCAAGAAAATCAGGTGGAATGTTAAAGAAGCTTAATTTAACTTATATTTCTATCATTCCAAAGATAAATTCTCCAAGGACCTTCTCATATTTTAGAGCAATTTCACTTTGTAATGTGATATATAAAATACTCACAAAGGCTATCTATCTCCGGTTATATCATTTTTTGTCTAAAATTATATTAGAAGAGCAGGGGGTTTTGTGCCTAGAAGGGAGACATCAGAAGGTGCCATTATTGCACATGAAGTCCTTCATTCCATTACTGCAAATAATCTATCATCTATGATAGTAAAATTGGATATGCAGAAAGCATATGATAGGGTTGATTGAGAATTTTTGAAATAGGTGTTACAAAGTTCTGGTTTTTCTCTAAAATGGTGTAAATGGATCATGTCTTGTTTGTCAGGTGCTACATTTTCAGTATTACTGAATGGGTCTCTAGTTGGTTTTTTTGGATCAACTGAAGGGGTACATCAAGGTGATCCACTATGACCTTTCCTATTCATTATCTTAGTTGAGGCTTTGAGTAGGTCAATTCCTAAGGAACATGAGTAGGGATCCATTCAAGGAATTTGTATTCCAAATACATCCATAACAACAACATATTCTTTGTTTGCTAGTGATAAACTAATTTTTGGTGAGGTTGTTGCAAATGCAGAGCATATTAAATCAGTGTTGGATAAATATACCTTTTCTTTAGGGAAAAAAAATAATCAGGGAAAGTCAAAAGTGTATGTGTTTAAGACAAAAGCATTGGTTGAAAATAATATTGTGAAGTTGCTAGGTTTTCAACAAGCACAAATCCCTTGCAAATATCTTGGTATTCCCTTTTTTGCAGGTAAAAAAAAGACCTCTTATTGGCAAAAACTTATACTTAGTTTACAATCAAAAAACCATTCATGGAAAGGGAGATGGCTATCTTTGTTAGCCGGAATTTTGATGGTAAAATTTGTGCTTTCTACGATACCAAATTACTATATGTCAGTTCTAAAATCTCTTAAATCAATTATAGTTAAAATATAAAAGCTGATACGAAATTTTCTATGGATTGGCAATATGGATAGCAAAAAAAATCCTTTAATTTCCCTAAAAGCCATGTGCTTGGAGAAATTGAAAGGGGTGCCAAGTCTTCATAATATGGTGGAAAGGAATTTGGCATTGGGTGCTAAAATGGTTTGGCATATGTATACAAAGCCTTATTTAAAATGGTATCGGCTCATGCAACATAAGTATTTGGATAATTTAAGTCCATCAAGAATTCTTACTGTGTCAAATCCACCTTTAGGTTCTATAGTGTGGATTTTTTTAGTTTCTTGTAGAAAAATCATTGTACCAAATCTAACTTGGGAGGTCAATAATGGTAATGAAGATGTTTTATAGAAGAATTCCTAGAATGGATATCCAATTCTAAATTCATTTCACAATTTTGAGAGTACTAAAAAATTGTTATCCGAATGATGGGGTTCAAGGGTCAAAGATTACATTCAACAAGTAGATGCATTGACGGGTAAAGTAAAATGGAAGGAGTTTTCAAATGTGCAAATACATAATGATCATAAAAAATTTATTCAATCTATTATTTAGGAATAGATTGTTTACATTTCAATAGGAGTTGATAGCTTAATATGGGCGAAAGAAAAAACATGTTATAAATTAAAGGAGGGTTATAAATTAGTTTCACCAGCTGGTTCACAAGACCAAACAATTGATGAAATTATACATGTTGTGTTGGGAAAGTTTCATCCTAAACTAGAAGAAGTTATGCTAATTGAGGGAAGTCTTCTAAGAGTATAAATGTTTTTAATATACATTTTCTTACCATAGAGGTGTTTGTGAGGGTCATAGTGGGGGGGTGAGTGTGTTGCAAATGATAAAGCATAGTTTTGTGGCAAGTATCCATGCAAGGTAGTAGGGTACGTAAGATGTTGTTATGGAAAATCAAGCATGTTAAAGCATGGATTTGTGGCAAGTTTTCATACAAAGTAGTAGGGTACGTAAGTTTTTGTGCTAGTAGAACAAGTGTTTAGAAGAGGTTAATCGAGCACATTGCTAAATCGAAGTGGAGATGTCAGTTATATGTGTGATCCATAAAAATTGTACTAGGCAGAACGATTCCAAATATTTGGTGATGTCATGTTCATCCAACAATGGATGTTGCAAGATCACAAATACCACATACCTTGTCATTTCAAATATTTAACAATGTTTTTATTTGGTTGCAGAAAAATAATGTATAATCATTCTTTATCATGGTTTTGGCAAGGACAACTCAAAAAAAGCATGTGTATTAATTTACCATGTCATATTTATTATTCTTTGTGTGTGTGGACTAATCTAGCAACATGTGTTTCAAGTTGATTTGTGATGTTTTGGAGAAGATTCTTGCGTAGATGATTATCGAGTCATCATTAAAAGTTAAGATAAGCTGCAAAATGCCTCTATTTAACACAACCAAAGCTTGTGGTTGTAAGAAATTTTTTGCATTTTCTGAGAGATGATGCAGGTTTATCTTAGGTTTGTTGCAAGAAGTCTTTGACAATAAGTTGAGTTGATTAGTATTTTCTATTTTTTAAGGGCTTGTGAAAGGGATTTATCTATTGTTCTAACTTGGTGGTATGTCGAATTAAGGTCTGGAATTGTAATTTTCTAGGTATATGTAACTTAGTTTCTTCTCTGGTTTCAAGTAATTCTAGTGTTTTGTTGTTTTGGTCATTTATTTATATCTACTATGGTCTAGTATTTTGTGGGTAGTCTTTCAAAGGTTTGGGGTCTAAACTATTCATTTGGGAATTTGTGGTTGTTTTCAAACACTGCAACAGTGATGGAATATTAACCAAGGAATTCCCATGTCCACTTTTCTATTCAGCACTCGGAGCTACCTTTTTCTGGTTGCTTGGATGAAATCACTTGTAATCAATTTTCAAATTCTACTGTCCAAGTGTCTACAAGTGCCTCAAATGTGTCATTGGTTCAAAAATTCTCCATCCAAAAACAAGAAGGTTAATATTTCCATCAAACATTCTCTCTATCTTCATTTCCAATCTCATGGACATGCTTCAAAGTATAGATTCTATGAATTTAATAATAGAAAAGCTTGTGAATGAAGTTTCTCTTCAAAATGATGATTTGTTGATCTATACCTAGAAATATGAGTTTGGGTCGGGAGAAGATTATGTTGGTAGAATCTTTCCACCAAACTTCTTACCCCATAATAGGGCTTTTGTCAGTGTGCATGATGCTTTAAAGTTTTCCCTTGAG
The DNA here is from genome assembly GCA_007115665.2 of Sequoiadendron giganteum. Classification (NCBI taxonomy): domain Eukaryota; kingdom Viridiplantae; phylum Streptophyta; class Pinopsida; order Cupressales; family Cupressaceae; genus Sequoiadendron; species Sequoiadendron giganteum. Next base: position 274,994,159 of record CM021104.1, on the reverse strand, counting down.
CATAGTGATCCAAGTCATCAGAATAGGGCTTTAACAAGGTACAATCATCATTTGGGAAGGGATATGTTTGAGTGATTGAGGGAAAAGTATCATTATGCATCTTTCCTTTTTCAACATAACTATTATCAAACTACAGACCCTGTTATCCCTCATCATCCAATGAGAGCCCCTATTCCAGTTCAGTTGGTGCCACATAATAATTATTTTCCTCGTCAAGCTTTTGGGGTAGGTAATTTTCCGCAACCTCGTGTTATAGTTGACATGAATTTCATAACCAATTCTTAGAATTTTGTAGAGGGGATTGAAATGCAAGGTGAGAACTCAGTGAAAATAATATAGATGGAAGAATAATGGTAGTACCAAGTCTTTGATCTTTAGTGTTTTTTGGTTTTGGTAATTGGTGATAAGTTGCAGTAGCAGTTTTTCAGTAAATCTATTAGTTAGACATGTAATTGGCTACATGGGGTATCACTTTATACAAAGCTTTCCATAATATGTGGTGTGCTAATAGTGAATTTGGTTTTTTGATAGTTGTTAGTGGTATTTTGGCCTTCATGGACTCCCAACTTATCAAAAATCTGCATCAAACATTACTAGCACACAATCCTTGAAGCTTTTGGGTATTTACAAAAAAAATATATAACAAATGTGACAGTATTTGGTTATCACTGAAAAGGTAGTGAGATCAGATTGTAATGGAGGATAAGCCTTTTGAAAAATCTAGTTTAGTTTAGCACCATACTTTGATCAAAGCCTGATCAAAATTTGAATTGTGAAGACAACCTGTATCTACTATTTATATAAATAATATATATAGGCTATTAGCCTTTTTGTTGAAAAAAAAATGTGTTTAGTTTTCTCATAGTGACTGGTGAGTTGGTTGAGAGTTGAAAAATTTTGAATTTGAATTTTAGAAATGTGGGGTCAAATCTATGGATGTGTGATCAATCCTGTACTATTGAAAATGTCATAGGATAAAAGTGTTAATATTTGGATAAGGAGATGTTGTCGCATCATGACTAGTGCAATCAAAGTGATCTATACAAAAAGATGCACATATACCAATAAAATGTAGCTAAATATATTAAAAAATTATGCATGCAAATAAGTAAAAACATCAAAAATGAAATCCAAATTATACAAAGTTGTATCTTTATTCATATATCAATATCTTTTTATAAATCTCTCATAATAAATAAAAAACTAAATAAAAGATAATATAAAAATATTGATTGATATTATATAAATTTAAAATAAAATATCTCGAAAATACTTTTGTATGGATTTTTATAAGTTATAATAATTATAACATATAAAATAAATAATTTGAAAAAAATATCTAGAAAAAACAAAACTATTCGCTATCATAGATACATTTGACTAAAAATCTAATTAGAATTCAATAAATCTTAACCTAGAAATAATTATAATGTCTATAGTGAAATTCATAAGATGTGAAATATTTAAAAAAAAAAAAAAAAATTATACATAAAAAAATAACAACCCACATATTCTAGCTTTAGTTTTCTAATTGAACTTGTCATTAACATTGTCGTTAACATGTCATAAAAATATTGACTAAAACATAGAATCACTTTAAAATATTTTTTATATTTTAATATTCTTTTATTTTTCCAATTTAGCGTAAAATTATTAAATTAATTCAAATTTATTTTCAAACATACTATACATGATTATATTCATGCACCCCAAACATTATAAAATGTACTTCAAATGTTCTAGAATGAAATTTGAAATATAACTCAAACCCTATTAAATACAAAGCACTTAGCGCTCTAAAAGGTGCACTATGAAATGAACTTCGAATATTCTAAATGGTGCAATGGTGCACAACGGAATGAAGTTTGGAAATACACTTCAAACAATTTGGAATGAACTAGGGGGAAAGACAGAGTAGTTGAGCATGTTCCAATAGTTGTTATAGCATTTGTTGATTTTTTGCCCAATATTTTTAACAATATTGAACCAATAGTTGTGACTTTAAAGTCGTTAGTGTTGATGATAACTACTAATAACTGAATAATATGTATTCCTTAGATCTAAAGAGCAACAAATCATGTGATGCGACATTAGCACACCAATAAAACATATCACTCTCAATTTTTTTGGGACCTTTTTGGACACCTTGACAAAACACACGCTGATGTGACATCATATTTGATGATGTGGCCCTAAAACTTTAGTTATAAGTAGGGACGTTGCCAACCAAGCTACTGTAAAAAAATGGGAATTTTTTGAAATTTCCATGTAGGATTTTGAGAAGCACGAAGTTAGGGTGCTCAACTATCGGGTCCTCTCCCTAGGGATATTAAATATTTATATAAAATTTTGATAACAAGAGTGTTTTATTTTGTGGATCTAACTACATGTGTTTATTTGCATTGTTTTGGATCACACTCTTTGATCAATCATCAAGATGAAAAAGAGAGTTGAAGGAGAAAGGTGGGTGATTGCAAATTAGTATTGGAGAAAAACACCTTCCACCATCTTATTATCCAGTTCTAATCTGCAATAACCCATTGTTCTTCATAAAAAAAATTTTCTTCGCAATGATGATAGATATCTGAAACCTTGATGCAAATAAACACACAGTTAAATCCAAAAAAACACTTAATATTTAAAATGAAATTTAGATATTTAAACCACTTTATGAATATTCATTAAGTGCACCCACACCATCCCATACAATATACTTGATAGAAAATTTGAGCCACTTTACACAATTCTTACAAAGTATAGATAATTACAATTAGAACCATAGTAACATAAATTGTCGACAAATATAAGAGTAGAGTAGCTCAGAGGATTCAATCAGTAGAAAGGATTAATAAATGCCCAATTAAGAGATTGGGGAGGTGATGGCACTCTCAAATTTTACAAACTTGAAGTGCCCATTTCAAAAAATTTGCCTCTGCACATTTAGAGGTGCCCCTTAAAATTTGCCTAAGTGACCCACTTAAGGAGGGTCATATTTTGGAGCGTGTTGATTTTCATGCAAAACCCATTTGCAAACTCAATCATGGGTCCTATGTGAGCACACATCTCAATTTTCAGCTTCCCATGGTAATTTTTGATAGGGTTATGGAAAGTGAAGTTGGAGGGTTTTCACACTTTTTTGCTGTTTGTAAACTTTCATTTTTGCAAATTTGCCTCCCGTTTGAGCTTGTATTTTGCAACTAGTTGACTGTCATGTCAAAATGATTGTTTCTCTGCATTATCCATACCAAGATGAGCTCGTATATCAGGTTTCAAAGAATTATGAGTTGATTTTCTATTTTTAACAAATCAAAACCAAATGCCATTTCTTTAGTTTTGCACTTGCATTTTCAGAAACCTTTCAGGGTGGTCAACTTTGACCCTGAATATCTTTTGATGATTGATGATTCAAGCTGATCTCTCTTGCACACATGTTCAATGTACTTAAATGTGCTTAATTTTCTAGTGGCAGCTCGGTAGGAGTTGATTTGATATTTTTCCAATGAGGTGTTTTCATGAGTTTTAATAGGTTCTGAACAGGTTGTTTCAGAAAGTTCATTTGAGCAACTTTGACAGTTGATAACTTTCATCTCAGGAGTCATTTTTCCAAGACGTTTGTTGCAATGCATTCTTGGGTCAAATGAATATGTGCCTACAAGTTTTCATAGCTCTAGAGGGTCATTTGACTAGTTTCCTAGATCGATTCCAGAGCCAACTTGGCCAATTTTTCTCATTTTTCAAATATGCCAGAAAGAAGATTTTAATGGCAACCCACTTCGTCTTTTCACTCCAGATGCATTCAAGAAGTAGTATTAAGTCATTTGAGCATGAAAACTTGTTTGAAAATAATTTCTTTTTAGTCGGGCCCGCATGGGACCCGACTTGCTTTGCACGGTCACGAGATTGTAAATGCATCACCTGAGTAACTAATGGAAATTACCAAATTTATGTGATGACTTGGTCAGTAATGAGGCAGGAGCATTTTCAGATATGGATAACATGGACTCATTCTCAGAGGATAGATGATGATAAATAATGAATGGATGAGGATAGTGTTATTCATTATGGGGTAAAGTCACAAATCTATTTAATCTTGTTAGATTACTTGAATAGCTGCTTGATAAGGGAAAAGTAACACTTTAGAAGGCCAACATTGTCTGAATTTCCTAATTATGGGGGATGCACTTAATAAAAGTTCTTCCAAGAAGTTTATGTGAGCTCGACAATGTGGAATGTAAGGATAGAAATCATGTGTGAGAAGTTTGAGAATCTTCAAGTTGGTCCTAGATTTTATCTCAAAATAATTCATTTTGTGTAAAAATTAAGTACTATGGTTGTTTTTTGCTAAAATATCCCTCATTCATCACATCAGTAATGAAAAGAGAGAATATGCACTAGTAACTACATTTGTTCACCATCTCACTGGAGGCACCATAGACTAGAAACTATCTGCAACTATGGCTCCTTATTATATTAGGATTTGATTGATAAGATTTGGAGGGTGTTTGCAGGTCCACAAGGAACAATTTTTCCAGTCCTGAGATGGTGCTAGAGATTACAAAAACCTTGTAGGAAGCAAATATCAAGGATGTTCATGAAGGCATAGAGAACACAAGGATAGTTTACACTTTCACTGGAAATATAATAAAATTGTTTGAGGAAATTCTAATATAGTTTTGCAAGGTGGGAGGGGTCAATGCAACATAGTTGAGGCATACCAATGGCTATGTTGAAAAGATTTTAGAATCTTTCAAGCAAATGAAATTGGGTGCAACTCTTTAGAGGTCTGCACCAAATGATGATGGAGCAAACACCGTGCCAAAGGAGCAAGGGGTGCCATGTATGCAAAAAATGCACAAAATAGATATGTTGAAAAGGTGTCAGAAACTTGAATTAAATTCAATGTGAAAGTGAGGAGCAGGAGCGCCATGAGAAAGGAATGGGCACTATTGAGTGGTCTGAGACATGGGGTGCATATACCCACCAAAACATAGTGAAAGATGGAGAGGCGCCAACAACAAGGCATTGTGAAATGATTTGAAATCTTTAGAAAACCTCAACAACTATAGAGAATGAAGGGCAAGTAGAATGGACTGTTGATATGTCTTAGAAACTTCTAAGAAAATATGAAATTGCAAATGGAGTGGCATGGACATGGTTGCCATTGCACAAACCAACAGGGGAGCCACCATTGTTGAGCTTGGAGGATTAGGGTAGAATGAAGAAATCGATGGCCTGTAATGGGAGGAATAGGTGGATGCATCCTCGCCATCCCTCACAAGCCCCACAGTGCTTGGGATGATGTCGAATGAATGCCCGTGAGGTGTGCAAGAATGGGGTCCGTGGCTGGTGGGTTTAGTCAATTTTGAAGGTAAACATTTAAAATTAAATGTTGCCATACTTTTCCCAAGTAAAATACATTAAAAGTGTGCAGGTTGTGAAGTAGAGGGAGAGCCTTGTGGGCCTAACTTTTATCATTAGCCATGTTTTAAAAAATGTAGATATAATGGGCGTGATGTGCCATTTTAAAATGGTTTGATAAACTGAAATGGGAATTTCATTTTATTAAGGTATGGAGTATTAAAAAAAAAATCCATGGATAAATGAGATTTGGTGATTTGTTTTTATTCGAGGGTGAGTGAATATTTTACTCAATGGGTAAAATATGAATTGAGAAAAATAAAGTGAAGAGGGGTAAAGATTATTGCACGTGTACAATATTTTTATTTTCCCAACGAAGAATTTAAAAGAGCCCTTAAATATTAAAATCCAACAGAAGGTGAATTACATAAAGGCATGAGAAAATATTTTAAAATTTGCTGGGAAGAATCTAGAAAGCCATGGGTAATTTTTATTTTTTATTTTGTCCTATGAAATGGTTTTTAAACTTTACCTTTTGAGGGTTGGCTAAAAAATGTAAAGGGAAAAATATTAAAGTGCACGGTGGAGTGATTTGTAATGTGAATAAAAAATAAATATTCACTATTTGAAGACTTTATTTGCTAGGAGATGAAATTAAAATGTGCAACTACAGTAAAAAAAAAAGTAGTTGAGTTTTCACGGGAAAGGAGATATTTTCCATTAACTAGGTGAATGATGAAACTGTCCACATGGGAAAATTTTCAGTTAATGAACAACTTGCAGCAAAGGTAGATTTGGAGGCAAAGTTTTTTGTTGAAGAGAGATGAGAGATGCTTTACATTATGTTGATCAACGGGAAGGGACCTGCCATGTGTCTACAATAGATCAGTTTGAGGGCTGCTTCCATTCTTCTATTTCTTCTCTTCTTCTCTCATTGTAAAGGGTTATGAAATTTTGTGTGGGGCTGGGTAGATAGAAAATGTTGAGTTCTAAGTCTTATTTTGAGTCTACAAAGCTGTAATTGCTGATTTCATGAGTGAATATCAGCTAGTTTGTGCAAATAAAACATGAATGTCTTCCAAGTGTTTCCACATTCATGAATATCTTCGAATTGTCTCCATATTTGTACACATTTGTTCATATGAATTCAATAATACAAAGTAGCTTTGAGTTTGTCATCTAAAATTTCATGAGATTGTTTTGTCTATTCATTGTTTTGTTTCAAAGAAATGGTTAAAATGCTTTGAGGAGATGATTGTGATTTCAAGTGTGTAGGTTGGATTACTAAGGAGAATTAGATTGTTAATAGGAGAGGATCTTCTAATGTAATGCATTAATAGTTGTAAATCTACTAGTTGAAATCTATTTGCTGATGAATTCATTTTATGCATTTTGACTCTATGGCCAAGAATTAGGCACTAGTCTGTCATTTAGCTTCATGCATCTCAGAAACAAGTTTAAATTCAAAATCATTTTAAATCCTTGTTGTTCGGTTGAGGTTTATTGTTGTGTTATGCCTCTCAATTTCTAAGTGAGTGTTGATCTACTGAGATTTTAGCCAAATTTGAAGTTGTCAGTTCTTTCTTTCTTTTAATTGAATTGGGAATTATCTACTATAAAAAGCAATGTCTATGCATAATTGCATTGAAATCTTTAGGAATTGTATAGGTTGACCCAACTTGGTCCTATAGAGCCAAAAAGTGTAGGAGATTTCAGTCTTTGACTGAATCTTTTCAATTGGACAAATCAATCTTTGAGTATGAACATAAGACATTGGCTAGTTTTTAGGATTCTTTGATCTATTGATTTGGAACACCAGTAGAATGGCGACTCCATTGGGGAGAATTTGTGAAAATTTTGAGTGCACAATCTAGCATTAAGAGTCATTGCATAGAGTCATACCATTTTCCATTATGATTTTAGTTCAAATATTGAAGGATTTTAAACTTGGAGGAAGATTCATTGTAGTGGACCTAAAGATTCCATGATCTGTGGTGCTCTACTAGTGGAAGGAACTGAGAAGAACATTTATCTGTGAAAGAACTTCATACTACATGAAGTTTAGTCCTCTAACAAGAGAGGTGGTGACTCTGTCAAAAGAACCTATTGAAGATTTGAAGAAAGTTCCAGATCTACACTGTTTCCAGTCAAGAAGACAATTTGCAGTACTTGCAATGTTTCCAGATATTCTTCACTCTTGGTTTTCAAGAAATTAATGTATGAAAACTATATTTGAACATCTTAAGGTAAAAATTTCGTTCCCTATTGAGTGATTAGCACTAACAAAGGGAAATGATAGTAGAATTAGGTTTGCATACTTTTGAATTGTAATTTTGAGCCCATGTATTATGTTAGAGAAGTATACTAGTTATTAATTTTCCCACTAAGTAGATCTTAGGCTTAGATGCATTTAAGCTATTCATTGTGGTGTTCTAAGATAATGATAAAAGATAGAAATGAGGAAATGAGTGATCAACTATAGAGTTGATATGTGAGATTTGAAAGAGGCATGTCAAAATGCTTCAATATATGCATCCTAGTATAGTTTTGGGTGCAAACATGGTTTGTAATTAGTCCCAACCAGATTTTCAAAGAAGTTTAAGTATTGGAAGGTATAAAGCTATCAAATTCAGTGGCATTAGTGGTTAACCAAATGAATTTCCAGCTAAAGTCAGAAATAAGTTACCAAGATTCATTGGTGATAAGTCTGAATCAACAAATAAGCATCTCCAAGAATTCAGTAATGTGATGGATGATTATGAGATTGAACAAAAAGATGTGATCATGTGACTATTTGTATAGTCCTTGAGAGGAGATGTAAGAGATTGGTTATCTTATTTACCAGTTTCCTCCATTCATTCATGGGAAGAGTTTAAGGCAGTGTTCATGGAGCAATTTGGAGAGAGGATTGACCTTGTTTTGATAAGGAAAAAGTTCATGAATATGGAGAAAGGAAAAGATGAGTTAGTCCCATCTTTTAATCTTAGGTTTTCAAAGATCATAAGAGAGATTCCTGAAGACATAAGACCAAATGATACTAAGTGTTTGGTTGTGTACTTGGGAGCATTTGATAAAAAAATGAGCTATCTATTAAGATATAAAGAACCTACAAGCCTATATCAAGCATATCAAATTGCTATAGATATTGAGAACAAGTTGAGGTATTCAATGATGAAAGGACATAGGGTTGTGAGTGTTGGTCATCTTAAAACACCTCATGCAAATAGAACTCATGGATCATATAATACAAATGCTTGTTGGGATGGTAATGTTGCTACTCTATTTTCTCCATCATCACAATCTGTAGATCCTAATGAACTCCATGTTAAATGTTGTCAAAATGCGAGCAATGTTGATTGAACATCTTTTGTCCATTGATTGTCTAAAATGAAAAGACACAAAGGAGAATCACCACATGATTTGTTCTCAAGGTTTTAGGATGCCTTGTTGAAAGTCCCCATAATTTTCAAACCTGAGGACTCGATATGTATTGATTTATTTTGTATAATCTATGATTTTGGGCTGAGTGCCTTATCGAAGGAATTGAAGCCTCACAGTTTGGATCAAGTACTTGATTGGATAAAGGCTATTGAGGGATCTCGAATTCCTTATGCACAAAATGTGGTATCTCAAAATGAAGGTAGTAGCTATCTTATTCAAGAAAATCAGAACATGATACACAAGAATGAAAAGACTGTATTAGAAAATGAATATATTTGTTGTATTAATGAGGATATTAATTGTAATCAGCTCACAATCAACACATGTGCAGATCCTTGCAGCAGTGATGAAGAGAAAGATACATGGTATGATGAAAAAATAGATTTGCATGAAATTTTTTCTTGCAATATCTTGTGTGATGAAGAAATGAAGGAGATGCAATAAATCATTCCATGTCAGGTTTTGGCTAGTGAAAATAAGGCTAATGTTGATGAAATCTCCTCACAAATCAGTGATCGAGACATTGAATATAGAAGTTCATGCACTTACTCCGAGGAATTTGAGCATGGATTATGTAGTGATAAGTCTTCTTGTGATGAGGATGTGGATGAAAACCAAATTGATTGCTCTTTTGATGATTATGAATGCTCTTATAAGGATGATATGGAGGCACTTTCTTCACCTCTATAATGTAAAGAAATGAAAGCTCATGGAATCATGTGTCCACAAGTGAATGATCAAATTGTATTTGATGCAAAATTCAAAATGTAACTTGGGTTTGACATCAATGGAGCATGTCAATTCCGTGAATGATGAAGATTTGGAACATAAGCGGCCTATGTGTGTTCAATTTGTTGATCCTGAACATAGTTCTAGAAATGATGAAGATGTTGATGAACATGTTGATATCCCAGTTGCCCATGATTTCTTTTGTGAAGAAAGGTTTGAAAGTTTATTTACACATGAAAAAGATGATATACACATTGATGAAGGATCAAGTTATGTATTGTGACAATCAGATGGATCTAGGATCAACATTATCACCCACAAATAATGTGAAATAGTTTGATGGAGTTTCAGATTGTGTTGACATTACAAAGCCTTTTGATCAATGTGTAGTGCAACCATATGATTCAAATGATGATGTGAGTGAGGAAGACTTGTCCCAAGCTGTGATTATTCCTCATGTTGATAGGAAATTTTTTAGTGAGCATCCAAATAATGTGATATATGCACCTATGGATTGCATTCATGAAGCTTCAAATTCACTACATAACACAACTAATAAAGAGATGGAAGCAGTTTCAAATACTTGGCATATCACACCATGTAATGGAACTACTAGTTGTTCTAGCTATGAGATCGTAGAGAGGGTCCATCTGCAGTCTTATGATTCAGATGAATTTGGTAATTTGTTTGAAGATAAGAGTGATAATGAGATAGTGTATTCATCATTCACAGTGCTAGAACTGTGTAGTCCTAATTACAATATTGCCAATATTGAAAGCTTTGTCAATACTGAGCTTAGTATCATGGGGCATGTTCATGCACATTCAACTCATAAGGTTGATCATGATGATTGTTATCATGTTAGTCATACTAGCTTGAATGGAGTAGACTTCAAAAAATTTATATCAGATAAGGATAACATTAGCCTGCAAGATGTGGATGACATAATTTCACTCTCAGGTGATCAGATTATGCATTATGAAAATTTGAGTAATAGGATCCACCATTTTTGGGTAATATTTCTATGGAGCTTGAAGAGCTTTCTGACCATGATATCTTAGATTATGCGAACATGGAAGAAATTTCAGATGTGTACTGAACAATTTGAGGATGGGAACGAAGTTGAAATTGTGTCTATATTCTCTTCTAATATGATGCAAACAAAGTTTAGACTTGCAAAATACAATGAAATGCAAAACCCTAATATGATGCAAATTTGAATTGAATGACCTAAAAAATGCAAATTAAACAACACAAAAAAAAACAAAACAAATTGTGTGTATTTGGAAATCTAGAAACAATTGGAAGGAGGTTTGAAATAGTAGAAATTTTGACCTTTTGACCTAGTGGGATTCATTTGCCATTCTGCGCAAATTAGTCCCAGTTTCGTATTTTTGCACAGGAGTAGGTTTCAGATAAAAGTGTATTTGAATCTGCAAAGATCTATGAGAAACACCTACAGTGGGATTCATTCACCAGTTGTGGTGAATGGGTCTAGTTTTTATTTTCTGGAAGTTCAAGATCTAAAGTTTTTCTTCAATGTCTGCTCTTTTTGCTTCTCCCAATTTTCGGATCTAAAACTATGATTTCAGGGATGTAGGTGACCTTTTTATTAAGATTATGACCTTACAAATGGGGAGACAACTCCAACAACTTTGTCCAAGCTTGTATCTTAATCTTCAATGATTCTTCATGTTCCAAGATACCAAGATTTGCATTCACACATGCAAAGAGAAGAAAACTTGTTGATTGTTAGTGAAGAGGGGTTTGCCTCGGTCAAACCCCTTGTAGGTAGTTAAACCAAATGATGAAGTAATGAAATATGAGCATGAAACATGAAAAACATGACATGAAACATCAATAATGATACCTTGAACAATGTCTTGTAAATCTATAAACTAGCATGAAGTGGCCATGAAGGGTGTAGATCTTGATCTTGAAATGAATCAAGAACAATGCTTGACCTTGGATATTAGATGAAACATCACAAAACTAGCTCAACAACATGCTTGATGCTTGATATCCTTGAAATGATAATCAATCTTGAATTGTTGCAACAATTGATGAAGAATTCTACCCTTGAATGTCCTAAAAATGATCTTGAATGCTCTCTAGATGATCTTGTGAAGTCTTGGAATGCTTAACTCTTTCTTTCTTGACTTGATATCATTAATTCTTATGTTGATTAGGTGAAATAAGGATTTGAAATATTTTTTATATAGGAAATCCACTCAAATGACCATTTATTTGATCCCAAAGGTTGAGATAGAAGAAATTTGAAATTAAAACCCTTAAAATAGGCCAAATGGGACTCATTCACCATCTGTGGCGAATGGGTCCCACCTGGATGGGAATAATTCACGAAAAGTGGTGAATGGGTCCCACAGGGCCTATTTTGAGTGCAAAAGTATCGAGAATTGTGTAAATTAAGTTTATATGTTGATATTGTCAAGTTTTTGATTGAAATATGCCTTGGGATGCATAATATAGGGTCTTAGGGGCCTATTAATGATGATATTAAAGTCATAAATGCAATAGGGCCCAAAAACCAATGTGATTTAGTGTAAATAAATACACTTTACAACACTAAATTAAGGCAAAATTGGATCTATTTAGCTAAAACGAGCCCTAAATCCAATGTGAATGTGTAGAAAAGATTACAACACTAGATTAGGTCCACTTAATTTTAATGTGAAGGTGTAAATAAATACACTTTATAACACTAAATTAGGAGAAAGTTGGGTTTTCTTAGCTTAAGAAGGGCCTAAAACCTAATGTGGATGTGTAAAACACATCACAACACTACATCAAGGCGATATCAAGTGTAATTTATCATTAATTATTTCCAAATTAGGCAAGGAAGAGGGGGAATATTTTTCATCATTACATTTAGCCCCCACTTTAGTGAGAGGATGAACTTGCCTCAAACTCACACTAAAATAGACATTCAAGAGGGGTTCAAGTGTACCGATGCAGATGGTACAGGAGAACAAAGATCAAGGAGGCAGTCAAGCCCCTAGTATCCAAGATCCTAAGTCAAACCAACATAAGCACAAAAGGACATACACAATGTATGAAATGTATCAAGATACCAGATCATGCAATGTCAATAACTAAAAGAAAGAAAAAAAAGAACAAGGAAAAATAAAAAGAGGTGGATCAAGCCTCGATCATTTGTCCAACGCGATGTGGATTAGATCTGAGCTATTTTTCTAAGAAATGCATACTCACTTCGAGGCAATGAAACTTCAGGCTATCCACTGGGTGAGAAGTCCAAGAAGGTGAGACACATACACACACAGTCGGTATGCACTCACACACATGTGAGAGTGGCTAAGGGAAAGTCATACCCTCGTTCGGCTTCCCATCAAAACCATACCAAAGTTATACCTCTCAATAAGTTGGATAAGGCACCACACAAAAATGATCTTTGAGATTCATGAGACAAGAAAAACTTTGTATGTTTGAAACTCATGAACAAACAAGATGGCTCCACAAGAATGAAAATTGTGTTATACAAGGTGGCCATATAAAAAGTGTAAGGTAAGTTCAAAGGGATTTTTCTTAGTTCATGTATGGTATCTTCCTAGGGAACATTGTTCCTAATGTCTCCAAGAGAGGAAAAGTCAAAGAAATATCATGCTCTCAAAGGAAATCCAACCCAATGACACCACCATGAAAAGGATGGAGAAAATGGGGAAAAAGGCAGAACAAAAGGAATGTTTTTTAGTTGTAGAGAGAGGAGAGAGGAAAGAAATATGGTAGATGCAAATGAAATTTGAAGAAGACATGTGGAAAAAGCAAATTAAATATGGAGCTCTTTCTTCTTCTATTTATTCTCCTTCTTTCTCTTTTGTACAGGGTTCTAGAATTTTTCATTTTTTCCAAGCATGAAAATAGGGTAGTGTTGAGTTTTAAGTTACAGATTAGAGATGTTAATATAGTGGTTTGGTTAATGAATGGGAAAATCAGTGTCTAGAATTGCAATGTTATTGTCATGAAATTGTCTCCACTTATTTACACTTTTTGTTATATGAATTAAATACTTTGAGGAGGTTTTGATTCAAATTTATAGGTTTTTTGTAAATGTATTGTTTGCTCATTGGTCTCTTTCAAGGAAAGAGTTAAATCTCTCTATTGAAATAGTTACAATCTCAAGTTTTGTATTTAATCCCATACAATTTTCAAAATATCACTTGGGTATTTGAAAGTTGTCTTCACAGTGTTTTATGCGATAGTAATGTTTATTCATGGGTTTCTTCCAAGGGAAGAATTCAAAGCTTTGAGTAAATGTTTGTGGTTTTGGGTGCACAAATTGGATTTGTAAGGAGAGTTTGAATGACAAGATAAATGAATCTATTAATGTAAAGCATTAACATCCTGAAATGCACTGATTGAGTTCCATTTGTTCATATTATTTCTACTATGGTTTCATGTTTGACTCTGTGACTTAGGATCAGGCAGTAGTCTATTGGAAGCTTGATGTTTTTCTAGAAATAATTCAAATTATCAAAATCCTTCTATACCCTCTTACTGTTAGGTGTAGGTTTTATATTACATTTTCTCTCAGGGATGAGTAGGTGATATGGGAACAAAATTAAGCCAGTTCTAGATTTGAATTAGTTGTATTCTGATTAAATATTTTGAGAGAAATCTACTTAAATGTAATACTGTGCTGAAATGTATAAGAATCAAATAGTATTACCAAGGTCTACCTGCCTAGGTCCTACAAAGCCTGAAGTGAAGGGGGAATTTCTTATTTCCTATTAATTTGGCCAAGTCCAGTGTTGGGGTTGAGTATAAAGTTTGACTATCTTTTAGATCCTAGCATAGATACTTTTAACTTTCTTGAATAGGTAATAACCAATAGATTCTTACATTTATTGAATAAGTAATAACCCCTTCAAAATTCTTGGTTCCATCCTGAAAAATTGCAAAAAATATAGCTTGGTCCCTTGTTTTTTGATTTCAGGTCATGTTCTCATCACTGTGATAGGGTTTTATCTTCATAAACTTTCAAAATTTGGCATAAACCCTTGATCATTTTAAAATTATAGTGACCTATCTTTCTTGTTCCCGGTCACTTAAGTTCTCACTTGTGTCATGATGGTCATTGTTTTACTGGCCCATGAACTTAGAAATTATGCATTATATTGACCATTTGATTGTGTAAGTCGGTCTTAGCAATTCATCATATGTGATTGACTACAAGTTAAGAAATACTTATCTCACTAAATTCTTGATTTGGGAAGAGTATCAAATGCATGCGCTTAATTTTGTTATCATTAAGAAGCTAGAGTTTCTAACCGTCGATTTGGTTCAAAGTTTTGATTAACGATTGATTTTTAAAACAAGGTTAGTTGATTGATAATACTCTCACACAAGATCTCCTAGAAAATTAATGCAGACGCACATCGGTTTCTCTATTGAATGTGGTTCACTTACTTAATCTTTTCACTATCCAATTGTGAAGAATTATGAGGTACGAGTGAGGAAGTGATTTTGAGGGAGTCATTTCTGTGTAAATTGGTAATTCTATCTGGAGAAATTTTTGTAGTAGAGTTGGAAAATGGGAGAGATAGGTGTGAATGTCAGCCCAATTTTCCGTTCCAAGAGGCTCAATCCTCTTTCTTTTTAGAATTCTCCTCCTTAGGGTGAGGAGGGTGGACTAGAGGTACCAACAACACTAGTGAAGAAGACTAAAGCTACCAAAGATTCATGATGAGGTGTCCTTAAGCGTGCTTACCACCTTAGGGGACGAACTACTTGAGAGGAAATGATGAAAGGAAAAGGTGAGAAGGTTGAGAGACCAAAAAGGGAAGTTGCTTGAAGGAACCAATATCATTGCAATTATATAGGACATCATCAACCTCCCATTGAGGTTTTTGATGATTCTTCTGATAGTTGGAGTGAAACTGTCTCTGGCTATCACTATTATCTTATGGCCATGAAGGATTGGGTTGATTCCAAGGATGAGGTTATGATGGCTACTCCTTTGAAGATAAGGACACTGAGTGGGAACACCTATTCACCTGGTGACAAGGAAAATTAATATCCTGTTACATTCCTTGTTAGGTGCTCAAAATTTTGGTCCTATGTGATGATTTTCTCTCTTTGGTAAGTGTGTTATGAAGTGGGTCTCCAGTCTTTTATGTTTTTCTATTGATGGTGTTGCTTTTTGAGGTGATATGGATTTATATGTTTTGATGGTGCCATGATGACACTTTTTGATGATTGGTGGGAAGGTTTTGATTAGTGGTTTCTTGGACTCTATTTTGTTTTCACTTGAGATAAATGATGCATCCCAAAATAAGTTGGGAGATATTTTCTTAATTTTTGTTGAAATTCATTTTGAAATGAAAATGAAATGAAATGAAAAATCTAATTTAGCTTAGTGCTTGTTGCTCCCTTGTCTTATAAAATGGATTCTATGGCTGGTTATAAGAGGGGGGTCAAGAGGTTGAAAAGTAAGGATGTTAATAGGTACTTATTTGGGTATGTGCAGGATCATCATGGAAAAATAGGCCCTTAACTGGCAATGAAAATTCAGAAAATTAGAGTTAGGCAACTTAACGTAAAAATTTGAATAAGTATCTATATTATTTAAAAAATATGTAAGAATAGAATTTCCAGCAAATTGAAATTAGTTTCTAAACTACTAGGTTTATTTTTAAAAAATAAAATCTATTTGGTGAAAATTTGAAATTTCAATGCAGTAGTACTTAAGTTTTATGGAAAAAATAGGGAGTAGGTGTTTCATTGACCACCCTAAACACAATAAAATGATAATATTTTTTACAATATTTAAGATATAAGTAGAGGATTCATGTCCCGATGTGATGCATATTTTTCTGTAATTTGTTTCCAAGTAAATAATTAATTATGACTTTTTTATTACAAATTTTTGAAAATATAAAATCTCGTATATATGACCACCATAACTTGGTCAAAAATTCATGAAATCATTATTATTATTTTTTAATCCTATAGTATGTGAATCATAGAATGTGATGCATGTTTTAGATTCAAAAAATGTGATACCGTTTGAAAGCTATAGATTTTTTCAATCAACCTATCAACCAGGACTTTAGTAATAATTCAAATAGAGAATTAATAATAATTATTTATTAAATTCAAAGTAAAGCATAATTTATATTGGTGGAAAGCTATGAATCTCCTTTAAAAACCCTTTTTGTTTCATCAATTTTGGGTAAAAACAAGTTGTTAGCCACACGGGCCATCATATCACTTACATATTGCCACTTTTTGGCCCATCATGATCCTACACATACCCATTTTCAAGGGAAATAGATACAAGAAAAAGTGATGCTAAGTTCTACAGTAATATGTTTTAGAAACTAGTCAGCTAATATATGTTCTGGATAAGCAATATAGACAACAAAGTAGTACAAAGTTTATGTATATTTTCTCTCCTATATGCAAATTATACAAGCTATAAATATGATAATCAACGGTTATCTTGTTTATCTCTGTTGAGTTCCAATGGATGTGTTGTTTCATTCTTGCTTATTCATTCAAGGAATGTATGTAAATGCTTGAATTCTAACAATAGTTTTGTTATAATCTTTGTATAAGGATGTTAGTAAGAAGTTAATTACAAATGGAATTGGTGGGAATATTGTAAGGTAGTATCTCTAAGGCCATAAGTATTTTCTCTAAAATAGAGAAGTGTTATCCAATCATATAGTTGTATGGTTTGACTCTATTTTCTAGAACATGGAATTGGTCTGCTTTAGTATTCATGCTTCAGTTTGTTAACCGATTTGACTGATGGTCACACAAATATAATCAAAATTACTTGCTAATTTCTTTTTTGGGTGTGTATGAGTGTCAAAGGAATTACATCTTCTCTTTTTTAAGGTTAGTAACTATGGTAAGGTTAGCCAAATCTTCAGGATAGGATTCCTTCAAAATAGTTTAAGGAGAATCATCTATTTACCTTGTGTTTGATACTAAAGAAATACTAGTATCTAGGAACATAGTTGTTTCGGGATTACCCTCCCTGGTTTGACAGAGCCTAAAGTGAAGAAGTAATGAACTAAAAGACTTTACTTATGTGTTGGATAATCCTTTCCCTTACTAATAATTGTCCTTGGAAAGTTCATAGGTTTGTGGTAAGAATAAGTCTGGTTCTAAGAAAATAACCAAAAAAAATGGCGACTCTACTGGGGACTAATTTGGAGAGATACCTGTAGTAGATCATCTTGCCTTGATAGAGTCTGTGAAATTCTGAATTACAAATTCTCATTAAAAGTGAGTGGTGACTCCAAAGGACTCTGCGCGAATGAAAAATATTGTCGAAGTTTGGTCGTCTACAAAGGAGGTGGTGACTCTATGAAAAGAACCTGATAAAGTATGATACTGGCTAAAATATCTAGGTATTTCCCCATGTTTTAACTTGTGAATGAGAATATATCTATATGGGTGCCATTTTAGGAAATATAGAAATAATAGTCTGTTCCCAATTCAGTGAAATAAAGCACTAAGAAAGGGAATAATGAAGATTGTTCTGCATGCTTCATAAATTGACACTTGTAATATGTATAATAAGAAGCATATTTGTATTTAAATTTGTCCATTGGAAAGATCTTAAATCATGATAAAAGCATGAAATAGGGTGGTAATCTACTATAGAGTTGATATTTGAAGTTTGTAAAGGGGTATAATTTTTTTATCATTTAATTATATATCCTTGTGGGGTGCATGATGTAAACATGAAGAATATGTAGCCCCTATCATGCCATCAAAGAAGTTTCTCTATGGAAAGATATAAACCATTGGATTTTAATGGTGTTCAAGGTTTCCCAAACCCTATTCCTAATGAAGTTAGGAAACACTTGCCTAAATTTAAAGGGACAAGTTCAGAATCAACATCTCAACATCTACAAGAATTTTTTGATTTGATGGGAGATTATGAGATAAGTCACATGAAGATGTTATTATGAAGCTATTTGTTCAATCTCTAAAGGGAGATTCTAGAGATTGGTTTTCATATTTTCCAGTGTGTTCTATCTCTTAATGGAATGAGTTCATGGTAGTATTCATAGAATAGTTTGGAGAAAGAATCAATCCATACTCCATGAGAAAAAGATTTAATAACATCCAGAAAGAAGAAGATGAATTGGTCCCAGCTTTCAGTCTCAGCTTTTCAAAAATGTTGAGTAACATTCCTGAAATTTTAAGACCAAATGATGTAGTGTGTTTGATTTTATACTTTGATGCATTTGATGAAGAAATGAGTTATTTGTTAAGAGATAAGGAGCCTACAACATTATGTCAAGCATATCAAATGGCCATGGATATTGAGAACAATATTCAATATTCAATAAAGAAAAAATGCATGGCTATGAGTGTTGGTTACTCTAACATACCTTATGCAAATGAAACTCATGGGTCAAAAAAATGGAAATGATTGCTCGGGTAATGGTGCTTATGCTATTATGATTTTCCATCAATACAACACATTGATCATAATGAATTCCAAGTTGAACATCAACAAAGTTTGAGAAAAATTGATCAGATATGTTTTATCCAAGAATTATCCAACATGAAGAGGTGCATGGATGAATCACCCTATGATTTGTTTTCAAGATTTCTGGATGCCTTGTTGGAAGTCCCCAAAAATCTCAGACCTGAGGATTCAACATGCATTGATTTATTTTATGACAATTCTAAGTCAAGGCTAAGTATTAAAAAAGAATTGAAACCTCATAGTTTTGATCAGGTACTTGATTGAATAGAGAGTGTTGAAGAGGCCAAGTATGACCATACATAAGACATGATGCATCAAGGTGTTAATAACTATTGTCCATTTGTAGAAAATCATAACATGATACACATAAGTGAAAATGGTGTATCTAAAAATAAAAATTCATCTGGTTGTATGAATGAAGATATAAATTGTAACAAACCTACAAGCAACATATGTGAAAATTTGTATACTAGTGATAGAGATAGAGATATACTTGCAAGTGTTGTTGATTCATTACCACAAGTTAGTAGTCAAGATATTGAAGATGAAAATTTGAGCCTTCATTCTGAAAGTTATGAGCATAGTTTTTGCAGTGAGGAGTTTCTTTGTAATGGACCATGGTGACAGTGAACCTGATTATTCTTTCAAAAATTATGAACGCTCCTATGAAGATGAGGTAGAGCTATTTCCTTCACTTGAAGAATATAATGATGTAAATGATGATGCATTTCTTGTTCACAGGTAAGTCAATAGGTTTCACATGATGAATACTTGGAGTGTAGCTCAGGCTTGTTATCACTAGAGCATACTGATGCAATGGATGATGATCCCTTTGAAGATAACAACTTGTGTATTCAGTACCTCAAACCTAGGTATAATGTTAACAATGATAAAGATCTTGATGGTGTAAGAAATGGTGGATCTCATGATAGTGACTATGAGATTTAGTTCTTTGTTGATGTTCGTTATCTCCACACTATGATTATGAACATGTTTTCATCAAATAAGGAAAGTATTTATGTTCAAGAAAAACAAGATACTTTTTCAAAGGCTAATGAACAAATTTCAAATAACAATGAGTCTTTGACATATAGGGAAATAAACCTCTCAACTGATGATGCACATGACAATGTTTTTGTTGATCTTGAAAGTGATGGTATTCGAAGTGATTCAAATGAAGGTATTGAGGGTTTTGGTAAGTATAATCTCCAAAAATTTGAAACATGTGACAATATGACTGGTTTATGTTGTTGGAATGCTAATGAACTGAATTATGGTGCAATTCAGTTGAAGGAGTTTCAAATGTGTGAGCATTATTTCCCCCCACACACAAAAGAATTGCATATTATGTGTAGGACATGATGTTTTTATTGGGCCTAACCACTATGAGAGTTTCAGATTTGATATGTACATGAATGATGAGAGGAGGTCTCATAGTGACCCATTTGGAACACATTATGAAATTTTCTAGTTTTTGGTCAAGTCTGATAGGAGAGTAATTGTTCATGAGAATAATCTTATTGATGGAAGCTTTATTGATGTGATCAAGTATGCCAGGGGTGGTATTTATTTTCAGATGGAAAATGAAAGTATTTTTAGACGGTTCAATATAGACAATAGAGAACAATGTATTTGATAGAGGAAAACATAAATTATTCTTTTTCATTTGATGGCCTTGGGCCAGTAAATGTGATTTGAAAATTTGAGAAAGCCTGTCACCCAATACTTTGGAACTTGGTATACTCTCCCATAGATTCTAGGATCTCACCATGCTTGTGAGAGGCATGTTTGCCCAAAAGGAGCTACTAATGGAACCCCTTCAAAATTCTTGGTTCCATCTTGAAAAATTGCAAAAAATCTGGCTTGGTCCTTTTTTTTCTAATTTCAGGTCATGTTCTCATCACTATGATAGGGTTTTTATCTTCATAAACTTTCAAAATTTGGCATAAACCCTTGATCATTTTAAAATTACAATGACTTGTCTTTCCCATTCCCAATCACTTAAGTTGTCACTTGTGCCATGATGGTCATTGTTTTATTGGCTCCTGACCTTAGAAATTATGCATCATATTGACCATCTAATTGTGAGAGTCGATTCTAGCCATTAACCATATTACCATCTTGTTTTATTTTGTAATATTTTAAGGATATAGGCTAGCGGGTGATGGCCACATGGTACTATGAAAAATGAGATCTATTTCTTCATAGGGCGGTGGGTGTTGTTCAAGGTTTGATCAACGGTGTACAATGCATCATGTGTTCCTATTTGTTTTCTTTTATTTCCCATGCTATTGTATGTCTGCAATGAGAAGATGTGATAATCACATGGGCTAGTGGGTGGTGTGAAATTTCTCATATGGTGGGACCTAATGGGTTTTCAAAGACAAAGGCTTGTTTTGTAAGGGATGAATTTGGTGTTTGACGGTTGGTGACATGGTAAAATATTGACCACTACTCACTATCTCGTGAGGGCTTCTCCCATGTACGTTATTCCCCAATGGGTACATGGGCAACTACCACATAGGTCGTTCCAAATTTAGAAAGCTCTTGATAAGAATAGGTGCAGTTGGAGATGTAACATAGATTTTTTGGAGAATTGCTGCAACATATTTAAGATGATCAAATGTAACAAATAATCTAAATCAAAAAAACAAAGAACGAGTAAATGAACATAAACCAATAACACAAATAACTGAAAAGATCTCACTGAATATGCATCCACTTCTTCGAATTATCTGGATTGTCCTTCTCCATTTTGTTGTATCAGTATTCTTGCACTTAGATTTTCAGTATTGATGCAAGAATAACCTTGTTGAATGTCTAATAAAAATATTGAAGATTAAGTTTCTTCTCAAAAGTATTGATTTCGGGAGGAGGAGTAATGATAATAAAAGACCATTTTATAGATTTTGTGTTTTCGAACGATTGGCTCAGATTCAAAAGAGATCGACGGATGAGATTGATGAATATCATGCAATGTGAGTTCTGTGTCAGATAGAACATGAGTTAGAAAAGTATACAGTATAAAGATTAAATTAGAATGATAACTTAATCTTGTGTCAAGACTGTTCGAAAATAGAAAGAACAAGAGTTCTAGATTAAATAAACAATTTAATCTTCAGTTAAGAGTCTTCAAAACTAGAAGAAATAGACTTTGAATGAAAAAGACAAAGTTAGAACTCAAAGAATAATCCATTCGAATGCACACATGAATTAATTAATTAATTAAATATATTTAATTAATAAACACATTCATGCATATGAGTTAGAACTAGTTAACTGACTGGTTGTGATAGAGAGTCCTCTCGCAGAGATGATTAGATATCGAACCCAAAGATAACTAATGGATTTAAAATAGATCTTGAGTCAGAAGGTGAGTGAATGATTAGTCAACTGAATGATAGAAGAACTGACATAAAGAATTAATAATGAATTAAATGTTAATTTAATTCAACATTCGAAATTGAAATGAATTAATTAAATAAATAATGTAATTTATTTAATTGGTTGTTGAAAAGGATTAATTGAATAATTAAATAATAAATATTTAATTATAGTTCAAATGTGAAAAAGGGGTAATTAAATAATAAATTATTTAATTAAGAAGGAAAATTAATTAGTTAGTGACATAATTAAATAAATATGATTTATTTAATTAATCAAGTTGAATAAAGGATCATAATGAATTAATGAATTAATTAAAAAGGGGTATTTAATTAATAGAGGAAAGATGTGTTAGAAAGGTAATTAAATAATAAACATTATTTAATCATGACTATGGATAATAGAAAATTATGTCGAAAGTGGTGCTCGCAAGCCTAGACCAATTTTCGGTGTCTACAATTTGCCCATCTTTGATACAATGTCATTTTGGCATTGTGTCAAAGAAAATATTACCTGATGGTGCCCTAGTATAAAATAGGTTAGGGTATGCCCCCTTGGGAAAATTGACAATTTTTTTGAAAAATAAAATAAAAATCAAGAAATATTCCCTATAAGTCAATTTGATGGTAAAAAATGCTTCAGAGTTGACAGAATTGAATTTGGAAGTGTTATGGACATATACGTGCCAATAGACAAGGTTAGAAGAAAATCCAACCAAACCCTAGGTATAAATAGAAATTAGGTTGAAAACCAATTCATTTGCACCCAGAAGAGTTGAAGAATTGAGAAATTAGCTCTGAGCATTAGGCGAAGATGTCTCCAGTTCCCTACGCTGCACATCATGGATATCGGATCTGGACATTCAGATGGCTAGTTGACATAGGACCCCCGATATGTACCCTAAAATGAGCTTGTGAAATTTCAATTTGCATGTAGTTTTAGGCACCTAATAGTTTAATTGCACATGCGGTTTTTTGCATTCAACGCATATGCAATCGTATGCAAAGCATCTGCCTATGGAATGATGCATATGTTAAAAGACATCCAACCTAGGTTTGGTCATTTAGGAATTCAATGCAAATTATATAAAATGCACCGCATTGTAGTTTTGAATCGCATCTACATTTTGGATAAATGCATGTAGGATTATGCAATGTATATGATTTCTTGAAATGCATATGCATTTTGGTAGTTAGTTTAGATAATGCATCGCATGTGATTGTTTGCAACGTAGTTGTAGTTCTTTAGAAATGGCTTGGATTCTGTGCAACACATATGATATGTGCAATGCAAATTCTGGTAATGAAACACATTTTTATGAATGCACCGCATGTGCAATAGTGAGCCACATTTGGCTGGCAAATTTTTTGAATATTTTTTGAAGAAAAACTTGAAAAAAATTTGACATCTTGGTTGAAATGCAAATTGTTTTAGATCCTATCTATACTTGGGAGACACGGCCCGATACCTTCAAGTTGACATCTCTATTGGTCAGTGCAGAGACATGGTTGTTAAGGAGACTAGGTCTACAACATGTTTTGACTATGCCCACTATTCAAGAAAATAGAGGCATGTTGACAACGTTGTGCAAGCGATGGCATTCTGAGACTTCATCATTTCGTTTGCCAACTGGGGAGGCGATAGTCACTTTAGAGTATGTCTATAGGATTTTGAGACTTCCTATCAGAGGAGAGTGGGTTATGTATGATACCTAGCATGGATTTAGTGAGCTGACTAGATACTACGTGTATGAGGACATTAGGAGTCTAGGGATAGAGCATTATGAGATTAGATGGTAGATTTTGGTTGATAGGTACAAGAGGATTGACTGCATCCTATGTACATTGATAGGGGGTATAGTTCTTCCGGATTGACGGGGTCATGGTTTTCCTGTCGAGTGGGGAGAGATGCCGGTGGGGATGTTGGAGAGAGACTGTGTATGCCTATGGCCCATGTTTGTTAGGCATGTTATACTTCCATCTACATGATATAGTGTATAGAAATGCACAGTCTATGAGCTGTGGGACCACACTTCTCATGGTTTGGGAATGGGAGCGGATTGCGGTATTTCATCCTCTTGTTACTGTAGAGTGAGAGGCTAGATCTCCTTATGTTTTCTTGTATATGGGAAACATTACTCAGAGTCATGTCGGAGACACAGGTTACTAGAGACATGCACTAGATACATTGGATCAGTTTACTTGGAGGCCATACATGGATTGTGAGAGATGGTTAGATGAGGACGGACATTTGACATACTGTTAACAGACATAGTACTTGATTGGTAGGACTATTTCGAGCATACACATTATTGAGAGACACCTGCCTGGTCGAGTTTTGAGATAGTTTGAGGAGGTTCAAGGTGAGCCTAGAGGTAGAGCAGAGTTCTCTCGATCTTCCAGAGAGGTTCCACACTAGAGGCCTATGATACCAGTAGCTATTGTAGAGGCAGAGATTCAAGAATTACAACCATTACAATGGGGATGGAGAGGTGGAGTAGTAGATCTAGGGACTACAACTACTTATGACACATTGTGGGCAGAGCATCATCCTATTCCTTATACAGATCTAGACCAGCCGACACTAGTGGAGAGACGAGGTACAGGGCCGATAGGGTGACATAAAGATAGAGGTGGTAGTAGAGGTGGTGGTAGGGGTGGTGGTGATAGACGAGGATGAAGAGGTCAGAGAGGTGGTCGATTAGGTGGACTATCACCTATTCAAGAGGTGGAGGCGAAGGATGTACCAATGTTGGAACTTGGAGGTGGAGTAGAGGCATAGGTTGGAGATGAGAATACTATTGAGGAGGCATTAGGAGAGGAGCATGTAGATGTAGAGATTGGTAGAGAGGATCTTGCAGAGGAGGAGGAGGATGATGTGGATATTGATCCTCTTAGTATTCTGGCAGGCTATGGGGAGGATGATATTGAGGAGGAGGTACCTATGGAGGAGCAAGAGTGAGAGATCTAAGATCAGATTATAGAGGGAAGATGGGATGAAGAGGCTCCTAGAGATAGTGATAGGGAGGCTTTGGAGGAGAGGTTGAGAATGGTTACATCAGAGTTGGATGCCTTGTAGATAGAGAGGGATAGTGCTTTTATGGAGAGAGACTAGGCCATAGCTCAGAGACAGGAGACAGAGCAGTAGTTTATAGAGGTTAGACGCCTTTGTAGTGGCACTTCATCTTATGGTATGGTTCGTGAGCTATTCAGATCAGTAGAGAGAGCTACCTATTATAGGGATCTATATGAGTTTGTGGTGCCAACAAAGAGATGAGTTCCTATCTTTTCAGAGGTTCGCAACCATAGGTCACAGAGCAGGAGTCAGACTAGGACACAAAGTATAGAGGGTGTGGTAGGACCACTGAGGATAGGTCCGTATGATAGGACTTCTGTTAGTGTAATTAATATTTAATTACACTTGCATAACTTTACTTAGGTTGAGCTAATTTTAGGTCAACATTAGGGTTGCATACTTTGCTTTTATAAAGCAAATCATCTCATTGTAATATTGAATTCCTGAATATATCTTTTTGCACATTGACATGCAAAGCTCTGCTTTTTTATGTTTTCTCTTCTGTGGAAGGTGTTTAGGTTTGCATGTCTGATCTAGGGTTTCTAACATGGTATCAGAGCCTTGACATGCAGCCCCTTCTCAAATTTTGGAGAAAACCATTGCAGATTTCGTTCGGGGTTCCTCGAGGATTTTTTGCCTTGAGTTCATTTATGCAGCATTTTGGATCAGATCGGGCTTCACCATTGGATTCAAAGCGCTGGAAAAAGTCAAGTTTGACTTTTATTTTGCAGATTTTGGCCATGATTTGCCAGATTTGTGAGGGTTTCAGTTTTGGTATTTTTTTGCAAGCTCTGGAGGTCGCCGTTTTTTTGAAGCATTTTGAGCAGAAACGAAGGTCACCATTGCGTTCGCAGTGGCCGAAAACCTTAAGATCACCTTTCGTTTTGTCGATTTTGGCGAAGTTGATCCGGAAGGCAAAAAAATTTTGCCAGGGAAGCCGTACGGCCTCCCCAGCATGCTTCACGAGGCACGGTTTTCGAAAAAAATTTCAAAATATGCATTTTTTGGGAGGCCCGTCGGCGCTCACAGTGTTGAAGGTTTCCACCACCGAGCGGCCACCAGGCAGTCACCGGCTCGCCGCCGCCGCCGGTGGCTCCCCCTCCATCCGCCGCCGGGTCTGCCCAGCCCCCGAGGCCCTCTGCAGCTCCGCCCCGGTCATATGGAAGACCGGTGGCTACACGCCAGCCCTTGAGGGCTTGTTTTCTGCAGCAGCGGTCGTATGGGCAACCAGGGGCTCCGCCCCAGGCCCCTGTCCGCCAGCCCCTGGTCGCATGCAGGACCAGGGGCCGAGATTTTTTTAGCCCCCTGGGCTGCCTGTAGGCCTTATTGGCCTTTCTAGAGCACTTTCACGAAATCGGGTATAACTTTTGCGTACGGTGTCCGTCTTTTGCAAACAAGATATTGTTGGAAAGCTGATTCCGACGCCGATCTATTCAATATTTCAGTTTTTCTAGATTCTGCTCCAGATTTGTTTTGCAGGTCCTTGAACTCAGATGTTGTTGTTTTCACTCCGGAGGGCATATCTTTTGACTCGGTGATCCTTTTTTCGCGATTCTTGCGGCGTTGGAAAGCTGGTTTAGTCCTCTACAAAAATCTGAGGTATATTTTAATTTTCTGTTTATGCATGTTAGGCATTCTCTCCTTTTTCAGTCATTGGGGATTGTAATAAATGAACTATTATAAAGTTCCTTTGGGGGGGTTTCTTGCATAATAATCTTCATCGTGTTTTGATGGCAACTCGCATGGGTTGTAATCTAGTATCTTAGTTTCTTTTGGCCATTTTTGTCTTAGCTTGACACATATCAGATTCTTTTTGGTTCACACTTTAGATTGAGAGCCTATGGTTAGTGATCCGCATCGGATCCATCTCAGTTTGAGGGCCACTAAATTTGTGGTTATTGTTCCGAGTCTGTATGGTACTTTTTCCCATGGAAGAGTTTTAGTCTTAGTTTTGGCATCGGCATCGAGATTCATAGCTTCCAGATTCTGTCATCACCATACCATCTACTGTTGCTTTATGGATTCCAGGGTTGTTCCAGTTTGGAGTGTTCGAGTGTTCCGTGGCATCAGGTCTGCTGTCACATTATTATGATTCCGATATGGTTTCTTGTAGATAGAAGTATCTTTCCTTGCTTGTCGGATTGTGGTTCTAGTGTTACTCCACAGTGTTCTTCCAGTGCTTCTTTGCAGCAGTCATCTCATTGTAGGGGGGGTTGTCCCACTGGGTTTTCCTTCTCTACCTCATTATTGCATTTGTACATGGGTACCTGATCAGGCCTAGTTGCCGGGACCCATTCATGCTTTCTTGCATTCATCTTAGTTTTAGGTGCATGCTTATCTAGTCTCCCTAAGTTGCACTTATGGGGGGGTGTTAGTGTAATTAATATTTAATTACACTTGCATAACTTTACTTAGGTTGAGCTAATTTTAGGTCAACATTAGGGTTGCATACTTTGCTTTTATAAAGCAAATCATCTCATTGTAATATTGAATTCCTGAATATATCTTTTTGCACATTGACATGCAAAGCTCTGCTTTTTTATGTTTTCTCTTCTGTGGAAGGTGTTTAGGTTTGCATGTCTGATCTAAGGTTTCTAACAACTTCCACCTCATAGAGAGTACCTCTGAGGTAGTTTCCTCCACCTTCACCATGTGACAGTAGTGGTAGTGGGACACATTGACACTGTTATATATGTAGACATTGTATTTTGATCAGAGATCTTGTAAGCTCATCTTTATTGATCGATACATCTTGTCATTGTACTGTGACACATTATTTGGAGCAATATATATATGGATTTTGGTGGCTTCTATATGATATGCAGTTCTATTTCATGATGATGCATTGCTTCTATATGATGTATGTACATGTGTTATGAATGAATGTTTCTACATGTGATGAGTTTGTGCAGTTTATGATATTATGATATATTTATTTACTTATGATAATGGAGTACAATGTTCTATATGATGTTATTTATATGTGATGGTTATATACATGTAATGTTTCCATTATGTATCTTATGATGATGGAATGCCTATTATGCCATGATTTTGTAAATATGTAATGAAGATGTTAATGCTCCTATTTGTTTGAAATGCAATGTAACTATATGATGTACAACACTATTTACCTAATGCTTATAGAATGTATATGCATATGAATATTATCTAATGTTTGTGTTTTGTCATAGGACTTTATGATTATGTCAGAAAGGAGAAATCTTAGCATGAATGATTTCAGAATGTTTGTAAAAAAAAACAACTAAGGCAGTTGATTGAAAAAAATACGATCTTCGATATTTTTCCAGATATGCTAAGCTTTGTTTTTTATCATCATTGGGTGGGACATGAAACAAATGGATAGTGCACACAATTATATGAGATAGACCATAGTGTAGAAAGTCATCCATGCACGAAAAATAGACAGTCGTAGACAAGGAGTGTCTTAACGCATACTCAGGACAACAAAAAAAATAAAAGATGGTTCATGAGACATCATTGCTCCTCTAAATCCTTGATAGGACATCCTTGAGAAAACTAGTAACATGACTCAAAAACCAAAGTTAAAAAGATAGTTGACAGACAATAGCCAAAGAAAAAGAGTCCTAAGACATCCTTGAGAAAGCTAGTAACCGAACTCATTCACAAATCGATAGAAAGATAAGACAAAATAAGATATAAAGTCATGAAGCCAAATAAAATTATTTGAAAAAACTTGATCATGTGGGATTGTTTGATGTTCGAGATAGCGTAATGTGAGGAATGACACATACCGCATAAGACGTTGAGTCTGATTTCGACTTGGTGACTATCTATGTAAGGCATAACAAAGCCTGGTTTCAGAAAGACACGTGCCATATAAGATGTGGTAGCCTAATGATGTTGATGCGACAAGCTACATGAGGGTATGACAATTTGATGATGTCCATTGACAAGAAAGACACATCTTGCTAAGACATAAGTTGATCAATTTCACAATGTGTTTGATATTGACTTGATGACAGTTTGAGATGTTTGCCTTGTTGGTGCATGAATTTTTTTGATTCCTTGACTGATTTGAGTGTGTGTGTATTTGATAGTGTATGACTTGAGATGATACCCTAAAGGACTGACCTAATGCAGCCTTGGGGGCTCATTGATTGATTAGCCTTGCCTACATTGTACATGCAGAGACCTCATAGTTCGACCAAACTTTAATTGAAATAACTGACTGAAAATATGTACTTAAGTTTATGATATGCAATGTGTGTGATAGTGAATGTGATAAAACCTATTGGACTGACCTATTGTGGTCTCGGGAGCTCATCAATTGATTAGCCTTGCTTACATTGTACATGAAGAGACCTCGTAGTTTGACATGACCAATGAATTTCAATGTACAATGAGTCATGATTTTAATGTGTGTGATACATGACAAACCTAGACAAACAAACCTAATGCATCAGGGGCACATCGACTGATGGCCTTGCCTATGTCTAGTCGCAGAGGCAACGTAGTTTGATTATGTCTAGGACTGACTTAACATGACTAACTCTAACTCTGTTATTGAGATTTTTTGACATGTTTTTTTTTTTTTGTGTTTTTGAAGTTTTCTAATGTTTTTGGATTTTTTCAAGACATTTTTCGATGGTGCAATGCTATATACGAGGTCCTCATGGCACAAAATAAGAATTTTCCCCTAGTCGGGAATAAGACATGTGAGATGGAGTGGGTAATGTGATGGCATAGACTTTAATGTCAATCATTTCAAGCAATGGATAGGATAACCATTTATTATGAGGGATGGTGAAAAAGTCTAATTGGAATGATGGTAGATGAAAGAGCAAGTTTGACAACACATGGCGCCTGTTTGCTAGGTTTTCACCATGGTACTTATCCATAGTGCCACCAAAGTGGTTTTCACTATATTGGATGGATTATTTCTCTTTACTGTTTTGTTGATTTTCTAATTTTTTTGATGTTACAAAGATGCCTGTTTACCAAGTTTTCATCAAGGTAACATTTCTTTGTATTTTCTTGATTAAGACAAAGAGTCTCAGAAGCTATGCATAGAACCTCTTCAGATGCAGGCTATTGATTGGTGACAAAAGTGGATCCCCTTCAAGAGTAGAGAGTTGGTACACTTCTTATCCAAAAGCTTCTGTGACAATATAAGGCCCTAGCCAGTTAGGTTCAAACTTACCTGGCTTTTCTCGTTCAACTTGATTCTTGAGATTCTCCATCAAAACCAAGTCACTAATGTCAAAATGTCTATTTAGAACTTTCCTATTATAGCTACGACAAAGACAATTATGATATGCTTGCAAATGGTCTAGTGCATTTTGTCTTCATTCATCTAGTATTTCTAACTCTTGTAATCTGGATACATGGTATTCTTCATCGTCAATGTGACCTTTCAAGAATAACCTCAATAGGTAAGATAGCTTTAGATCCGAATACTAGGGAGTATGGAGTGGCATCAGTGGGAGTACGGATGCTTATGTGGCAAGCCCATAAGGCAGGATTTAGTTGTAGGTGCCAGTCACGACTACCATCATTGACAGTCTTTTTTAGGATTCTAACAATGGTTTTATTAGATGCCTTGGCTTGGCCATTACCTTGTGGGTAATATGGGGTGGAAAAATGATGTTTGATATGAGACTCTTCACATAGATGGTGTACTTCTTGGTTTTTGAATGGGTGGCCATTTTCTGTGATAATGGATTGGGGTACACCATACCGACAAATGATATAGTTTAGGATAAACTTGGATATTTGTGTGCCAGTGATGTAGGTCATGGGAATAGCTTCAATCCATTTGGTGAATTATTCAGTGGCGGTTATGATGAATTTATGGTCATTGGATGATGGAGGGTGTATCTTACCTATGAGGTCAAGTACCCATTGGAAAAAGGGCCATGGTGATGTAATCAGATGAAGCTCTTGTGCTGGTGCCCTTATCAAATCTCCGTATATCTAACATTGTCTACTTTCTTTACAAAGATATATGAGTCTTTTTCCATTGTAGGCCAATAATAACCTAATCTCATAATCTTATGGGATAAAGTAGGACCACTCGAATGGGATTCGCATATACCCTTGTGCATCACTTGCAAGGTTGTTTGTGCTTCTTCAGGATTGAGACATCTCATTAGGGTGTTATCTAAGGTACGTCTATACAGGATATCTCTGATGATGGTGTATTTAGCTATCTTATGGATAAAGGTTCTATGTTGGTTGTTTGATAGGTCTAGAGGTAATGTTTGGTCATTTAGATAGTCAAATACATCTTTTTACCAAGGGGAAGTAGGGCCAACAATCATACACACCATCATAGAATCAGGGACATCATAGGTAGGGACCAATAACTGTTCAACCAAAAAATCAAACTTAGGCACATTGCTTGGAATATGTAATAAGGAACCCACGGTTGCCATAGCATTTGCAGCCCTGTTTTGAATACGTGGTATTTGTTGAAAGGTAATGTCATTAAAGTACTGCTTGACACTATCAACCATACGCTTGTATGGGAAACGTTTCTCATCCTTAGTCTCATAATCATCATTTACTTGCCAGACTACTAGCTGAGAATCACCAAAAAACATGTACTCTCAATCCTCCACTGGGCTGCCATTCTTAGTCCTATCACTAAGGCTTCATACTCTACTATGTTGTTAGTACAAGGGAAAGCAATCTTGAATGATTTAGGAATGGTATCACCTTGAGGTGTAACAAATAGGATACTTGCTCCTAAACCACGATTTGTATGTGACCCATCAAAGAATAATTTCCATTCGGTTCTAGTATCAACTGTGAAGATAAATTCATCAGGAAAATCTGCCACTAAAGGATGGTCTACCTTCATAGGTGCATCTACTAACTGATCTGCAATCACTTGTCCTTTTATAGCCTTACTCTCCCCATATTGTATGTCATACTCGCTAAGTATCATAACCCATTTAGCCAATCGGCTTGTTAATCCTGCTTTACTTAGGAGATATTTGAGGGGATCAATCTTTGCGACCAACATTGTTTGGCAATTTAGCATATAGTGTCGAAGTTCTTAAGTAGCAAAGACTACCACAAGACATGCATGTTCTATGTTATTGTAATTTAATTCATATCCCACCAAGGTATGACTAATGTAATAGACGACTCTTTCATGACCTTGATCATCATTTTGTCCGAGAAGAACCCCTAATGCTGACTGAGTTGCTGAAATGTATAGTATCAATGGTTTTCCATCTATAGGCGGCATTAAGATAGGTGGAGTGAGCAGATAATCCTTGATTTTTTGGAAATCTTCCTAACATTTAGGTGTCCACACAAATGCTACTCCTTTCTTGAGTAAATGCTGAAATGGGTGTATTTTGTCTACCAGTTGTACAATGAAATGCCTGATGGACTGTAATCTTCCCTGTAGTGTTCTTTGTTGATCAATGCTGACTAGAGGAGGAATTTCTATGATAGCTTTTACCTTCTCTGGATCTACTTCAATGCCTCTTCTAGAAATGATATACCCTAGAAGTTTCCCTGATTTCACTCCAAAGACATATTTCTTTGGATTTAGTCTGACATTGTAATTCTCTAGTCTCTAGAATATCTTGTCTAGAACCTTCAAATGATCTGCCCTTGTTTCTAATCTAGCTATAATGTCATCAACATAATCTTCCATGAGATTATGTACAAAGTCATGGAAAATAGTAGTCATTGCCCATTGATAGGTCGCTCTTGCGTTCTTAAGCCCAAAAGGCGTGACATTCCAATAGTATGTTCCCCATGGACACATGAAAGTTGTCCTGTGTTGGTCTTCAGCTGCAATTTTGATTTGGTTATATCCAGAGAAACCATCCATGAGAGATAGAATATCGTATCCTGCTATAAGATCTACTATCATGTCTATGTTCGGCAAAGGGAATTCATCCTTAGGACATGCCTTATTGATGTATCTAAAGTCCATGCAAATACGGATGCCCCTAGTTGGTTTAGTTAATAGTACAAGATTTGACATCCAGTCTGCATAGTCTATGGTTCTTATGAATCCAACATCCAAGAGTTTCTTAAGTTCTGCTTTGACCAGTAGAGCAATCTGTGGATGCATTTTCCTTAACTTTTGTTTGAGTCCAACTTAATACCTGGTTGTAATGGTAGATGGTGCAATATAAGGTATGGATCTAGCCTAGGAATGTCAACGTATGACCATGCATATTTTATCTGTCTCTTTGTGAAGAAGTCCTGAAATTCTTTTCTTTCTGTCCTTGTCAAAGAGGTTACAAAGTATATGTTCTGAGGGTTTTCTTTTGTATTTATGTTGACTTCAATAGACTCTTCTACTAGCATTGGTGAATTTTCCTGTTCAATTGGGAGAATATTTAAACCTCTATCCTTGAGTGCCTCAGAGAGGTTTTCGCCCTTGGATACATCCTTTATTTTTACCATTTCCTCGTCCAAAGGTGCCTTTCAATTTTCACCTAAGGACTTGTCATTTTTCTTTTTATTTTCATTTTTTTCGATTAGAGGTGTAAATAGACTCCCGAAAATATGCTTTGTCATCCAAGTCTATGGTAAAACCAAGTTTATGATCCCCTATTGGTATGTCTTCCCAAATTCCCATGAACTCAGCTATTGCTTCATCATTCTTGAATGTGTCTAAGATGGGTGTACCTTTTTGATCCCAATCGTTAAGTTGGGGATATATGAGGGGCATGTCATCATCGAAGTTATCAAAGGTGGAAGCTGAAAAGGTGAATATAGAATGATTAACATGGTCACAAAAGTTTTGGACTAAGTCCTTCTTTTTCTTTTTCCTATGGGTAGGTAAAATCTGATGTGGGACTATTGTAAGGGCTAAGTCATCAAAATATGGTTTCTCAGGTGCCGAAGATGCATGATCAATGGTTTCCCAATAATAGTGCTTAAGCCATTCTTCTTATGACGGGGACTAGATGGTTCATGGTACTGGTAGAGGAAAGGGAATCCCATTCACAATCGCTTGAGTTAGGAGATTCATCATAAACTAGGGGAAGTGGTTCATGAGATATATTGATGTTTGCATAAGCACTCACTTCCTCTTGAAATGGTGACAAAGTACTAGGAAAAAAAATTCGAATCAGTTGAAACCCTAGCCCTAGGTATTTCGGTCATGGTGAGACAATGATTGGTTTCGTCCTTCCATTTTGATGTAGTCCTAACCCATTATGTCTGTCATAGCCTTCACTTTGCACCATCTTAAAGCCTTTTCCATATTGATTCTTAGCTATTTGAATAGATGGTGAGGGGTATTCATTGTCTTCCTGGTACAACCATGAGGTAATATCACCCTAATCCACAACTTCTTCACTTAACTCTCCCCATTTGGTCAATGTCATTGTAGGGGGAGCATGAAATGTGACTACTGACTGTCTTCTATCTGCCATGGGTAAGCCATATGCCTTAGGTGGAACCAACTAAATGACATAGTAGGATGCCTTCATGTAACATTCTCCACAACCCTTGTCTTGGATCTCGACCTTAGGAGTGGATGATGGTGGTTTTAATGAAATGGACTTGATGAGTTGTGATGGGTCAACGTATAAGGATAAAGTGGATGATGAAGCTTCTTGGTTAACTAGTACCTGTCATTGTGGAATTTCCCTTAGGCTTGTACAATATTGAAAAGGATCTAGATCACCATCAATCATGATATTGGTGCCATTATATGGGAATTTAAGACATTGGTGATATGTGGAAGGTACAACTTTCATTGCGTGTATCCAAGGTCTACCTAACAACAGGTTATATGGAAAGCTGATGTTCATAATTGCTAGAAAATTTCTGATAGGGAGTGTGACAATTCCTTTGGATGATCTTTCCTCATCATCATAAGCCTTGATGATTGTACTCTAAGTGGTGTCTATGCATTATTTTGAGAATCCGAATGCCTTAACCAATTTTAGGGTACATAGGTTCAAACCTGCTCCTCCATCTACCAAGACTCGTCTGACTTTGGTTTGATGGACTAGGACTTCAAGATGTAACAGGTCATTATGATTAGTATTTTTGGTTGAGTAATCTTGTCGGGAAAATTTGGCATGATATGAGTTGGTTAAATATCCCACCATTTCTTTGAAATGATTGACATCTAAGTCTATAGGAACAATCATGTTCTATAAAGCTTTGTTGAGAATGGTTTGATACTCAGGTGATAAAATCAACAGTTCCAAAATGGATATCTATGTGGAGGTTTTGCTCAGTTGATCAAGGAGATTATACTTAGACTTGGAAGACTATGTAGGTGGCTCTGAAGAAGGACTTGGAAGAACTATCTTAGTTCTGCACGTGTTTACAACACATTCAAGATGCTTCTTAATGGTGATGGTATGGACGTTTTCTTTTGCAGCTTGAAGGTGATTTATGATCTTTCCTTTTCCATAGTCATAGTTGGTATTTGCATAATTGGCTGATGGAGTATTCTTGGTTCCTGAACTAGAGGCTTTTCTTTTCGTGTGGTGATGTAATGGGTTTGTGGAGACCTTATGATCACTATTCTTGGTATTTTTCTTCCCATTGACCTCTATGGTTCCATTTTCAACAAAGTCTTGTATAATATTCTTTAGTTGTCGACATTGTTGTAGGTTGTGTCCTTTTGTTTGATGATAGTCACAATAGGAATTGTCGTCCCACCATGAAGGTTTAAACTATCTAGGATCATACTCCCTTGGTTCCAAAGGTTTAATGATATCATGTTTAATCAACTCTTTGAAAATTGTCTCGATTGGTTTCCCCGAAGGGGTAAATTCACCTGTAGGAAATCTCCTTTGTGATCATTGTTGTTTTGGATTTTGGACAGAATTTCCATTTGATCTGGACTATTCGTCATTTCTTAATTGGGGTTGTAACCTCTAATTGTGATAACTGGTCTCATATGTATGGTCTTAGAATCAACAATACCATCATTTGTAACATTTTTATTTCTAGACCAGAACTTGTTTCTATCATTGGGAAGGTTTTAATGTTGAACAACTGGGTTTTTGCTTGGTACTTTAATTTCTCCTTTGTCAATAAGGCCTTTTTCAAGGATGATTCCCTTTTGTACCAAGTCTAGGAATGAAGTACAACAATGTACTCTTAAGTCACCTCTTAGTTTTGGATTGATGTTTTCAAGGAATATAGTGAATTTTTGTTTTTTTGGTATTTCAACTGGACATCTGCTAGCTAGACTTCTCCATCCCTAGAAGAAAGTGGTGAAATTTTCATCATCTTCTTGTGTTGTGTGGCACAAGGTAGCTATTGTTACTTCATTTTCTATGTTAAAGGAAAAGTGTTCAACAAAATTCTTAGCTAATTCACCCCAGGATCATATGCCATAAGGTAACTTAGAGAACCATTCCAATGCTATCCCTATAAGGGTTCACAGAAATAGTCTCATCAAGTATGTGGGGTCATATGATATGTCCATGCATGTCATTGAGAAATCTCTAATGTGTTCTAAAGGATTCTTCTTCCCATTATACTTAAGAAAATTTGGTATAATGTATCCCTGGGGGAAGGGTGTCATGTAAAGCACTTTGTCAAAAGGACATGGACATAGATCTTGTGTTGAGATAGTTCATTTTCCTGACATAGAAATGTTGTCCATTTGTTGTTGAAGCATTTGCATTTGGTTTTGGAGAACATCTACTTGTGTGAAGGACATGTTGTTTGCGTTGTTCGGATCAATGTAGGCGTTCTGAAATGCTGTGTTCTATGATGGGTTATGATTTGGTGAGGGAATGTATCCCATCTAAATGTTCTGATTTGGTATAGGAATATTCATGCCAACTTTGGACCTCTTACCAGTAGTGTTTGTGCCAAAGGGGTTTGATGAAGTTGCTTTCGCCGTAAATTGTAAACCTTGTATTACGTTGAAAGGGATTGTGCTTACAATTGATGATGTTTGAGTAGATATGCTAGTTGGTATTGTTGCGGTAATTTGAGGAATAGAAACACTTGATGTCATAGTTTGTGTTGGCTAAGTAGATGGTGTTTTCAAAGTATGAATATCAAATCTTGGTAGTAGTGTGGCACCTTCTACTAGAAACTTTGCTATATATCGTTGGGGATCATTTGTGAAAGACTCATCCATAAAGGATGACAACTCAAGATCTTTTACTACAGATTCTATGTCTTCAACATAAATTTGTCCATGTGTGTCTCTAGTGACATAATTTTCAAGCAAAGGCTTGTGTGGTCTTTCTTTTCCTGATGGTTGATTTGTGAAAAGATTGAAAAATTCGTTAGGGTCCAACATTGCTTTCTATTTGTTTTTAGACCTTGTTTCAACCATAAAAAGTTGCTCAAAGTGGGGTAATGCGAACTGTGTCTAAAAACTGGTATGTCCTATTTCTATGTTCTCTTTTTTGGATTTTCTAACAATAAAAGATATTGCTAAATATTTCTAAAATGACGTATACTAAGATGACGTATGGTAGGATGGAAAATATGCAAAATATTGAGTAAACTATGATGGTAAATGATTCCAAGAAGGGTATAACCTACCACCTATGGAATAAATGCATGCAATGATTTGAATTGACCAAGGAACTTTAGTGTAGGAAAAAGACAGTTGACAAGGTGAATTTCCCAAACTAGACTGTTGAGTTGGAAAGACTTAGTAATAGGACCAAAGTGACTAGGTTCAATGATGAGGACAAATCAGAACATGAACGTATCCAATTACGTGGAAAGTTATTCTATTCTTCTATATGCAATTTCCGAGGAAGTGTCTAAATGTATGCAACTAGGACGTATATGAAACCTAATAATGAAAGGTTTTGAGCAAATTTTTTCTAGTTTCCATCTAAGGTTGATCTTAAGAACCAGAAACAAAAATGATAGTGTAGCTTTCAGACTCGATTTTACAGTTTTGTCAATTTTTTGTTGATAGTCAAATGTG
Organism: Sequoiadendron giganteum; assembly: GCA_007115665.2. Classification (NCBI taxonomy): domain Eukaryota; kingdom Viridiplantae; phylum Streptophyta; class Pinopsida; order Cupressales; family Cupressaceae; genus Sequoiadendron; species Sequoiadendron giganteum. The sequence continues at coordinate 274,955,784 of CM021104.1, read as the reverse complement.
GTTCACCTATCAGATGCGGTTCTTTTTTTTTGATAGATGCATTTTATATTGTAGATACGACGATTTGAGTAAAAACAGGTTTCGAATGTTGACCGAAAATTTTGACTTGTGATAAATGTGGTTTAGTTTTTGATAGATGTGACTCACAGTAACAATTGTGACTCAGAATATGGATTTTGTGAACCTAAAGTTGTTGACAAACAGTTGCACTTAGGATTTGATAGTTGCGATGCAATATCTAAACTCTATAAAACTAGACTTTGTTGATAGACACATGTGGTGACCAAAATGATAGTTGCGACTCTCTAAGAAAGATGCGGTTCTAAAAATGACAGTTGCGACTTTTGTTGACAGTTGTGGTTTTTTGAAGACGATTTTTTGACTGACTCCATTTGATGATCAAGTTTTTTGATGAATAGAACAAAAAAATCACATAATACAATGTGGTTTCAGTTTGTAGTGATAGATCTATTAAAATAAGAAAACAATTACTCTCTAGGCTGTGTTGGACAATACTTGCTGAGTTCTTACATGGATAAATCTAGCTATGCATATTCAAGGCGAATGACTAGTAGCTTGACCCCATTGGCTCCCCTCCACGACACTCACTTATACGAGGTAGCCAAGCTACTATACCCATGAAACTCCCATGGCATACATCTCATCTCCACACATGAATTGTAAATATGTAAGACAGCTTCACAGGTCCAAACCTGCTACACCAGCAAATAGAAAGGATTTTGATAGACTACAACAATTTGGCTTTTTTATTCAGGCACCCATTCAGAAGAGCCATGCGAGAGGCAATATCATCCCAGTTCTATAGAGGTTAGGCTCTGTAGGTTTTAAGATACCACAAGGGTATTGGGGAGTCAAGTGTTGGTCTGCTGGGATCCTCGTAATACTGATCTTTCCTCGAGTATTAAAATTTGTATACCGGTTGGGAGTCACTGGCGATAAGCACGTAACCGGTTTTGAGTTGTCTTGGGGTGAGTACTTTTTCCCACCAAGATAGGCCCAAGTTCTAGAGTTAGTAATCATTTCTCTTACACCCAAGATTAGATAAATGCGTAAGGGGAGAGGATACTTTGATATATTGAATCGGGGTTCTATTTAAACAACTTCAGGCACAAAAAACACATGTGCTTTTTAAACCCAAACAAAAATTTTATAAACTACCAAAAAAAAAAGCTTTCCAAATAAAAAAAGTCTTCATTAGGTCCTGCATGCAGACTAATCAGTAGTTCCCTTTGTGTCTTTGGATTTTGTCCTATAGAAAATATGGTTTTTGGTATTTTTATTTGGTCTTCTATGCTTTGTCCTACAAAAAATAAGTTAGTCCTCTAAACACTGTTGCAAACAAACATTAGCGAAAAAAAGTGAAATAACACAAAAAAGGATAAATGAAAACGCGAATGTACATAAGTTAATAAAAAAGTGAAAAATCTATTACCAGGAAGATGCGGATTTTCGAGCCATAGATGTGTCACGATGTTGACAGGCGGATGCGGTTCAATGTTGACTGGCAGACGCAGTGCGAAATGTCATGGATGCGGTGCAAAATGTCAGATGCATCGCGAGATGTATCAGATGTGGTTCACGAATATGAATGTGTCATTTATTTGAGTGGATGCGGTGTGTCATACAATAACCCGGAAAATAAAAAATGGAACATGAAAAGTATTGTGCGAATTTGAAGTGTGATTCACATCGGGTTTACCAAATGTAACATAGATTTTCTGGAGAATTGCTATATAAGATTTAAGATGATCAAATCTAACAAATAATCTAAACCAAAACAACAAAGAAAGAGTAAATGAACATAAAACAATAACACAAATAACTGCAAAGATCTCACTGAATATGCATCCACTTCTTTGAATTATCTCTATTGTCCTTCTCCATTTTGCTATATCAGTATTCTTGCCCTTAGATTTTCAGTATTGATGGAAGCATAACCTTGTTGAATGTCTAAGGAAAATATCAAAGATCAAGTTTCTTCTCAAAAGTATTGATTTTGGGAGGAGGAATAATGATAATGACAGGCCATTTTATAGATTTTGGGTTTTCGAACGATCAGCTCAGATTCAAAAGAGAGATTGGCGGATGAGATTGATGAATGTCATGTGATGTGAGTTCTGTCTCAAATAGAATGTGAGTTAAAAAAGTCTGCAGGATAAAGATTAAATTAGAACAATAACTTAATCTTGTGTCAAAACTGTTCAAAAATAGAAAGAACAAGAGTTCCAAATTAAATAAACAATTTAATCTTCAGTTAAGAGTCTTCGAAAATAGAAGAAATAGACTTTGAATGACAAAGACAAAGTTAGAACTCAAAGAATAATTCATTACACACTTGAATTAATTAATTAAATAAAGATATTTAATTAATAAACACATTCATGCATATGAGTTAGAACTAGTTAACTGACTGGTTGTGATAGACAGTCCCCTCGCAGAGATGATCAGATATCGAACCTAGAGATAACTAACGGATTTAAAATAGATCTCAAGTCAGAAGGTGAGTGAATGATTAGTCAACTGAATGACAAAAGAATGTGACGTAAAGAATTAATAATGAATTAAATGTTAATTTAATTCAACATTCGAAATTGAAATGAATTAATTAAATAAATAATGTAATTTATTTAATTGACTGTTGAAAAGGAATAATTGAATAATTAAATAATAAATATTTAATTATAGTTGAAATGTGACAAAGGGGTAAATAAATAATAAATAATTTAATTAAGAAGGAAAATTAATTAGTTAGCGACATAATTAAATAAATATGATTTATTTAATTAATCAAGTTGAATAAAGGATCATAATGAATCAATGAATTAATTAAAAAGGGGTATAGTTAATAGAGGAAAGATGTGTTAGAAAGGTAATTAAATAATAAACATTATTTAATCATGGCCATGGATAATAGAAAATTATGTTGAAAGTGGTCCTCGCAGGCCTAGACCAATTTTCGGTGTCTACAGGAGATATTAGTTGAAGTTGTTCCAAGATGAAAATGACACTAAAGTTAGAGCTATTTCTTCAGCACGCTTGTGAGATTCATAAGCAATTTTATAGTCGTCAAATCTATTAGAGGATGGTACACATGGGAAAGTGAAATCGATGTAAGACAAGGTACGGGCAGATATGTTGAAGATAAATCATGATCGTTCCCCGCTATCCTGCTATGATGAATCACAAGTGAGTTATTTTCAATGGGTAAGCGGGTAAATGTGACACAACATGTCTGGTTGGGAAATTAAGCATGTGATTGATTGCAAGTTAAGAAATACTTATCTCATTCAAGTTTCTTGATTTGGGATGAGTATCAAGTGCATTCGCTTAATTTTGTCATCATTAAGAAGCTAGAGTTTTTAATTGTTGATTTGGTTCAAAATTTTGATCAACAGTTAAGTTTTAAAACAAGGTTAGTTGATTGATAATACTCTCACACAAGCTCTCTTGGAAAATTAATGCAGATGCAAAATAGTTGCTCTATTTAATGTGGTTCACTTACTCAATTTTTTCACTATCCAATTGTGAAAAAATATGAGGTCTGAGTGAGGAAGTGATTTTGTGTGAGTCATTTATGATTAAATTGGTATTCTATTTGGAGAACTTTTTGTAGTAGAGTTGGAAAATGGGAAAGATAAGTGTGAATGTCAGCCTGGTTCGACATTCCAAGAGGCTCAATCCTCTTGATTTTCAAAATTCTCCTCCTCAAGGTGAGGAGGGTGGACTAGAGGAACCAACAACACTGGTGAAGAATACAAAACTATGAAAGATTCATCACGAGGTGTCCTTAAGCATGCTTACCACCTTAGGGATTGAACTATTTCAAAGCAAATGATCAAAGGAAAAGGTAAGAAAGTTGAGTTACCAGAAAGGGAAGCTTCTAGAAGGAACCAGTATCATCGCACTTATACATGATCTCATCAATCTCCCATTGAGGTCTCAAATGATTCTTCTGACAATGGGAGTGAAATTGACTTTGGCTATCACTAGTATCTTATGGCCATGAAGGATTAGGTTGATTCCTAGGATGAGGTTATGATGGCTACTCCTCTAAAGATAAGGACACCAAGTGGGCACACCTATTCACTTGGTGATAAGGAAAAGTAATATCCTGTTACTTTCCTTGTTAGGTGCTTGGAATTTTGGTCCCGTGTGATGATTTTCTCTCTTTAGTTAGTGTGTTATGAAGTGGGTCTCCAGTCTTTTATTTTTTTTTGCTGATGGTGTTGCTTTTTGGGGTGATATGGATTTATATGTTTTGATTCTACTACCATGACACTTTTTGATGATTCGTGGGATGGTTTTGATTAGCGGTTTCTTGGACTCTATTTTGTTTTCACTTGGGTTAAATGATGGATCCCCAAATCAACTGGGAGATATTTTCTTGTTTTCTATTGAAATTCATTTTGAAATGAAAATGAAATGAAATGAAAAATGTAATTCAGCCCGATGCTTGTTGATCCCTTGTCTTATAAAAGGGATTCTATGACTTGTTACAAGGGGGGGTTCAAGAGGTCAGAAAGTTGAGAGGTTAATAGCTACTTATTTTCAAGGGAAATAGATAGAAGAAAAATGGATACTATGTTCTATAGTAATATATTTTAGAAACTAGTCAGCTAATATATGTTCTGGATAAGCAATATAGACAATAAAGTAGTACAAAGTTTATCTATATTTTCTCTCCTATATGCAAATTATACAAGCCATAAATATGATAATCAATGGTTATCTTGTTTATCTCTGTTGAGTTCAAATGGATGTGTTGTTAAATTCTTGCTTATTCATTCAAGAAATGTATGTAAATGCTTGAATTCTAACAATAGGTTTGTTATAATCTTTGTATAAGGATGTTAGTAAGAAGTTGATTATAGATGTAATTGGTGGGAATATTGTAAGGTAGTATCTCTAAGGCCATAGGCATTTTCTCTAAAATAGAGAAGTGTTATCCAATCATATATTTTTATGGTTTGACTCTGTTTCCTAGAATATGGCATTGGTTTGGTTTAGTATTCAGGCTTCAGTTTGGTAACCGATTTGACCGATGATCACACACATATAATCAAAATTACTTTCTAATCACTTTTTTGGGTGTGTATGAGTGTTAAAGGAATTACATATTCTCTTTTTTAAGGTTAGTTCCTATTGTGAAGGTTAGCCAAATCTTCAGGATATGATGCCTTCAAAACAATTTAAGGAGAATTATTTGTTTACCTTGTGTTGGATAATAAAGACACACTAGTATCTAGGAACACAGTTTTTTTGGGATTACTCTCCCTAGTTTGAGAGACCCTAGAGTGAATAAGTAATGAACTAAAAGACTTTACCTATGTTTTATCCAATCCTTTCCCTTATTGATAATTGTCCTTGGCAAGTTCATAGGTTTGTGGTAAGAATAATTTTGGTTCTAAAAAAAAAGCAATAGATGCATCACAAGAATAAAGTTAATCACATAGTGAAACATGAGTGTCGATGTATGCCCTCTCTTTAAAGCGGTTTCTAACACCATTACTATGAGAAATTTATTTAAAGTAGAAGAGGACATGAAAGATTATTCAAAAAGCCCTATGCCAAGTCATATGTTTCCAAATTGAACTACATCATGAATAAGTATTTCATATGTGAGTCAACTTAAGGCATTTCATCCACATCCCAAGCTTGCTCTTATATGTACATGAAAGGTGATCAACTAGCCAAAAGAGACAGTGACAAGTTACATATGAGGACAAGGCTACTTAACTCCTTGCCCTGAGTTAGTGCGGGACAAGGATGAGCTGAAATGATTTACGGGAAACATGGTAGTGTAAAAATAAATATCAATTAGAGGAATTAGGTGCTTCAACAAAAGAGTACCACATTCCTTAATATGTTTTATTTTATCACTTAAAGACTTACATTCATTATTAGAATGACCATGAACTCTATGATATGCACAAAATGAATTGTTGTAGTAAAATTTATTTCATGTTCTTGGAGGAAGGGATATCAAACAATCTTGGAGGAGTCTCAACAAGATAGCCTCTTGATTAATGGTAGAAGATGTTCATTTATTTTGTGACAAATATATCTATTGCTTAGTATTAGGTTTCATACCTACACAAGACTCTTTAGTTTGTGATATTTTATTCTCTCCTTTACTAGAGGGTGTAAAATCTAATGAATTCAAATCATTAGTGTTTTGTGTGATGAAATTGATGTTAAGAGAGGGTTTCTTTGTTTCTTTCATGTTTTTGAAAGGATAATAATTAGGATCTTTAATGTCTATAAATTTAGGGTGCACTACTATTAAATTTGACTTATAAGAATATTTTGTAATAGTGTTGATATTGAGTGAAGGCTTGTTTGTTTATTTTAGAGGGCAATAACCAAGACCACTAGTTTTTTCTTGTGTGTGAGGTTTTAGATGGACATAGATACCTTGTTCTCTAGCACCACATGATTTTCTACTATATCTGAGTTGTTTCATCATTTCATAACCTTTTGCATAAATATTTTTCATCTCTTTTGGATTCAACGAAACTGTTCATAATTAAGTTCATCAAAGATTGTTGTGTAATTTTTTATATTTTTTTCTAAAGTGGCTGAGGTGGATGCTTTCAAAGGTTCTTCCAATGTTTATGTTGAAATTACCACTTTTTATTTTCCCTTGTCTGAATATTTGTTTATGATCTCATATTCGCCCATGAATGATGTGAAATCTAAGGAACCCCAATCATCTTCTAATAGTTTTGAAATTTTTTCCCTCTCTTGTTTCTCTTCATTTATAGGTTCTATGTTCAAATTTTGAATTAGTTTGTTTAGAGGATTTTCCCTTCCTTTTTCAACTTGTACGCAACTTTCAGGCTCAAGGTCTATTTCAACTTGGCATACCTTGTCGTTATAAACACATTTCATGATACGATGAAGAGTTAAAGGAACTACTTGTATCTCATGAATCCAAGGTATTCCTAAAAGAATATTGTGTGAAATATCATGAGGCATAACATGAATAGGAGTTTGTAAGGTGGCCTTTCAAACTATAATAGTTAAAGTAATTACACCGAGTAGTTGCTTTCCTACATTGTCAAATCCTTGAATCGATAAAGAATCTAGTTCAATTCTTGATTTATCCACACCAAGTCTATCAAAAAGTTTCACACTACACACACTCAAAGCTAAGCCATTATCAACAAGGTTTCAATTTATTCCCATCTTATTGAATTCAACTATTACCATGAAGGCATCATTTATATTTCTCATTTCCAAAGGGGCTAGCTCATGTTGATGAAAATTTATGTTTACAGTGTTCAAAGTTATGGCTTGAATTTGGGCTACCACATCATTTGATTGTGCATTAGGAGGGGTAGGAACTTGTTGTAGAGCACTTTGAATCATGTTATGATAATGAGGGGAGGCTTGAATAAGGTCCCATAGTGATATCTTAGTAGGAGTATTCTTTAGTTCAACAAGATCATACTCCTTTCCACTATGTGGAGGCAAAATGAGGGGGACCTTGTAAGATATGGTTAGGAAATGGTAGGGATGTTGGGGGTGTTTTTATAGGTTTTGGATTGTTTCTAGTGTTATATGTATGAGAAATGGTATTATGGCTTGGCTACTACAAAGCATTATTCTTAGGTGGGTAAAGGATGAGTTCAGGTTTTTTTTGAGTTTGAGGTTTGTGTGAAGGTGAGTAAAGGATGAGTTGAGGTTGAATAATATTAAATTCCCTTAATGAAGGAGATTCTAATGTTACTTCATCATTTTCATCTAAGGAAACTATATCACTACTACCAATGTTATCATTTTTTTGCACCATGATATCCTCCTTAGGAGGAGAGTTTTTAGGAGAACTACAAACCAAATGTTCTTGACATTCAAGGATAGGTTCTTGCAAAATTAATTCATCACAAGTAAGGGAATGATCAATGGTTGGACTTTCTGTTTTATCAATAGTGTAGATATTGGAGAAGGATCTATTTGATTGTCCTTTTTCTCTAAGGTCTCATTCTCTTGTGCCATATTATCTACTCTAGAAGGAGAGCTTGTAAAATGTTCATTACATTGCATGGTTAGATTTTGTAAAGGAGCTTCATCACAAGTAGGGGAAGCATCAAGAGAAGGATAACTATGTTTTTCATTCTTACCAAATAGATCTTTCCAAATCATAGGGAAATTAGGGAAGGGGGGAACACGATTCTCATGAATCTCAATAGTTTCATCTTCTAACACCAACATATCCTCTTTGCATTGAGGAGGGATATTAGGAGAAGGACAATTTTGATTTTCATGGCTATCTATGGTATTATCATCTTTCTCTAATTTATTCTCACAAGGAAGGGATGAATGGAGACTAGGTAAGGAAATTTTTCTATGATCTCATCTTCTTGTTCTCTAATATCTTCCAAAGAGGGATAACAAGAGGGATAATCAAGACTCTCAATGCTTGTATCTTCTTTCAGCAAGATACCTTCATCACTATAGGAGAGGTATCCAAAGAAGAAAAAGTATGATTGTTATGATTTTCTATGCTTGCATCCTCTTGTATCATACCATCCTCACCAATAGGAAATGTAATATTAAGGATTGTGTCGATGGTTTGATTTGCTTTATCTAAGATGTTCTCATGACTATGAAAGATAGTAGAAGGATGACTAATATGTTTTTTAATGACCTCATTTTTGTACTCTAAATTGAAGTTATAAGAGGGGATGTTGTACTTATGTAATCCATTTTCAACCATATCAAAGCCACATATCTTGAAACAAAACATGCTATTATGGAAATGTAAATAAAGTGCAATGCAATGAACTAAAGTGAAATGTTTAAATGAAATTTTCAGATTTGAAACAAGGTAATTTTTTGATTACACTATGTAACAATTTGAAAGATGAAATGTTGTAAATTTATAATTGAGCAATGCATGAAATTGACCAATTTAAGCTAGATTTAGTGAATTGCATGTAAGAAAAAGTCAACCCCCTAAAAAAAAAACAATGGTAGAAAATAGAAGTGCAAAAATAAGATTTTTAATTTTGTAAAAGGTAGTTTTAGATGTGCATTGGGACTAATTTTCCCAAGGTGGTGAATGAGTCTGAATGGGGATTTTTTTCAAACTTTTTAGATATTTTTTGAGTGATTTTTAGTTTGTATGATGTGTAAGCTAAGTGAAAATGCATTTTTTAGATTATTTTCAATGATTTGAGATAAAAAAATTGAACCTATATGCATTTTCACTAATGCAAAATTTTAAAACCCTAGAATGCCAATTAACTAATGCAAAATGCAATACAATGTTAATGCAAGCTAAATATAGGATGATGATGCACTCAATATCAAAATAAAGGTGTTATAAATACTGGCTCACTGAAATGAAATGAGGAAAATGTGGTATGGGTTCTATCATATGGTTTTGGATATAGAGCACATCCACTTTTCCAATGTCATTCAAGGGTAACCCTAAAGATCTCAATGCAAAAGAGAAAGGAATCTTGTAATAGGGTTGTCCTAGGGGTTCACCACCAAGTTTAGACTTGGAAAAGATAATGAAATGAAAGATGAAATGAAAAACTATAATATGATGCAAACTTGAATTGAATGACCTAAAAATGCAAATGAAAGAACACAAAAAAACTATAGAACAAAAGGTGTTCACCTGGAAATATAGAAACAATTGGAAGGAGGTTTGAAACAATGGAAATTTTGACCTTCTGACCTTTTGACCTAGTGGAACTCATTGACCACTCTAGGAAAATTATTCCCAATTCCCTATTTTTGCACAAGAACAAGTTTTAGAAGAAACAGTATCTGAATCTACAAAGATCTCTAAGAAACACCTACAATGGGACTCATTTGCCACTTGTGGAAAATGAGTCTATTTTGGATTTTTTGGAACTTCAACATCTTAATCTAGTCTTCAATGTCTTCTCTTTTAGCTTCTCCTAGTTTCGAGATTTGAAACTCTAATTTTGGGGCTATAGGTGACTTTTTGGTGAAGATGACTACCTTGAAAATTGGGAGAAAACTCCAACAACTTTCTCCAAGCTTGTATCCTAATCTTGAATGATTCTTCATGCTCTAAGATACATATATTTTCAATCACACATGCAAAGAGAAGAAAATTTTTTGGTTGTTAATGAGTAGGGGTTTGCCTCGGTCAAACCCCTTTTAGGTAATTAAACCAAATGATGAAGTAATGAAAGATGAACATGAAACATGAAACATGAACAATGATACCTTGAATGATGTCTTGTAAATTTGTAATCTAGCATGAAGTGGCCATGAAGGGTGTAGATCTTGATCTTGAAATGAATAAAGAACAATGCTTGACCTTGGATCTTGGATGCAACATCACAACACTAACTCGAAAAAAATATTGATGCTTGATATCCTTGACATGATAATGGATCTTAAATTTCTGCAACAATTTATGAAGAATTCATCCCTTGAATGCCTTAGCAATGATCTTGAATGCTCTCTACATGATCTTGTGAAGTATTGGAATGCTTAACTCTTTCTTCCTTGGCTTGATATCATGAATTCTTATGTTGATTATGTGAAATAAGGATTTAATTTTATTTTTTATATAGGTAATCCACTCAAATGATCGTTCATTTGATCCCAAAGGCCGACATCGAAGAATTTTGAACATAAAACAAAATATTCTTGTTTAAAACCTTAAAAATAGGCCAAATGGGACTCATCCACCATATATGGATAATGTGTCCCACATGGATGGGAATCATTTTCCCAAACTGGCAAATGGGTCCCACATGAGCTATTTTGAGTGCTAAAGTGTCAGGAAGTGTTTAAATTAATTTTATATGTTGATTTTGTTCGATTTTTCACTGAAATATGCCTTGAAATGCATAATATAGGGTCTTAGGGACCTATAAATTATTATATTAAAGTCATAAATACAATAGGTCCCAAAATCCAATGTGAAAGTGTAAATAAATACACTTTACAACACTAAATTAAGGAAAAATTGGGTCTATTTAGCTAAAAAGAGCCCTAAATCCAATGTGAATGTGTATAACATATTGAAATACTAGATTAGCTCCACTTAATATACAAGCCTCTTAAATTTAATGTGAAGGTGTAAATAAATACACTTTACAACACTAAATTAGGAAAATGTTAGGTTTTATTAGCTTAAAGAGGGCCGAAGACCTAATGTGGATGTATAAAACACATCAAAACACTAGATCAAGGTGATATCAAGTACAATATATCATTAATTATGAACCACCAAAATTATGCAAAAGGGAAAGAGGGATTCCCCAATGAGCCCCTAAGGTTTGTCACCTACGAGTTAGGTTGAGGAATAATGCTTCTGTTTCACACTAAAGGTATTCTTGGTGAGTTCATTTAAAGATTAGGTTTTTAAATGGGTGTGATGTGTGTGTTTAAGTGCTATAATTTAATAAAATAAAATAGCAATGAAATGTAAACTAATGTAAAAATAAAACTATGTAAAATGACTTAAAAATGACCTAGAATTTATGCAAACTGCAAAGAAACTAGAAGAGATAGAAATAGTGCACCTAGAAAATAAAGGTTGAAGGAGAGGAACTCTAGAATCCTCTATAATCTTCTCAAAATGTTGACTAGGACACTTACACCATAATGGGCAACTTACTCCTCCTCAGAAACTCTATCGGAATAGGTTTTTGGTAAAAGGGTATCCAGAGACATAGAAACCACTTTTTAGGCCTAGTATAGGGACTAATTCACCAATGATGGTGACTTAGTCCACCTGGAGCTTTCAAGAGTTTTGAGGTTGGAATCTAGAGGTGCCCAATTTTACTTCTATTTCTGATAGAGGCCTCTGTCCAAATCTTCAAAAAATGACCTGCAAGTTGTCTTTTAGCTCCTCCTAGGTTTTCTTGACTTGGAATGATATGGATGGAATGGAGACACATTTTCAACACCTTTCTCTTTGACTAATCTGCATACAAACCTGCAAAACACACATGCAAAGAGGGGGAAATGTTTAGGATTAGATAATAGGGGTTTTCCTTAGTCAAACCATATGTTGGTAATCAAATCCAAATGAAATGGAATGTAGAGGGAAAGACGATTGAACAACATGAAAATGTAAAAACTAACCAAACCCTTGTTGAAGAAGTCTGAGGATATGCAAGAAACAACTCCAATGGATGTTTCTTGAAGTGCCTAGTGCTTGAATTCTTTATTGAGAAGATATGTTGCTTGAGTTGTGAATGAAAGAGAGATAGATAATGAGGAGAAAACCCCTTATTTGTACATGTTATGCCCTAATTCCCTGAAAATAACACAACATAGGCTGACCTTAGGGTTTTGGAGGAAAAATTCCATTAGAATTTTGGTTTAACTTTGAATTTTGTGCCAAATAGGACTAAGTCACCCAAGGTGGTGACTTAGTCCACTTAAACAAATTCAAGTGGTAGTTGGGAATTAAGTGGTGTTTAATGTTGATTAATGAGATTGTCTCTCAAAACACACTTAAGTCGGGACTATAAGTGCATTAAGGGGCCATTTTGTCATGGGAAAGGGTTGATTTAGTGATGAAAATCCTAGGAAAGTGTGGAAATGTGTTACAACACTTCACAAGACTTTAGAATAAGGCTTAGAAAGGGGATATTTAGGTGAATTATTGTGGAAAAGTCCTAGAAAAGTGAGGAAATGTGTTACAACACTTCACAACACTATTGGAAGACTTTGTTAGGTAATTTTTGATTTTCAAGTGTTCAAGGCCTAATATTAATGTGTTGGCCACATTACAACATAAGATCTCGGTAAAATCAAGCCAAAATCCAAGGGAAAAGGTCAAAATGACTGGAAAAAGTCAAGGTTACAATTTTTGGTGACACATTTAGTCCCCACTTTAGTGAGAGGATGAACTTGCTTCAAACTCACACTAAATTAGCCAAGACATGCATATCAAGAGGGATCCAATGTACTCATGCTAGTGAGATGAGACAACTATAATCGAGAGGGATGATCAAGCCCCCAGGATCAAGATCCCATGGAAAACAAAACACAAGCACAAAAGATCACACAAGTGATGTGAAAAGAGTGAAGAGAGAGGGAAAGTCAAATCATGCTTCCACCGTTTGTCTAGCTAGTTGTGGATCAGATCTAGGCTGTTTGTTTGAAAGAAGTGTACTCACTCTGGGGAAACGAGACTTTTAGTTGTCTGCCATGTGAGAAGGCCCAAAAGGTGAGAAAGATATGGCTAGTATGTACCCACAGACAAAGATGGCTATGTGGAAAGTCATGCCACTGGTTGGGCTTCCCGCTTAACCTTACCAAATTTATGCCTCTTGATAACTTTGATAAGGTGCCACAAAAGATAAGGGTTTTTTGTTCATGAGACATGAAAAACTTTGTATGCTTAGAACTCACGAACAAGTGTAGGATGGAACCACAAGCATGCAAGTTCTATTATGCAAGGTGCAAATGTATGCAACATGCAAAATGAAAAGGGTAAGATGACAAAGGGATGTTAAAAGGAGTCTTGTTTAGTTCATGTGAGGTCTTTGACTTACGGAACATTGTGTCTAATGTCTCCAAGAGAGGACCAATCAAAGAATAGAAAATTCATAACTTAGGGGATGTAGTGTGTCGCATCAAGCCACTAAGAGGAATGTAATATGCTAAGATAGGTCACTTTCAAGAAGGAAATTACACCCAATGTCATCCAAAAAGTAGAAACACATTGTATGAAACAATAAGGCTGCACTAAGAACCAAGGAAAAAGAAAAAGAAAAATGCAAAAGGAAATAATGCTAATGTATGCCCCCACTTTAAAGGAATTGTGAAACACCTCATTGTGAGAAATTACTTTGAAGTATAAAAGGAAAGAATACAAGAATAAATCAAGGACATGAGAGCCATCTTGTAAAGTCCTATGCCAAGTGATATGTTTCCAAGTGAGGCTGAGCCATACCAAGGAAAAGAAAAGAGAGAAAAGGGGGGGTTTCCCTCAAAATGAAAAAAACAAACACATAAGGGATCTATGGATTTGGGGTCAGTATGTTCATTGTTGCAAGGTTTTTTTATAGAGCATGGAACTATCATTAGCTCCCCAGATACATAGAATTGGAAGAAGGACACAAAGAGAGTGAAAAAAAAGAAAAATAAAGAGTCATTTTAGGTCAACATGGAAGAGACATACGATGTCTCAACGCTTTGCATTATCGCCAAAAGGAAAAATAAAAGCAAAGGAAAAAGAGAAACAAAGAGAGCCTTTTTGGGTCAACATGAAGGAGACATTATTGTCTTAATGCATTGCATCATCCCCAAAAGGAATGTGAAAGTGAAATAAAAAGAGAAAGCCTTTTGGGTCAACATAAAGGAGACATTGCGGTCTAAATGCCTTGCATCATCCCCAAAAGGAAGGCGAAAGGAAAAAGGAGAAAAGGAAAACATGAAAGAAAGGTCACGACATATAGAAGAATGAATGTACAAATAGAGGAATGACACAAATAGAGGGAATGCAGGTGATCCCACAAAGCTGGTTTATAATTTCTGAGAGGAACTGATTTTTGCTGAAATCACATATTTTTAAAAAATATAATGATATAAGCCTTTAAAAGTTCCATTTTAAGGACTCCAATTGAAGAGGTTTTGATCAAACCACCTTATATCAAACCCCCTTGGATAGAACCTCGCTAGTTTTAAATCATACCTATAAATGAGTCCCCTTTACACCTATAAAAATGCTGATAAAAAATCACTTTTGATTTACCTTTTGGGGGATCAAATGAATTCATTTAAAATTTATTTCAAATGATTATGGTATTCCTCAAAATGAGTTATCCCATGAACATAATTTTAATATGTTTTGGTTTTATTATGTATGTGTTTTTTTAGTTTTATTAAACATATGTTTTTCACCGAAAATCAAGCTCTCTGTTTTGCACATGTGGAAAAATAGAAAATTATCAAAATATTTTTTAAAAAAATACATTTGTGCTGGGTATTGATGTCCTTGATCCATTAAAAAAATAAAATTTAATTTTGATACATACATAAAAATTTATGTTGTATACAATCCACCTATGTCTGAATTGCAATTGGTTTGACTTTGAAACTCTATGAAAGAAAAAATATTCAATAAAAAAATATGAGACCAAATGAAAGTGATAGATATCGTAGTTATGAATCTAAATTCAAAAAAAATAGAATTTTAGCCTTCATACAAAAAAAGTTATGTTGTATACAGTGAGCATCACTTTTTAAAAATGTTGTTTTCTGAAAAAAACTAGTTTTCGTGGGAGATGGAAAAAGAAGTGCAATCTTATTCCATAAATTTTGAAAAAATTATTTTTAGAATCTACAGAAAAAATGTGATGAGACTCTAGTTTGCATAATCTTCAAATTCCTCAAGGTTTAGCCACTATAGGTGCCCGAATGTGAATATTTAGTTAAAAATAATAATTTCAGTGTTCAGTTTGGCCAAAAATTGTAAACCACTATTGTGGGATCACCCATGCCAAACAAAAAAGTATGGGGGAAACACATTACATGCCAAAATAAAAAGAAAAGGACTTGTAAGGAAAATGCTCATCAACTAGAAAGCAACTCATCCACCTCCCAATCTTAGTTGGTATAAGCGGGAGGGGAATATCATCGCTAAGAGACAAATACAAGTGCATTACTAGGGCAAGGCTAACAACTTCATGCCACCACTTAGTGGAAGGAAAGAATGAGCTGAGTGAGGTGGTGGGAAGGATCATGTAATAGTGAGAAGGGAATGTTCTACAACCATGACATGAAGGAGTGTGTGATAGAATCTTATGGTTTGAGGGGGTAGCAATTATGATCATCGAAATGATACTTGCTCAGTATATCCTTCAAATGATGAGACTCATCGCTTCGATGGTATTCGCAATGTGGGACATTAACATCTCTAGGGAATATTACCAACCTATTCTTAGGTGGCAATGTGATGAGGTCTTTGTTTAGGAGCATCTACAATTTCCTTGCACATTTCAGTGGGGGATGAAGAGTGAATTTTAGTTTCTATAATTTATAGGGATTCTTGCATTGACTAGATTCTCCTACTTCGTGAGAGGAGAATAGGGAAGGAGGTTCTGATCTGATCTTATTATTGTCCATGTGAGTGTGAGGAGATTGTGGGTGTTATTTAGGGAGGAGAATATTCAGATCAGAGGGGAATCAAGGATCACCATGCCATCATCACGAAGTTGGAGATATTCTCGAGGAGGCATACTGTCATGATGGGGATCTTGATAGCCTATCCCCTTGGTGGTTTCATCAGGTGAGAGTTGTTCATAAAATTTGTGTATTTCATGTTCATTTGTTGTGTCACCACCTTGTTTACTTAGAATGGTAAAACATTTTCCATAGGTTTGGTGAAGGTTGATTGGGGTGTTTGTCATTTGGTTATTGTAAATTGGTTGAGTAGGAACATGTTTTGATGAACTAGGTTAACCTTGGATAGGGAACTTAGGTGTATTGTGAGTATCAAAATGGAGATAACCAAATTATTCAAGGGGTGACATTGTAGGAGGTGGGGGTTGTTGCATGGATGGGTAGAAGGCTGCATTTTCTTTGATATTATCAAGGCATTCTTTAAGGAACTAGTTCATGCTACTATCATCGTGTCCAATGATGTCAACATCATAATGAGCACATGCATTAGGAGTTGATTGAGTAGGAGTGAGTTCAAGGTCATTACGATTAGTGGTGAAGGTGTAGCTAGACATATCTACTAGGGATTTGAAATAAATCCAAAACTTTTTGAAAGACATAGCCATAACAAAAGCTAACTAAGTACAAGAAATTGACTAAAACAGAGAATCTGGAAATAGAAATAAAAATGAAAGAACAAAAAAAAATAGTGTAGATAATGTTTTGAAAGTGCTGGAAATTAAAGTGCAAATGGTGCAAGTGGACTAAGTCAACCAGTGTGGTGAACTAGTCCCAAAAATGACTTCTTTGACAATTTTCAAAATTTTTGACTGGTTTTTATGATTTTTAAGCTCTTATGATGCAAATACATAATGAAAGTGCAGATTTTTTTTGTACTTTTTCGATGAAAATGCAATGCACAATGGAAGATATCATGAACTTTGAAATAATACACTTTTAAGAACCTTGGAATGTAAACAATGTAAAACCCTAATGCAATGCAAGCTTTTCCCTAGGATGAAAATGCAAAATCAAAAGTGAAAAAGAAGTGTTCTAAGCATGGGTTCTGTAGTGAAAAATGTTGAAACAGTGGGGCAAGTTCATCCCTCTGTAGTGGAAAATGCAACTTGGTTTGGATGAAGGATTTTGGCAAGGACTTAAAATGATTCAATGATAGTTTGACTTATCAAAATTTACTAGTTCTTCACAGAAAGACACTTTGTACAAGCACAATCCTATGATTAGTGTTAAGGGGTATGGCCAGCAAAGGTCTTACTCTAGGATGAACAAATTTTCTAAGGAGTCCTCAATATACGCCCGGTACATGAGGCACAAACCGTGAACACCAGTCCATCACAAGCGTGAGTTAAGAACCCCAACGAGATACTAAAAGGCTCGAACCAACTCTTCACGTCTATCTAGGTATCACCCTAGCTTCAACGCTTCACCAACTACGACACAACTAGATTGGGGTACAACTTTGGCTCTCCCCCCTTCATATACCCCGCCGGTACGCATGGTTGGGATCGTCCCTTGGGGTGATGAAATCCCCAAGCAGGTCCCTCTAAGAAGAAAACACTAACTGTTTCCAACTACCCCCTTCAGATCCGCACAAAAGTGCAAAGGGAGAGGATGAAAATGAGTTAATGTCCCTTTAGGGTAATACAAATAAAACAAACACAACAAGCAACCAATATTAATTTCCCCTATTTATGCTAAGTAAATAGATAAAACAGTAAAGAAATATTTTTAAAGAATAAAACAAAGGCCCTGCAAGCAAATGTTAGTTGTTTACCTTTTTCCCTTTGTGATTTGCAAAAAAAATACGCAAGATACTAGCAAGAAATCTGACTTCTCAAATGTGTTGTTAAGGGAAAGTCTGCCCCTCTGCAGTGCCCGGGAGGGCAAGTCCGCCCCTCTACAACACCTGGGAGGGCAAGTCCGCCCCTCTGGAATGCCCGGGAGGGCAAGTTCGCCCCTCTACAGCATTCGGGAGGGCAAGTTCGCCCCCCTACAGTGTCCGGGAGGACAAGTTCGCCCTTTTGTAGCATCTAGGAGGGCAAGTTCACCCCTCTGCAGCATTCGGGAGGGCAAGTTTGCCCCTCTGTAGCATCCATGAGGGCAAGTTCACCCCTCTGCAGCATCCAGGAGGGCAAGTTTGCCCCTCTGCCGCATCCGGGAGGGCAAGTTCACCCCTCTACAGTGTCCGGGAGGGAAAGTTCACCCCTCTGCGACCTGAATCTGCAAACAAGGTAAACAACAAAAATCGTAAAAAAAAAAAACCCCTTTGTGGGTCCCACCGAGCGTGCCAGAAATGTGATCCCTTTAAAATGCTACTCCTAACGTGAGATGCTAGATAAAAACTAATAGTGCAATGAGAAGAAGTAACAAGATAAAAGGGCACCTCAATAAGATTAGCTTAAGAAAATGGTGAACCAAAAGGAGTAAGATAAAAACAAATGATGATTGAAGTGTGTTATACCTTTCCTTTACTGCTCCTTCCTTGGTTGGCCCTTTGATTCTTGAAAAGTTGTGTGCTCTTTGGATGGCAATGGAGTTGAATAGATGCAAGATGAATGGATGATGCTAAGTGCTATAATAGATGAGAGCTTGAATGACAAATTTGAAAGAGTTTTGTTGCAAAAGACTCAATCTCTAAATTGAAAGAAATGAGGGGGTATTTATAGCATAATTGGAATTCTCTAGAGAATTCAACGGTTGATATTGATCCAACAAGATCAAGATGAAGGGCTATGGTGAGTTGAGGACTCACAAGCCCTCACATCATGACATGTGGAATGTGATATGTCTTAGAGTGGAGTGATATGGAAATGAGGTGGAAGGGAAGTACATGAGGTGGATCTTGGGGGATGAGAAGATTCTTTGGAGGAATAAAAGTGAATTAAAAATTCACAATGATTGGAAGAATCTAGTGGATAAGAGAGGGTCTCCAAAAAGCTGGAGATTTGTCACATGTGGGTGATGTGACAAGTCCAAGGTTCTAGAAGCCTTAGGCACATGTAAAATAACAAGTCACATTTGCATGGGGATAGGGTAAACCTTGGAAGAATAAAATGTGAATTAAAAATTCACATGGGGAAGAGAGAAACTTTGGTTAAATAAATGTGAATTAAAAATTTACATGGGGAAGGGAGTCTAGGCTAAAAAGGGTAAGTGGGAAGATTGACCAGAAAAGGTAAGCCAAATGTGGCTAATGATTTTTATTAAGGTTGTGCAAACACAAGATTAGGATAATTAATGAGACACTAGGGACAAGTGGGAGATTATGGAGGATGTGACACTTAATCTTGATTAAGTGGTGCACATCCTAATCATAGATTAATTAATTTAATCTAGATTAAAAGAGGGTTATGGAGAATGTGACAAAGAGAGAGAAAAGAAGAATTAAAAATTGGTTTTAATCCAAATAGGTTAAATGATTAAATTAAATAATTTGTCATGTTTATTTAATTTAGATAAGACAAGGGGGTAAGTTAAAGTATTTAATTTATTTAATTAGATACTTTAGGAACCTCAGGTAGAAAATTAAATAATGATTAAATAAATCATTTAATCACTATTAATGAAATAGATGAATAGAATAGACGATTTTGATCATATGGAAGTGATCAAATTTGGATGTCTACAGTGAGTTCATTCAAAGATGAGGGTTTGAAATGGGTGTGATGTGTGTGTCTAAGTGCTGCAATGTAATGAAATAAACTAGCTATGAAATGTAAACTAATGTAAAATGAAAATTATGTGAAATGACTTAAAAATGACCTAGAATGTATTCAAACTGTAAAGAAGCTAGAAGAGACATAAATAGTGCACTTGGAAACTGAAGGTTGAAGAAGAGGAGCTCTGAAATTCTTTGGAATCTACTGAAAATGCTGACTGGGGGGTAAAAGCACAAAGTTGTGTCACACTGTATAAAGGAAATGACCAACACTTATCCAAATTTTAAACTTGAATTACTAAAAGGTGGCATATATGTTTTTAATCTTGGAATGACGCAAACTAGTAAAATATGTATTTTTTAGTATATTTTATGTTTGTATTTAAAAAAAAAAAAAAATTATTTAAAACTAGTTTTTAATAAATGAACACTATAATTTAGTTGTTGATAAAATGCTGAAAAATGAGGTTGCATGGGATGTCAAACTTTTTCTAGTAATTTTTTTTTTTCTTTCAATTTTTTTGTGTGTATTTATAACTTGAAACTTTAGTGCATGGATATATTTTTTTCCAATTTTGATAAATATATATTTTTAAATAAATATTAAAATTTGCATGAATAAAAAACATAGTTGTTTCTATGGGACGTCAACTTTCGTATTAAATATTTATCTAAAATGGAAAAAAATTATACCATCTTGAAATAGATTCTTTTATCTAGTGCATCATTATTTTTTTCAATTTTTTTTAATAAGTTTTAGTATTTTCCCTTGGCATGGTAATGAACCTAATATTTTATGCTGATAACCGACTTTAAGTAAAAATAAAAAATATAAATATAAATAATAATTAAACCATTAAAATAAATATATTTTTTATAAACTACACTTATGGATCTACAAAAGGGTATTTTTTTATTTTTAAAAAAAATGTTATTTATATTAGTATGAGTTATTGAAAGTGGTACTTCATATTTTTTAGCCAATAATTTTAGCTGAAAACGTTGTGGAAGTATCAAACTTAGCTAGAATGAATCTTACTA